>CM016618.1:14823223-15307178 GCA_005393395.2 Gossypium australe | reverse complement strand
AGTTATCAATTTGGCCCGTTAGTCAAAATAACAATTTAGCCCATTTAACGATCTAGCAAATTTTGGCCCATATTATATATATATATATATATATATCGATCTAGAAATTTTGGCCCATATATATATCGATTTATCAAGTTGGGCCCATATAGCAATTTATCAATTGACCCATTAAGGTATTTTCGTAATTCAGCTCATTAGGGGCATTTTGTAATTTGACCCATAATGGCGTTTTCATAATTCGGTAATCGTACCCACTAAGGGTAATTTGGTAATTTACCCTCCAAGGGTATGATGGAAATTTTTGCAACCTAGGCTTAATGACTAATTTGGAGCATAAAAAAATCAAAACTGTTCATCTGCGTCGTACTGACTAAAATGACTATAACTCGAGTTCGGAAACTCGAAATTTCGATCCGTAAATTTTTTATGGAACTAGACTCATATAACTTCTTACTGTAATTTTTCCAGAATTTTTGGCTTAGCCAATTAGTACAGTTTATTCTTCAAAGTATCCCTTGTTTCACTGTTTGACAGTTCTGACCTCTCTTCACAAAATCTCAGATATCTTATTGTACAGAACCCAAATACTGATTTCGTTTGATCCAAATAAAAATAGACTCACTAAGGATTCTATAAATATAAACCATGTCCTGTAATTATTTTTCTACAATTTATAGTGATTTTTCAAAGTCAGAACAGGGGATCTCGAAATCACTCTGAACCAGTCTTACAAAAATCTAAAAATCTCAAAATATACTGATCCTTTGCTTGCTCCGTTTCTTTTATAAGAAAATAGACTCAATTATCTTTCAATCCATATATCCTTCACTTTCTAATTCAATTCCCACTATTTTTGGTGATTTTTCAAAATCACGTCACTGCTGTTAACCAAAACTGTTTTATTACAAAATATGATTCCACTTCGAACATACGTACGCCCGAGTGATTACGGATGCCGGTTTTTAGTTTTCTTCGGTATTTCCACCGATTAACAGCATATTTCATACAAACTTTCAGAGAAGTTTGATATTACATACCATTTCAATCATATATACAAAGGTACGGGATTACACACCTTAATAACGAGTTGTGCTTTCCACCGATTTCAACACCACGAATGTGATCTCCCTCGATCCTACCCTTTGGCTACTGAAATCCCGTCCTAACAATATTTGGTGAGCGAGAGTTGTTAGCAATTAACCCACCTTTGGCCAAAACAAATCTTATAACAACGCTCTTACCCCACTTACTTGACGAGTCGACGATAACGATTGATTAGTACCATTCACTTGTGCTCCTTCACCTTGTTAAAAAAATCCGATTCGATCAAGATGAGGTTTTCCCACACGATAAAGAAACGAAATGATGAAGACATAGGATGATAATGGGTTCGACTATAGGGAAAATCGAACAAAAAGATGTGATTACAAAGTGATGTTGATTAAAGAAGAAGAAAAGGTTGATGAATGGTCATAGAAGAGAATGGATAGGAAAGTGTTTTGGTAGTTTCGGCTATTAAAGAAGATGAACAAGAGATGAATGTTTTGACCAACAATAGAGAAGAAAAATGTACAAATGTGCTAGGAGGGTTCGGTAAAGAAAATAGAAATTGGAGAAAATGACACAATTGATGCTATAGAAATTTTGACCAAAACAAGCACTAAAGCTTTACCAAAAGACCAAGAAAATAAAGCTACCTCTCCTACACACAAAACCGTCCATATTATTTCCCCTAAAAGCCAAAATTTGCCAACTACACTTTCCATAACACTCTCCCTTTTTTTTGTGCCACCAACCCCACTTTCCATAATTCTCTCCCTTTTTTTTTTTTTTTGCTCCATGTTTTCCTCCATTTGTCCCCACTCCATGTTTTGCTCCATCCATGTTTTCCTCCACGTTTTGCTCCATTTGTCCCCACTCCACCTCTTTTCTTCTTTGAGCAAAAATAGAACTCTCTTGTTACTTGTCATGAGATTCGAACCCTTGCTCCCTTCAATAGCTCAACACACCACTTGCCACCAAGCCACAAGCTCCTTGTGTCTCTTAAATGCACCCACTTATTCTTAAGTCCTACTTCCATCACTCATTTCCACTAAAAGGCAGAAAATGAAAATTCTTGCTATGGCCTAACTCGAACCCGAGACTTCATAGAAATCCCATAATTTTCCAAAGTCACATTCCTAATAAGTCAAAATTGTAATAATTCCGTTCTCATATTCTCAAAATTTTTAAAACGCTTCTATGCTCAAAGTCCAATGGGCCCAATTCTACTAGGCCCAATTTCGGGTCGTTACAATTCTACCCCCTTAAAGAAAATTTCGTCCTCGAAATTTACCTGATTAGAAGAGGTGAGGATATTGTTGCTGAATTGCATCCTCAGGCTCCCACGTAGCTTCCTCCGCTCCGTGATTACGCCATAAAACCTTGACCAACGGCACGGTTTTCTTTCTTAGCACTTTAACATCTCGGTCTAAGATTTTCACTGGTTCCTCCTCGAAAGACAAGTCTGATCTCAACTCCACTTCTTCTACCGGTACTATGTGAGACGGATCAGATCTATAGCGCCTCAGCATGGAAACATGGAAAACATTATGAATTTGACTCAACTCCGGAGGTAATTCAATCTGATAGGCCACTGGTCCTACGCGCTTCAACACACGGTACGGTCCAATGAACCTAGGGCTCAACTTGCCCTTCCTTCCAAATCTGAAAATCTTCTTCCAGGGTGAGACTTTCAGAAAGACCTGATCTCCCACCGCAAATTCAATATCCTTACGCTTCAGATCCGCATACGATTTTTGTCGATCCGAAGCTTCCTTTAACCGCGCTCGAATCACCTTTACCTTTTCTTCCGTCTCAGATATCAACTCAGGACCCAACAACTGTCGTTCCCCCAATTCAGTCCAACAAGTAGGAGTACGACACCTACGACCGTATAACGCTTCATAGGGTGCCATTTGGATACTGGATTGGTAACTGTTATTATACGCGAACTCTGCCAACGGTAGGAAATCCTCCCAACTACCTCTGAAGTCGATTACACAACCACGCAACATGTCTTCCAAAATCTGAATTACTCTTTCTGACTGACCATCTGACTGAGGATGAAAAGCCGTACTAAAGTTTAACTTTGTTCCCAAAGCCTCATGTAAAGCTTTCCAAAACCGTGATGTAAACCTGGGATCTCTGTCTGATATGATAGACACTGGTACCCCATGCAACCTTACGATCTCAGATACATACAGCTTAGCCAATTTCTGCAGCGAGTAATCCGTACGAACTGGTAGAAAATGAGCAGTCTTCGTTAATCGATCAACTACCACCCAAACAGAATCTTCTTAGCAGGTGTTAAGGGTAACCCACTAACAAAATCCATCGTTATCTGTTCCCATTTCCATAGAGGAATCTTTACCGGTTGTAATAATCCCGATGGTAATTGATGTTCCGCCTTCACTTGTTGACAAGTCAAGCATTTCCCTACAAATTCAGTAACCTCTCGTTTCAACCCTGGCCACCAATACTGTTCACGAAGATCCCGATACATCTTATTTCCTCCGGGGTGCATAGCATAAGGACTACTATGCGCCTCCCGTAGAATCATTTGTCTCAAACCTGAATCCATGGGCATACAAACTCTTCTACGAAAACATAGCACGCCATTCTTGTTCAATCCAAAATCCCCTATTATACCACTTTTAACTTGTTGCATTAAAGGACCCAACTTTTCATCTGATAACTGCTTTTCCTTGATTTTCTCTAACCACATAGGCTTCACCTGAAGTTCCGCTAGCAGACTGCCATCCTCAAACAAACTGAGGTGAGCAAACATTGCTCTCAACTCCGATACTACCTTACGACTCAACGCATCTGCCACCACGTTAGCCTTTCCAGGATGGTACTCGATTGAGAAGTCATAATCTTTTAATAACTCTACCCATCTTCGTTGTCTCAAGTTCAACTCCTTTTGAGTAAGGAGGTACTTAAGACTCTTATGGTCTGTATAAATGATCGACTTCTCACCGTATAGATAGTGCCTCCAAATCTTTAAAGCAAACACCACCGCTGCCAACTCCAAATCATGAGTAGGATAGTTGACTTCATGCGGCCTCAACTGACGAGAAGCATACGCCACCACTTTCCCACTTTGCATTAACACACATCCTAAACCCGTATGTGACGCATCACAGTAAACGGTAAACTCTTTTCCAGCCTCAGGTTGAATCAGTACTGGCGCTTCCGTCAAAATCTTCTTCAGTTTCTCGAAACTTTCTTGTTGTTTATCAGTCCACACATACGGTACTCCTTTTCGTAACAACTTAGTTAGGGGTGCAGCAATCAATGAAAACCCCTCAACAAAACGCCGGTAATAACCAGCCAACCCTAGGAAACTCCGAATTTCAGCCACTAACTTCGGTGGTTTCCATTCCAACACAGCCTCTACCTTCCGAGGATCAACTCTTATTCCTTCAGCTGACACCACATGCCCCAAGAAAGTCACTTCCTTCAACCAAAATTCGCATTTACTGAATTTGGCATAAAGTTGCTTATCCCGCAAAATTTGCAACACAATGCGCAAATGTGAGTCATGCTCTTCTTCATTCTTCGAATATACCAAGATATCATCTATAAACACCACTACAAACCGGTCTAGATAGGGTTGAAAGACTCGGTTCATCATGTCCATAAATGCAGCTGGTGCATTGGTCAAACCAAACGGCATAACCAAAAACTCATAATGTCCATAACGAGTTCGGAATGCCGTCTTATGAATATCCGCTTTTTAACCTTGAGTTGATGATAACCCGATCTCAAATCAATCTTGGAGAAAACTGAAGCTCCTCTTAATTGATCAAACAGGTCATCGATTCTCGGCAATGGATACCTATTCTTGATCGTCAATTTATTTAACTGCCTATAATCAATGCACATACGCATCGACCCATCCTTCTTTTGACGAACAAACCGGTGCTCCCCACGGAGACACACTAGGTCGAATGAATCCCCGATCTAACAATTCTTGAATTTGAGCTTTAAGCTCCGCTAACTCCTTCGGCGCCATTCTATAAGGAGCAATGGACACCGGAGCCGTTCCGGGCAAAAGCTCAATACCAAACTCTACTTCTCGATCTGGAGGTAGACCGGAAGTTCTTCGGGAAAGACATCTGGAAATTCCTTCACCGTTCTCACACCTTCCACCGATAATTCCTTGGCATCCAAAGCACTAATGAAGGCTAGGAATGCTCCATACCCTTTCCTCACCATCTTTTCTGCCTTCAAAGTAGATACCACATTTGCCAAAAAGTTCCTTCGCTCACCAATCATAACTACCTCCTCATCATCCACAGTCCTTATTAACATCCTCTTTTCAGCACAATCTACTTGCGCCCGGTGCTTCACCAACCAATCATTCCCAAAATAAGATCGAACTCGCCAAAAGGCAATTCCATCAAATCCGCCAGAAATATTTCTCTTTGGATTTCTAAGGGCACGTCTCTAAACAGTTTATTCACAATTACCGACTGTCCTAAAGGACTAAGTACCGTCATCTCTCTATCGGTAATCTCAGATCTAATATTCAAGTTTCCAGATATGGCACAACATACGAATGGGTAGACCCGATATCTATCAAAGCAGTAACAGGTACATCAAAGATGAAGAACGTACCAGTTATCACATCAGGTGCATCGCCATCTTCCCGACGCCTAACCGCATAGACCAACCCTGGCTGTCTTGCCTCCGCGTTACCTCTAAAGCCATTTCCTCGACCCGGTGCACCTTGACCACTTCCAACATCATTACCACCACGACCTGGTCCACGGCCTCTCGGTGGCTGCTGAGTGCCTCTAGCTGGCTGAGCATCAGGGTTACGAGCTTCTGGAGTCGTATCAGTCCGTCGAGGGCAGTTCTTATACTGATGGTCTTTGGAACCACATCTATAGCAGGCACCAATTTTCCTCCAGCATTCTCCGGGATGTCGTTTCCCACAATCAGCACAGTTTTGACTCTGATTGGTAGTCACAGGTGCTCTAGCTTGAGCTGACTCATCATTTCGTGGCCTCTTCTGAAACCTTTTAGCAGAGCCCGTGTACCTAATATCCCTCTTGCCTCTAACTCTTTCCCGGTTCTGGCGTTCTGAGTTCTTAGCCTCTTCGGCTATCTTGGCTTTCTCCACAAGCGAGGCAAAAAGTCCGTACTTGTTGTGGGGCTATCAGTACCCGCAACTCATCATTCAGCCCATTTCAAAGCGTACACACGCTCATGATCAGTAGACACTATTGTGCGAGCATAACGGCTCAAGCGGAAGAAATTCCGCCTCGTAAGCTGCCACCGTCTTATTCCTTGAACCAAATTTAGGAATTCCTTCCTCCGTGCATCTACATAACTTGTCCCAACGTACTTCCCTTGGAAAGCAGCTTTGAAGAAATCCCAAGTAATCAATGCAGCCTCGGGCCTTCTCGAACCGTAAGCCACCATTGATACGCCTCGTCCCTTAGCAAAAGACACAGCCCCTCTCAGTTTTTGCTCGACAGTGCACTCCATATCATCCATAATCCGCTCTACAGCCTCGAGCCAATATTCTGCAACATTCGGAGCTACACCCGAGACACCTCTAAAAACCTCGGCACCACTTGATTTAAGTCGTTCCGAGATTGATCCACGGATTGCTGGACCAGCTCTAACCCCAGTAACCCTTCTAAGAATCGCAACATTGCTCGAGTCAAAGCATTATCCTCTCTCGTATGATCATGAGATCCAGTCTCACTCCCAGGTGACACAGGTGCATCCATTTCCGGCATAAGTCCCGACGCTTCAGACGCTACCCTAGCACCTCGGCCTCTACCACGGCCACGTCTACCACGTCCACGTCCACGTCCACGTCCTCTAGTGCTCATATTGGGTATTTCGATTTAATCTGATTACAAGTTTTATGAATCAGTACACAATTTCAGTATTTATTAACGATATTTTATGAGATATAAGAGGTAAGTTGTTTTCGTAAACGCATCCTATAGTCTTAATCTCTATAGTTTCAATACCCAAACTAAGAGTTCTAGAGTGTTCCTATAGGTATATCACAATAATAAGAATTATTCAATCACATACACTTACTTGAATTGGTGCCGGATGCTCGTGGTGCCATACTAATTAAACAGTTTTTAAACAAATTTGTTGTTGAACCCAAACCACAGCCGAGTTTTGAAACTAGCTCTGATACCACAAATGTAAACACCCAAACCCGGCCTATGCGTTAAGACCAGACTTGGCATGCCACACAGTTCGAACTTACGTCCAGTCATTAATGCTTTTAATGAAAACATTTTTTTTTTTTTCAAAACGATTTTTTTTTGAAGACGAAATTTATCAAAAATCGAGATTTATTTGAAAACCATGATTTTAAAACATGAGAGTTTACAATTTTATTTTCAGAGAAATAATTTGGATAAAAACTTAAATAATTGGTTGAAATAAATTTATAAAAGAGTTTTCACAAAATTTTACGAGTGGGTGATATTTAAGAAAAACCCCCTTTTTATACGCAAGTTTAAGAAAACATTTATAAAAATTAAACAACCCCATTTAAGTAATTAAAACATTAAAAACCATTCACAAATAAAAATCCAAAAAAATAATACTAGAGGCCTTATTACATCGAAATTTAAAATAGTACTTAAATAGAAATACTTAAAAGAAGTCCAAAGTTTTTATAACTCATCATTCGTAGTATGGCCTTCACACGAAGTCATCCTCGGCCCAAACCTCCATCAATTGTCATTACCTGAGAAGGGTAAGAAGAAGGGGTGAGTTACTTAGAACTCAGTGTGTAACCCACTTACCGTGTTCACTTGGCCAAAACCATTTAAACAATTAGTTGGGCTTGAGCCCATTTACAATTGTACAATATATATAAAAAAAAAATGCATGTGATATGCAATTCCCAACCAAACCTAATTTCCATCCGCTACACACCACCCGTACCAACCAACACACCTGTGGGGATCAAGTCAACCCACCCGCCAACACACCGATAGCAGGCATTAAGCCAAATATAATATTTGTGGCAAGCCACCGAACTAGATTTTGGCAACAGGCCTTTCTTCTCTTCGTCAATTATCCCAACCCATGCAGTCATGTATATATATAATGCCTAACAATATATTCATAAGATAAATTTCAACAAAAAGCCCATATTACAAGTTATCAATTTGGCCCGTTAGTCAAAATAACAATTTAGCCCATTTAACGATCTAGCAAATTTTGGCCCATATATATATATATATATATCGATCTAGAAATTTTGGCCCATATATATATCGATTTATCAAGTTGGGCCCATATAGCAATTTATCAAATTGACCCATTAAGGGTATTTTCGTAATTCAGCTCATTAGGGGCATTTTTGTAATTTGACCCATAATGGCGTTTTCATAATTCGGTAATCGTACCCACTAAGGGTAATTTGGTAATTTACCCTCCAAGGGTATGATGGAAATTTTTGCAACCTAGGCTTAATGACTAATTTGGAGCATAAAAAAATCAAAACTGTTCATCTGCGTCGTACTGACTAAAATGACTATAACTCGAGTTCGGAAACTCGAAATTTCGATCCGTAAATTTTTTATGGAACTAGACTCATATAACTTCTTACTGTAATTTTTCCAGAATTTTTGGCTTAGCCAATTAGTACAGTTTATTCTTCAAAGTATCCCTTGTTTCACTGTTTGACAGTTCTGACCTCTCTTCACAAAATCTCAGATATCTTATTGTACAGAACCCAAATACTGATTTCGTTTGATCCAAATAAAAATAGACTCACTAAGGATTCTAATAATATAAACCATGTCCTGTAATTATTTTTCTACAATTTATAGTGATTTTTCAAAGTCAGAACAGGGGATCTCGAAATCACTCTGAACCAGTCTTACAAAAATCTAAAAATCTCAAAATATACTGATCCTTTGCTTGCTCCGTTTCTTTTATAAGAAAATA
Organism: Gossypium australe; assembly: GCA_005393395.2. Classification (NCBI taxonomy): domain Eukaryota; kingdom Viridiplantae; phylum Streptophyta; class Magnoliopsida; order Malvales; family Malvaceae; genus Gossypium; species Gossypium australe. The sequence goes on along the minus strand of CM016618.1, from coordinate 15,298,187 downwards.
GACTCAATTATCTTTCAATCCATATATCCTTCACTTTCTAATTCAATTCCCACTATTTTTGGTGATTTTTCAAAATCACGTCACTGCTGTTAACCAAAACTGTTTTATTACAAAATATGATTTCCACTTCGAACATACGTACGCCCGAGTGATTACGGATGCCGGTTTTTAGTTTTCTTCGGTATTTCCACCGATTAACAGCATATTTCATACAAACTTTCAGAGAAGTTTGATATTACATACCATTTCAATCATATATACAAAAGGTACGGGATTACACACCTTAATAACGAGTTGTGCTTTCCACCGATTTCAACACCACGAATGTGATCTCCCTCGATCCTACCCTTTGGCTACTGAAATCCCGTCCTAACAATATTTGGTGAGCGAGAGAGTTGTTAGCAATTAACCCACCTTTGGCCAAAACAAATCTTATAACAACGCTCTTACCCCACTTACTTGACGAGTCGACGATAACGATTGATTAGTACCATTCACTTGTGCTCCTTCACCTTGTTAAAAAATCCGATTCGATCAAGATGAGGTTTTCCCACACGATAAAGAACGAAATGATGAAGACATAGGATGATAATGGGTTCGACTATAGGGAAAATCGAACAAAAAGATGTGATTACAAAGTGATGTTGATTAAAGAAGAAGAAAAGGTTGATGAAATGGTCAATAGAAGAGAATGGATAGGGAAAGTGTTTTGGTAGTTTCGGCTATTAAAGAAGATGAACAAGAGATGAATGTTTTGACCAACAATAGAGAGAAAAATGTACAAATGTGCTAGGAGGGTTCGGGAAAGAAAATAGAAATTTGGAGAAAATGACACAATTGATGCTATAGAAATTTTGACCAAAACAAGCACTAAAGCTTTACCAAAAGACCAAGAAAAATAAAGCTACCTCTCCTACACACAAAACCGTCCATATTATTTCCCCTAAAAGCCAAAATTTGCCAACTACACTTTCCATAACACTCTCCCTTTTTTTGTGCCACCAACCCCACTTTCCATAATTCTCTCCCTTTTTTTTTTTTTTTGCTCCATGTTTTCCTCCATTTGTCCCCACTCCATGTTTTGCTCCATCCATGTTTTCCTCCACGTTTTGCTCCATTTGTCCCCACTCCACCTCTTTTCTTCTTTGAGCAAAAAATAGAACTCTCTTGTTACTTGTCATGAGATTCGAACCCTTGCTCCCTTCAATAGCTCAACACACCACTTGCCACCAAGCCACAAGCTCCCTTGTGTCTCTTAAATGCACCCACTTATTCTTAAGTCCTACTTCCATCACTCATTTCCACTAAAAGGCAGAAAAATGAAAATTCTTGCTATGGCCTAACTCGAACCCGAGACTTCATAGAAATCCCATAATTTTCCAAAGTCACATTCCTAATAAGTCAAAATTGTAATAATTCCGTTCTCATATTCTCAAAATTTTTAAAACGCTTCTATGCTCAAAGTCCAATGGGCCCAATTCTACTACTCCCAATTTCGGGTCGTTACAATTCTACCCCCTTAAAGAAAATTTCGTCCTCGAAATTTACCTGATTAGAAGAGGTGAGGATATTGTTGCTGAATTGCATCCTCAGGCTCCCACGTAGCTTCCTCCGCTCCGTGATTACGCCATAAAACCTTGACCAACGGCACGGTTTTCTTTCTTAGCACTTTAACATCTCGGTCTAAGATTTTCACTGGTTCCTCCTCGAAAGACAAGTCTGATCTCAACTCCACTTCTTCTACCGGTACTATGTGAGACGGATCAGATCTATAGCGCCTCAGCATGGAAACATGGAAAACATTATGAATTTGACTCAACTCCGGAGGTAATTCAATCTGATAGGCCACTGGTCCTACGCGCTTCAACACACGGTACGGTCCAATGAACCTAGGGCTCAACTTGCCCTTCCTTCCAAATCTGAAAATCTTCTTCCAGGGTGAGACTTTCAGAAAGACCTGATCTCCCACCGCAAATTCAATATCCTTACGCTTCAGATCCGCATACGATTTTTGTCGATCCGAAGCTTCCTTTAACCGCGCTCGAATCACCTTTACCTTTTCTTCCGTCTCAGATATCAACTCAGGACCCAACAACTGTCGTTCCCCCAATTCAGTCCAACAAGTAGGAGTACGACACCTACGACCGTATAACGCTTCATAGGGTGCCATTTGGATACTGGATTGGTAACTGTTATTATACGCGAACTCTGCCAACGGTAGGAAATCCTCCCAACTACCTCTGAAGTCGATTACACAACCACGCAACATGTCTTCCAAAATCTGAATTACTCTTTCTGACTGACCATCTGACTGAGGATGAAAAGCCGTACTAAAGTTTAACTTTGTTCCCAAAGCCTCATGTAAAGCTTTCCAAAACCGTGATGTAAACCTGGGATCTCTGTCTGATATGATAGACACTGGTACCCCATGCAACCTTACGATCTCAGATACATACAGCTTAGCCAATTTCTGCAGCGAGTAATCCGTACGAACTGGTAGAAAATGAGCAGTCTTCGTTAATCGATCAACTACCACCCAAACAGAATCTTTCTTAGCAGGTGTTAAGGGTAACCCACTAACAAAATCCATCGTTATCTGTTCCCATTTCCATAGAGGAATCTTTACCGGTTGTAATAATCCCGATGGTAATTGATGTTCCGCCTTCACTTGTTGACAAGTCAAGCATTTCCCTACAAATTCAGTAACCTCTCGTTTCAACCCTGGCCACCAATACTGTTCACGAAGATCCCGATACATCTTATTTCCTCCGGGGTGCATAGCATAAGGACTACTATGCGCCTCCCGTAGAATCATTTGTCTCAAACCTGAATCCATGGGCATACAAACTCTTCTACGAAAACATAGCACGCCATTCTTGTTCAATCCAAAATCCCCTATTATACCACTTTTAACTTGTTGCATTAAAGGACCCAACTTTTCATCTGATAACTGCTTTTCCTTGATTTTCTCTAACCACATAGGCTTCACCTGAAGTTCCGCTAGCAGACTGCCATCCTCAAACAAACTGAGGTGAGCAAACATTGCTCTCAACTCCGATACTACCTTACGACTCAACGCATCTGCCACCACGTTAGCCTTTCCAGGATGGTACTCGATTGAGAAGTCATAATCTTTTAATAACTCTACCCATCTTCGTTGTCTCAAGTTCAACTCCTTTTGAGTAAGGAGGTACTTAAGACTCTTATGGTCTGTATAAATGATCGACTTCTCACCGTATAGATAGTGCCTCCAAATCTTTAAAGCAAACACCACCGCTGCCAACTCCAAATCATGAGTAGGATAGTTGACTTCATGCGGCCTCAACTGACGAGAAGCATACGCCACCACTTTCCCACTTTGCATTAACACACATCCTAAACCCGTATGTGACGCATCACAGTAAACGGTAAACTCTTTTCCAGCCTCAGGTTGAATCAGTACTGGCGCTTCCGTCAAAATCTTCTTCAGTTTCTCGAAACTTTCTTGTTGTTTATCAGTCCACACATACGGTACTCCTTTTCGTAACAACTTAGTTAGGGGTGCAGCAATCAATGAAAACCCCTCAACAAAACGCCGGTAATAACCAGCCAACCCTAGGAAACTCCGAATTTCAGCCACTGACTTCGGTGGTTTCCATTCCAACACAGCCTCTACCTTCCGAGGATCAACTCTTATTCCTTCAGCTGACACCACATGCCCCAAGAAAGTCACTTCCTTCAACCAAAATTCGCATTTACTGAATTTGGCATAAAGTTGCTTATCCCGCAAAATTTGCAACACAATGCGCAAATGTGAGTCATGCTCTTCTTCATTCTTCGAATATACCAAGATATCATCTATAAACACCACTACAAACCGGTCTAGATAGGGTTGAAAGACTCGGTTCATCATGTCCATAAATGCAGCTGGTGCATTGGTCAAACCAAACGGCATAACCAAAAACTCATAATGTCCATAACGAGTTCGGAATGCCGTCTTATGAATATCCGCTTCTTTAACCTTGAGTTGATGATAACCCGATCTCAAATCAATCTTGGAGAAAACTGAAGCTCCTCTTAATTGATCAAACAGGTCATCGATTCTCGGCAATGGATACCTATTCTTGATCGTCAATTTATTTAACTGCCTATAATCAATGCACATACGCATCGACCCATCCTTCTTCTTGACGAACAAAACCGGTGCTCCCCACGGAGACACACTAGGTCGAATGAATCCCCGATCTAACAATTCTTGAATTTGAGCTTTAAGCTCCGCTAACTCCTTCGGCGCCATTCTATAAGGAGCAATGGACACCGGAGCCGTTCCGGGCAAAAGCTCAATACCAAACTCTACTTCTCGATCTGGAGGTAGACCCGGAAGTTCTTCGGGAAAGACATCTGGAAATTCCTTCACCGTTCTCACACCTTCCACCGATAATTCCTTGGCATCCAAAGCACTAATGAAGGCTAGGAATGCTCCATACCCTTTCCTCACCATCTTTTCTGCCTTCAAAGTAGATACCACATTTGCCAAAAAGTTCCTTCGCTCACCAATCATAACTACCTCCTCATCATCCACAGTCCTTATTAACATCCTCTTTTCAGCACAATCTACTTGCGCCCGGTGCTTCACCAACCAATTCATTCCCAAAATAAGATCGAACTCGCCAAAAGGCAATTCCATCAAATCCGCCAGAAATATTTCTCTTTGGATTTCTAAGGGCACGTCTCTAAACAGTTTATTCACAATTACCGACTGTCCTAAAGGACTAAGTACCGTCATCTCTCTATCGGTAATCTCAGATCTAATATTCAAGTTTCCAGATATGGCACTAGCAACATACGAATGGGTAGACCCGATATCTATCAAAGCAGTAACAGGTACATCAAAGATGAAGAACGTACCAGTTATCACATCAGGTGCATCGCCATCTTCCCGACGCCTAACCGCATAGACCAACCCTGGCTGTCTTGCCTCCGCGTTACCTCTAAAGCCATTTCCTCGACCCGGTGCACCTTGACCACTTCCAACATCATTACCACCACGACCTGGTCCACGGCCTCTCGGTGGCTGCTGAGTGCCTCTAGCTGGCTGAGCATCAGGGTTACGAGCTTCTGGAGTCGTATCAGTCCGTCGAGGGCAGTTCTTATACTGATGGTCTTTGGAACCACATCTATAGCAGGCACCAATTTTCCTCCAGCATTCTCCGGGATGTCGTTTCCCACAATCAGCACAGTTTTGACTCTGATTGGTAGTCACAGGTGCTCTAGCTTGAGCTGACTCATCATTTCGTGGCCTCTTCTGAAACCTTTTAGCAGAGCCCGTGTACCTAATATCCCTCTTGCCTCTAACTCTTTCCCGGTTCTGGCGTTCTGAGTTCTTAGCCTCTTCGGCTATCTTGGCTTTCTCCACAAGCGAGGCAAAAGTCCGTACTTGTTGTGGGGCTATCAGTACCCGCAACTCATCATTCAGCCCATCTTCAAAGCGTACACAGCGCTCATGATCAGTAGACACTATTGTGCGAGCATAACGGCTCAAGCGAAGAAATTCCGCCTCGTAAGCTGCCACCGTCTTATTTCCTTGAACCAAATTTAGGAATTCCTTCCTCCGTGCATCTACATAACTTGTCCCAACGTACTTCCCTTGGAAAGCAGCTTTGAAGAAATCCCAAGTAATCAATGCAGCCTCGGTGCCTTCTCGAACCGTAAGCCACCATTGATACGCCTCGTCCCTTAGCAAAGACACAGCCCCTCTCAGTTTTTGCTCGACAGTGCACTCCATATCATCCATAATCCGCTCTACAGCCTCGAGCCAATATTCTGCAACATTCGGAGCTACACCCGAGACACCTCTAAAAACCTCGGCACCACTTGATTTAAGTCGTTCCGAGATTGATCCACGGATTGCTGGACCAGCTCTAACCCCAGTAACCCTTTCTAAGAATCGCAACATTGCTCGAGTCAAAGCATTATCCTCTCTCGTATGATCATGAGATCCAGTCTCACTCCCAGGTGACACAGGTGCATCCATTTCCGGCATAAGTCCCGACGCTTCAGACGCTACCCTAGCACCTCGGCCTCTACCACGGCCACGTCTACCACGTCCACGTCCACGTCCACGTCCTCTAGTGCTCATATTGGGTATTTCGATTTAATCTGATTACAAGTTTTATGAATCAGTACACAATTTCAGTATTTATTAACGATATTTTATGAGATATAAGAGGTAAGTTGTTTTCGTAAACGCATCCTATAGTCTTAATCTCTATAGTTTCAATACCCAAAACTAAGAGTTCTAGAGTGTTCCTATAGGTATATCACAATAATAAGAATTATTCAATCACATACACTTACTTGAATTGGTGCCGGATGCTCGTGGTGCCATACTAATTTAAACAGTTTTTAAACAAAATTTGTTGTTGAACCCAAACCACAGCCGAGTTTTGAAACTAGCTCTGATACCACAAAATGTAAACACCCCAAACCCGGCCTATGCGTTAAGACCAGACTTGGCATGCCACACAGTTCGAACTTACGTCCAGTCATTAATGCTTTTAATGAAAACATTTTTTTTTTTTCAAAACGATTTTTTTTTGAAGACGAAATTTATCAAAAATCGAGATTTATTTGAAAACCATGATTTTAAAACATGAGAGTTTACAATTTTATTTTCAGAGAAATAATTTGGATAAAAACTTAAATAATTGGTTGAAATAAATTTATAAAAGAGTTTTCACAAAATTTTACGAGTGGGTGATATTTAAGAAAAACCCCCTTTTTATACGCAAGTTTAAGAAAACATTTATAAAAATTAAACAACCCCATTTAAGTAATTAAAACATATTAAAAACCATTCACAAATAAAAATCCAAAAAATAATACTAGAGGCCTTATTACATCGAAATTTAAAATAGTACTTAAATAGAAATACTTAAAAGAAGTCCAAAGTTTTTATAACTCATCATTCGTAGTATGGCCTTCACACGAAGTCATCCTCGGCCCAAACCTCCATCAATTGTCATTACCTGAGAAGGGTAAGAAGAAGGGGTGAGTTACTTAGAACTCAGTGTGTAACCCACTTACCGTGTTCACTTGGCCAAAACCATTTAAACAATTAGTTGGGCTTGAGCCCATTTACAATTGTACAATATATATAAATCAAAAAAAATGCATGTGATATGCAATTCCCAACCAAACCTAATTTCCATCCGCTACACACCACCCGTACCAACCAACACACCTGTGGGGATCAAGTCAACCCACCCCGCCAACACACCGATAGCAGGCATTAAGCCAAATATAATATTTGTGGCAAAGCCACCGAACTAGATTTTGGCAACAGGCCTTTCTTCTCTTCGTCAATTATCCCAACCCATGCAGTCATGTATATATATAATGCCTAACAATATATTCATAAGATAAATTTCAACAAAAAGCCCATATTACAAGTTATCAATTTGGCCCGTTAGTCAAAATAACAATTTAGCCCATTTAACGATCTAGCAAATTTTGGCCCATATATATATATATATATATATATATCGATCTAGAAATTTTGGCCCATATATATATCGATTTATCAAGTTGGGCCCATATAGCAATTTATCAAATTGACCCATTAAGGGTATTTTCGTAATTCAGCTCATTAGGGGCATTTTTGTAATTTGACCCATAATGGCGTTTTCATAATTCGGTAATCGTACCCACTAAGGGTAATTTGGTAATTTACCCTCCAAGGGTATGATGGAAATTTTTGCAACCTAGGCTTAATGACTAATTTGGAGCATAAAAAAAATCAAAACTGTTCATCTGCGTCGTACTGACTAAAATGACTATAACTCGAGTTCGGAAACTCGAAATTTCGATCCGTAAATTTTTTATGGAACTAGACTCATATAACTTCTTACTGTAATTTTTCCAGAATTTTTGGCTTAGCCAATTAGTACAGTTTATTCTTCAAAGTATCCCTTGTTTCACTGTTTGACAGTTCTGACCTCTCTTCACAAAATCTCAGATATCTTATTGTACAGAACCCAAATACTGATTTCGTTTGATCCAAATAAAAATAGACTCACTAAGGATTCTAATAATATAAACCATGTCCTGTAATTATTTTTCTACAATTTATAGTGATTTTTCAAAGTCAGAACAGGGGATCTCGAAATCACTCTGAACCAGTCTTACAAAAATCTAAAAATCTCAAAATATACTGATCCTTTGCTTGCTCCGTTTCTTTTATAAGAAAATAGACTCAATTATCTTTCAATCCATATATCCTTCACTTTCTAATTCAATTCCCACTATTTTTGGTGATTTTTCAAAATCACGTCACTGCTGTTAACAAAAACTGTTTTATTACAAAATATGATTTCCACTTCGAACATACGTACGCCCGAGTGATTACGGATGCCGGTTTTTAGTTTTCTTCGGTATTTCCACCGATTAACAGCATATTTCATACAAACTTTCAGAGAAGTTTGATATTACATACCATTTCAATCATATATACAAAAGGTACGGGATTACACACCTTAATAACGAGTTGTGCTTTCCACCGATTTCAACACCACGAATGTGATCTCCCTCGATCCTACCCTTTGGCTACTGAAATCCCGTCCTAACAATATTTGGTGAGCGAGAGAGTTGTTAGCAATTAACCCACCTTTGGCCAAAACAAATCTTATAACAACGCTCTTACCCCACTTACTTGACGAGTCGACGATAACGATTGATTAGTACCATTCACTTGTGCTCCTTCACCTTGTTAAAAAATCCGATTCGATCAAGATGAGGTTTTCCCACACGATAAAGAACGAAATGATGAAGACATAGGATGATAATGGGTTCGACTATAGGGAAAATCGAACAAAAAGATGTGATTACAAAGTGATGTTGATTAAAGAAGAAGAAAAGGTTGATGAAATGGTCAATAGAAGAGAATGGATAGGGAAAGTGTTTTGGTAGTTTCGGCTATTAAAGAAGATGAACAAGAGATGAATGTTTTGACCAACAATAGAGAAGAAAAATGTACAAATGTGCTAGGAGGGTTCGGTAAAGAAAATAGAAATTTGGAGAAAATGACACAATTGATGCTATAGAAATTTTGACCAAAACAAGCACTAAAGCTTTACCAAAAGACCAAGAAAAATAAAGCTACCTCTCCTACACACAAAACCGTCCATATTATTTCCCCTAAAAGCCAAAATTTGCCAACTACACTTTCCATAACACTCTCCCTTTTTTTTGTGCCACCAACCCCACTTTCCATAATTCTCTCCCTTTTTTTTTTTTTTTTGCTCCATGTTTTCCTCCATTTGTCCCCACTCCATGTTTTGCTCCATCCATGTTTTCCTCCACGTTTTGCTCCATTTGTCCCCACTCCACCTCTTTTCTTCTTTGAGCAAAAAATAGAACTCTCTTGTTACTTGTCATGAGATTCGAACCCTTGCTCCCTTCAATAGCTCAACACACCACTTGCCACCAAGCCACAAGCTCCCTTGTGTCTCTTAAATGCACCCACTTATTCTTAAGTCCTACTTCCATCACTCATTTCCACTAAAAGGCAGAAAAATGAAAATTCTTGCTATGGCCTAACTCGAACCCGAGACTTCATAGAAATCCCATAATTTTCCAAAGTCACATTCCTAATAAGTCAAAATTGTAATAATTCCGTTCTCATATTCTCAAAATTTTTAAAACGCTTCTATGCTCAAAGTCCAATGGGCCCAATTCTACTAGGCCCAATTTCGGGTCGTTACATGGTGGCTCAACCACATATATTTTAGTACTGGGCAATGAGTTGGCTCACGATCTAGCAGCTAAGCTGCAAAGATTCTGAAAAGTGTCGTACCGACACTAAGCGGTGTGTAGAGTTGGATGGGTATTTAATACCTTACTTGGTGTGTTGGGATGGTTGGAGGTGTGTAGCGGATGGAGGTAGAATTGTAAATCTGCATCTGTTATGTTTTGGCACTGTTTTTGCTTTTGATATATGTTTGAAAAAGAATTCTGTTGATTATATAAAATGTTACACACTGAGCTTCGAAGCTCATTCTCTACTTGTCTATTACTTTCAGGTAACCCCAAACTTAGGACTGGTCGATGTCAGGAGCTCAATTAATCAACTTTCTGTTAATTATGCTATTTTATTTTGGTCTAATTTGTTTTGGACTATTTTCGTACTTCTGGGACTATTTTTAAATTTGGGTTTTTATTTTTTTCTTTTATTTGTTTTAACAATTTTTGTTGGTAAAAATTTCATTTGCAAAATGTTAGATTTTTTAATAACAAATCGTGTTTTTCAAAACTGGACTCAACTAAGAATTCCACTGCAACGTAAGTGTTTTACAAGTAAATAATCGACAAATTTATCAAAATAGTTAAGAAAGGTATTTTCTCTAAACAAACTCGAATTTTCCTTAACAAGAGCTAGAAATGTTTTACAGGTCAAACGAATCTTGGATTTTTTTTTTTATAAATTGCAGTAACGTCTCTAGATCTGGTCATAACGTCTAAGTCGAGTTTGGGGTATTAGGTTTCCTTAGTCTTGTACGGGCTTACGTACGTTTAAAAATTAACTCAAAATCAAATAAGTGTCGCAGGATTATCGAATGATGTGCAAGTGTACACAATCATCGACAAGTAATAAAGTAGTAAGTATAGAGTTATCGTCTCCACAAGACTGTATATGTAGGACAATAATTGTGAAATTATCAACTAACAAGTTGGTGATGAAGTTAAATAAAAGTGAATATGAATTAACTAACTATTCTAACTAAAATTAACTAAGTTTGCACAACAACTAAAAATGTTAACACAGAATGTAAAGCAGCAGACAACAACACAAGTTTTAATCACAATGACATGAAGAGCTAGATGTAAGAACCCAATTTAGCCCGGGCCCATGAAACAAACCAAAACAGAAATAAAATAAAAAATAAATGTCCAAATTTATGCTTTTGCAGTCCTTTTACAAAGTCCAAAGCCAATAAACCATTACCCCGTTACACCCTGGCCCGAATTACAAAATACCACCAGACCCAATCCATTACAAATCCACTAACTCAGACCAAAACGGGCTACCTAAAATAGACACAAACTTAAAACTCACACGGCCCAAAAGGGCCCAAAGCTTATGCAAAGTTTCAGAGACCTAAGGTTTCTAGGAAACCCTAGGCGCCGCAAGTGACTCGACAACAGCCCCTTCCTCGCGCCGTAATTAGCCCTCGGTCACGCCGCCATCCACGCGTAGACAGCGCTTCGTCACCAGGATCCTCGCCATTAACCTGCAAAAAAGGAAAGAGCAACAGCAAAATATGGCAAAACAAGACGAAATCTTTGTTTCCTTTTTTTTATTTTGAGGGTTATAAAAACCCCAATAATCTGTAATACATACACAGAGGGATATATACACACAAGATACACAAAAAAACGGATACTCAAATATTCACAGAAAACAGAGATTAATAAAATAGCATAGGTGATTTTTTATATTCAATTTTGGTTTTTTTTTTTAATTTTTTTTCATTTCCTTTCGATGTATACATATATTATATACATAAAATAGTTTTAAAAACAAAATATAAAAATTACCTTTCGATACGCGGAGAAAATTGAAGTTTTTATCTTCTAGCGGCGGCTCGTGCGACGGTGTGTGCGAAGGCCCGTCACCGGAGCCCTGGCCTCAGGCCGAAGACCAGAGAGAATTTGGGGGGGGGGGCTTTCATTTTTTTTAAAAAGGTGTTAAAATGAAAATTTTTGGCCGATTTTGACTTATATAATAGTATAGAAACGACACCGTTTTTGCTTAATTCAATAAGCATAAGACGACGTCGTTTTAAAGGGGGGATCCGGCGTTGACCCGAAAACACGGGGAGGACCCGCGCATTTTTGTTAAAAGGGCTAATTGCCTCTTTGGTCCTTCCGCTATTTTAATATCTTTAATTCAGTCCAATTTGAATTTTTATTTTTTTATTAAATTAGCCCTAAATTTATATTTTGTTTCAATTGAGTCCTCAGGTCACGTAAAGGCCAAAATCAGAACAACGTCGTTTTAAAAATTTGGCATAATTGCCATATTAACCCCTATAGCGTGACGCGCGTTTTAATTTAATCCTTTTATATTTATTTTTATTTGCTATTTAATCCTCCTTTCTTTATTTATTTTTTAAATTATTCTAATACTATATTGAATTATTTTTATCATATTAAAATGTTATATTATTTTTATCATTTTATTAATTTTATTAATAGTATAAAATTCATATATATATTTATATGTATTGTCCTTATATATATTAATTTATTATTTATTATTTTATTTGGTTTAATATTATTTTTATTACATATTATGATTTATATATTAATTATTATATATTTTTTATTTTGTATATTATATAGTATTATATTATATCATATATATTTTTAAAATTTTATTTTGTATAAAATCTATTTATATTATATAACATAGTATTTTTATATTATTTATTACATATGTAATTTTTATGATTAGCGTATTATATATATGTTTTTATTTAAAATTATTATATACTATTTACTAATTATTTTTATTATATGTAATCATTTATATGTATTAAATTATTAAATTATGTATTTGTTATAAGTACTCTTATTTTTTACTTTAATTTTTTTATATTGTTCATATATATATATATATATATATATTAAATCATTTTAAAAACCGTCATATTCTTTTATTTTTTTATTCAATATTTAAATATATCATTCTCTTTTTATTTGATTTTGTTATTTCTTAAAGATCTTAATTATTGCTATTTATTTTACATCCCATGTTTATTTATTTATGTTTCTTTAATCGTTTATTATTGCTTATCATAATTCTTTATTTATTTATTCATGTTATATTATTATTTAACTATTTATTGTTGATATAATTTGTAGTTATGTTGAATTGCCATTAAGTATGTATGTCATAATATCTTACTCAAATCATTGTTTTATAAAAACATGTTTTTTGAATTGACAACTTTTTATTCCAATATTAAAACAACGAAATATGATATTTGGGGACTTCGAGAGAAATTATATCCTAACTTACTGGGTTCTAATATTTTTTCGTGGAACTTAAAGTATCAAGTATCCTTTTTTCTAACTTACAAACTTCAACTCAAAACTTATTCTCGGGAATTCAAAATGTTGTATCCTAACTTACTGGATATGATGTTTTGTGTCTCGAGATAAGAATTTTCTAAATAAAAGTGAGCCTAGTTTCAAAGCCATGAGATGTTATATCCTAACTTACTGGGTGTAACATTTTATTTCTTTGAGATAGGTAAGTCTTGGTTTTCTTTCTAATAAAAGGATCATATTTTAAATTTTTTTAAATTTTCAATATTAGAACATGATTTTATCGATTAGGTACCAATTTTTGGGCGTTATGAAGGTGCTAAACCTTCATCATACGTAACCGACTCCCGAACCCGTTTTCTTGTATTTCGTGGACCAAAATCAATGTTTTGAAATAAAATGTTTTACAAGGTGATCCAATCACACCTAAGTAAAAAAAGGATTGGTGGCGACTCCAATTCCATTTTTTTTAAGTCGATCCTTGTCTTTATAAAACCTTAAAAATGGTTTCGACAGTTTGGCGACTCCACTGGGGACCAATAAGAGAGTCAAGTAGTAAAATCGATAATTTCATGTCCTTCTGTCCGAATTTAAAATTCTGATTTTAAAAACTATGATCATTTTATTGCATGTGGTTTTAATTTTTAATATATATCTCTGCATTGCACTACATGACCGTTGTGGTCACGTCTTTAAGTGGGAGTGAGAAGCTATGCCTTCGTGAGGTTTTCACCTCCTTATGGGCTAGTGGATTGCTTCCGGGATACATCTGTACCTATGTCTTTGTGAAGTTTTCACTTCCGCATGGCCATAGGGAAATGTATTCCCCTGAATCGAACTTGGTCCATATGAGCCTATAATGGGTGAAGATCGAGGAATCTGTTGGTTCAGGTACCTCAACTTTAGAATTAAACCACATATAGTAAACCCTAAAAGCCCACCTTAGGTAGAACTATGTCAAACCTTAGTAGTTACTCAGATAAGTGTTCGTTTTACTTGCTTTATATTCTATTATGTGGTACTAACTTGCTGAGTTTTATTTTTGTGCATGTCATTTCATATTTTAAAGAGGTATCGATTCACGGCTAGTTTCTAAGTTAGAAAGCTGGTTATGGAGAACGAATTCCTTGATAAAGTGGAAGACAATGCAGCCGTTCGCATATGGTCAGAGCAAAGGCAATTAGAGAAAGGGGATAGCTTAGCTGAGGGATATGGGTCAGAACTACGGGATTTCGCTCGTATCAGTGTCACGCAAAATGAGCTCCAGGAGTTGAAAGAAATATGGACCCAGTGGGATGATGAGGCAAAGTAGTTGTTCTACCATAATTATGGTGATCTACCTTACTTGCTCGACGTCAAGGTAGATAAGTATCTATTCCGGGCTATGACTCAATTTTGGAATTCTGCTTATAGCTGTTTTTCTTTCAGGAAAGTAGATTTAGTGCCCGCGGTGGAAGAATATGCGACCTTGCTTCGCTGTTCGAGGATCCAAGTCGATAAAGCTTATTCTAGGGTTGCTAATGTCCCAACTTTTGTGAAGAAATTAATGAATATCACAAGGATGAGTGAACAGTGGGTTACAGCCAGGATTTAAGAGAAAGGTGAAGGTAAATGCATACATTGGGTGAGTTTGAGGGATTTGATCCTAGTACATCCAGATGTAAAAAAGAAGATTGACGTCTTTGCTTTGTGTATTTACGGTTTGGTAATTTTCCCTAAAGCTCTCAGACATATAGATGAAGTAGTTACTGATTTATTTGATCGACTTGACAAAGGGGTCACTCATGTACCTACGATCTTAGCCGAGACATTCAGATCCTTGAGTGCATGTCGAAGAGCAGGTGAGGGCAGGTTTATTGGATGCGCGCAGTTGTTGTTGGCTTGGTTCCACAGTCATTTCTAGAAGGTGGAGAGATTTTCTTATCGGGTTTTCTCTAAGAATTACTCTTCTCTGAAAGAGATAGTAGCTACACCAACGATAGAAGACGTGTCTAGGGAAAGCTAGATGGCACTCCTTCAAAATCTTCAAGAAGAAGACATCGAGTAGAGAGCTCCTTGGATGATTCCTGACGAGATCCTTTATCGGTGTGGAAGTTTTGACTGGGTTCCTTTACTTGGAATATGGGGAGTCGTTAGGTATGCCCCTTTGCTGGTATTAAGGCAATATGGGTCAAGACAGTTTGTGCTAACGACATGTGGGCTAGTTCAATGTGAGTTCTCATACAGAGGGGAAAATTATAAGAAGAGGGTTAAGGAGATTTCTGGTGCTTGGAATCAGATTCGCAGAATGAAGAGATTATCCATAGGCCCAATGACGACTTCAGAATACAGTGGATGGATAATTAGAAGGATTAATGATAACATCCCTGAGCTGAATCCAGAAGGCGCCCGATCAAGAGAAGAATGCTTGCAAGTGGTCCCATCAGAGTTAGAGATTGTGAAACAAGATTTTGAAAAGATGAGTTCAGAGCTTGGAAAGAGAATAGAGAAGGTGGAAGAAGAGAAAATGTATCTAAGGTTAGACGTGGACGTTCAGAAACTGGAGACCAAAAGTTAAAAAAGGAGAAAAGGAAGATTGAGGACAATCGATATAGTTTAAAGACGGAATATAAGAAGCTACGAGTATCGATGAAGAACGTCGGATTGGGGAAAACTTCAGAACAGTGGCAACAAGATTCGGGAAGAAAGGGCCAAAGCTGACTATTAGGAGAGGAAGTTTCAAGAAATGCATGCGTGAAACGAGGCCTTAGAGAAAAGTTTGGCAGAAAGTCGAAATGAAAAGGGAAAATTAAAATATAGAGTGGCTGAACTTGGACAGTCTCTTCATCACCATCGAGGCTGCAATTCTGCGATTGAGCTAAAGTCAAGTCTGAACAAGATTGAGGAAATAAAGGGTAAGATCGAAGAGTTAGAGTCGGCATTGCATAATTGTGAACTTCAGATCGAGCTTCTTGAAGCAAGAGAAGGGCATTGGAAGGAAGAGCTCTACCATTCTCATAATCAAGTTAGAAGTCGAGATTATCTCATGGGTGAAGCAATAGTACAGATTCAAGAGGTAGCTGATTACTTACAGACTTTGGCAGTACAGGCTGATACATTGAGCACGAAGTATGAGCTACAATCAGATCATGGTCAAGAGTTAGCCTTGTTGTTTAGGAAAATCAGAACTTTGGGCCTTAGGGCGAAAGCATATTTGTAGTCCGTTTTATGTAAAGGATTTTGTTTTCTAATAAAGTTTTCTAAAATGAAGTTGAATCTGAATCAATGCCTTTTTGCATTCATGCACTTGCATTACCTTGCATCATTTGCATTAGAATTTTACAAAAAGGACCCTAATTAGGTAAAAATATTTCAGTTAACTTGGAAAACATGGAACAAAGGTTGGAGAGAATAGAGCAAATGCAAATACAGATGCAGAGGCAATTGACCAAGATTCAACAAGAAATGCGAGAACAAATGCTAGAATTCCAAAGGAATATGATAGGCCAGCTAACCCAGTTACTAGCCGGAGGACTTGAAAAAAGGAGTGGTCTAGTGGTCAACAATGTGGATGATGATGAAGACATTGTTTATTCCCCAATAGGTGTCCCGACTCAACCAGACACGCATTCGCATGGGGTACCCGTCATTATTGGACGCCAATGTCAGACTGATATTTCGACCCTATTGAACTTCCCGATGGATTCAGGTTTTAACCTGGATCATGATCGAGCCAAACCGTTTGTACTGGCAGAAACAAAAGAAAAAAGGAGAGTGTACTTTAAAAGCCCCAAAGAAAAAGAAAAATAAAGCGAATAGTACGAGAAGGTATAGCAAGGGCCATTTAGAGCCGATTACAGTAAGTCAGCCAAGGGCAGTAAATACCAACCATTAGGTCTCCCTAAGGTAAGAACCCAATTCAAGACCGAACTCAGAGAAACCTCAGTTCGCACCCATTCCAATCACGTATAGGGATTTGTACTGAATTTTGTTTGACGCAGATGTGATATCCCCTTTTTATATAGAGCCAATACGGCCCCCATACCCCAAATGGTACGACGTAAATGGCCAATGTGAATACCATAAAGGAACCACATGGCATTCGATCGAGAATTGCATCACTTTTAAAAAGATAATCGAAAGACTCATCATATTGGGTGTCGTAAAATTCGATGATCCCTCCAATGTAGAAAATTCGTTACCCAACCTTTTTATTAAATGGGTAAACATTGTGAGTTCCACAATAGATAGGGGCAGGGGATCCAAGAATGCATCGAGCTCAAGGCCCTAGTGCAAGGCTTAATGAATAATAAATTGAGAAGATTAAAGGATCCGATGAGAATATTGGGAAATCTAAAAAGCAGTAACGACATATTCGAAGAGAGAACCAGGGAATAAAGTTTCCAAGCCCTTACATACTTGGGAAGATTTTAAACAATGGAACTGTGGAAGGAATCCTTGTATTTTTAAGACTAATCTAGAGTAATATTTGAAATGTGCTTGTTGCCTTAAGCCTAGAGACAATAAGAATCCTTTTGTGAAATAGGCTTATGTCCAGAATTTTTATTTCAATAAAATGCATCTTTTAAGCAAATATTTTTTTCATTCTTTACATTTCACACTGTACATTCTTTTGTTTTTTTTAGAATATTCTTTAATTTTTATTCATGACCATACGATACAAATAATCATTTATTCTTTGAATCATTTATCTTCCTTCGAGCTTACTATAGGTCTCCAGATATCAACGATGTGAGCAACACCGCTACTGACTCAGAGTTTCCTTTCAAGTAAGATATGTGTATAGAAGGATCTCAGGACTTTGAAGATAACAGAGATTGTAACCTATCTTTCGATTTGTTAAGGATGGTAGAACAAGATGAAAAACAGACCTTACTTTACAAAGGGTCAGTGGACATTGCGAGCCTAGGAAAAGGGGTGAAGATCGAAGCCTAGCTCACCACAGAAATAAGACAAAACATCATTGAGTTATTTTCAAGAATTCAAAGATGTTTTTGCACGATCATATCAGGACATGCCTAGACTACTGAGACACGGGTATGTTGAGATCTTAAAAGAGGTCCACAAGGATATCAGAAGGACACATGCTAATAGTCAAGCTAAGCATGAGGTTTGGGTACTGTTGATTTACATAGAAGGGGATGGTCTCAGCTATGCCATATTTAAGGAGAAAATATTCATGAGCCTTTTCCATTTCTTCACAAATTTTTCGTATGTGGGACATGGATGTGATGGGGCCAATCTCGTCAAAAGCTTTTAGCCAATATCGATTTATCCTCGGGGTCGTTATTTACTTCACTAAGAGGGTGAATGTTGCTTCATATGCCAATATTGCAAAGTCGAAAATCATCAAATTTCAAAAAAAAAAGAGTAAAAAGGAAAGAATCAGGCGCCGGAAAAGAATGCCAGAAAGGATCATGTTTAATAATACATAACTGTACAATGTCAAAGTTTACAGTTTGTTCAAAGATCAGGCAGCGTATCACAATGCAGCAAAGGTTGCCAAAAGGAAAATACAAAAAGAAAAAACAACCAAAAAATATGAAATGTGAACAAGACTTGTAAAGAGTGGCATAAGAAGCTATCATTTACTCTCTCTGGATATCAAACGTCGACCAGGACTTTCGCTGGGGCAACACTTTTCCCATTGGTTCATGGAATAGAAGTGGTTTTGCCCATGAACTTGGCTGAAGAAAAGGGTTTGAAAGTATTCCTTATAGCCAAATGTACCAAAAATGGACGATGCTAATTTATGTCGAAAAGGGTCCACCCAAAGGAATTTCATGATGGGGACCTGGTATTGAGGAAGATCCTTCTTATACAAAAGGATTTTAGAGGAAGGATGCCAAACTGGGAAGGACCTTATGTTGTAAAAAAGGGCATATTCTAGAGGAGCATTGACATTAACCGATACGGATGGCGAAGACTTGCCCAATCCAGTGAATTCAGGTTCAGACGAGAAGTATTTTACCTGAAAGGGGAAAGGCCAAAGTGGAAACCCGCAAAGGCTATATTGAGATCAATTTCAAAAAAAAAAAAAAAAAAAAGAGGCCAAGGCGCGCAAAGGGCATTTTGAGACCATATGAGTTTTGAGCTAAAAACCCAAAAAGGGCGGCTCAAATTCTAATCAAAGATAAGGCACGTGGTAGTCTTGCTATGTCTGGATTAACACTGAGGAAGTATGCTACGTCTTAGGGCATTGACAAAGTACTCCGGATCCTCTAAACACGTATTGAGCTCAAAATGGTCCTCAAGAAGTTTGTACAGAGAAGCTCAGGCTGCGATATCTGGGGCACCTAGCTTCTATCTTACCCATTTTGAATTTGCTATCTTTGATTACTTTATTCTTTTCAAGATACACCCCAATCAATTTTCTTTTATTACCTTGGTTATCTTTGATTAACTTATTTGTTTCGAGTTATGCTTTGATTAACTTCATTCTCATCCATTGTTGTGATCTTTTTCAAGCATTTTATATTGAAATAACGATTAATGGACTAATAGTACTTTCATAAAAGGAGTTTTGCATATTACTTTGGAAGCTTCTAAATAATATGAGACTCTGAAACATGACTATTTTTTAGAACTCACCAAGCCTAAGGGTTTGAAATATTGAAAGATGATTATCTCTTTTGGGTTTTCATTGGTTGAACAAAATGCAAGACATTTTGTTAAGTGATACCATCTTGACAAATGACGAGTAATGTCAACTCAGGTGTAGAAGGGGATCATTCTCGGGAAAAGAAAAAGATAGTCTGCATTCATACAAATTTCTGACACATACATCAGGTCATTACACACAGGGAATGGTGTAACAGATCAACTTGATTGAAGATAATACAAATTCCATACCTCTGAGTGGTAACTAGATGAATGGAATAAACCAAATGTTATCCCCCTGAAGTTGCAGTGGGAAGTACAAATTTTATGTCCTAAGGTTCAAGGGAAGGGACTCTGAAACTATAGTGGGGCAGGCTTGCTGAGTAGAATATGATCATTTCTATAGGTTTTCCGTCAAAGATACCAGCTGAACGAGAAAGCATGGTAACGCATCAGTGATAGAACCTTGATGAACTATGAGCAGTGACAACCCAAACATTAAAAAGGGATTATTCTCATGCATTTATGTAAATATCATTCATACACTTCCAATTAGGAGAATCTGATTCATTCTGATCATTGTGTCCTAATCGTTGTACATTAAAAAAAAGAAAAAAAAAGGGGGAGATCATTCTCATGACATTCTGTATTCATGTAAATGTCATCCCTAATATCATTTAGTTAGAAGCATTAGATTCATTCCGATCATTGCATCCTAATCATTATACATTAAAAAAAATGAGATCATTCTCATTGCATTCTGCATTCATGCAAATGTCGTCCATAATACATTTAATCAGGAGCATTATAGCATCCTAATCATTTGGCATAAACATAAGCATATAAAACTGAGTCTACAAAGGATTGTGTACAAACGTCGGTGAATTCACAGATCTTATCTCCCTAAGCGGTAGCAGAACTGATTGAATTTGGCGAATCTTATCTTTCTGATGTAGCAAGGGAGCAGATTTTAGCCACTAGCCTTATCTTCCTGATGTAGCAAGGGAGCAGGCTGAAGATCATAGTCTTATCTTCCTGATGTAGCAAGGGAGCAGACTAAAAATTGTAAATCTTGTCTCCTCGAGATAGCAGTAGGGCAGATCGAATTTGGTGAATCTTATCTTCCTGATGTAGCAAGGGAGCAGACTAAAAATTGTAGATCTTGTCTCCTCGAGATAACAGTGGGGCAGATCGAAGATGGCGAGTCTTATCTTCCTAAGGTAGCAAGGAAGCAGACTAAAGATTGAATATTTTGTCTCCCTAAGCAGTAGTGGAGCAGATCAAATTTGGCGATTCTTATCTTTCCGAGGTAGCAGGGGAGCAGATTTTAGCCACCAGCCTTATCTCCCTGAGGTAGCAAGGGAGCAGGTTGAAGTTTGTAGTCTTATCTTCCTGAGGTAGCTAGGAAACAGACTAAAGATTGTAGATTTTGTCTCCCTGAAGTTGCAGTGGAGCAAATCGAAGACGGTGAATCTTATCTTCTCGAGGTAGCAAGGGAGCAGATTTTAGCCACCAACCTTATCTCCCTAAGGTAACAAGGGAGCAGGCTGAATATTATAGTCTTATCTCCCTGAAGTTGCAGTGGAGCTGGAAGACATTTAAAGAAGACGAGGACCAAGAAGTCAAGGCTCGGTAAATACCAGGCAAAATTGGACCTTTTATAGTCTTTGCTCTATTCTCGTACACGACAATGAGTAAAGAGGGGAAGCTGTAAGAACCCAATTTAGCCCGGGCCCATGAAACAAACCAAAACAGAAATAAAATAAAAAATAAATGTCCAAATTTATGCTTTTACAGTCCTTTTACAAAGCCCAAATCTAACAAACCATTACCCCGTTACACCCTGGCCCGAATTACAAAATACCACCAAACCCAATCCATTACAAACCCACTAACTCAGACCTAAACGGGCTACCTAAAACAGACCCAAACTTAAAACTCACACGGCCCAAAAGGGCCTAAAGCTTAAGCAAAGTTTCAGAGACCTAGGGTTTTTGGGAAACCCTAGGTGCCGCAAGTGACTCGACAACAGCCCCTTCCTCGCGCAGCAATCAGCCCTCGGTCACGCCGCCATCCACGCTCAGATAGCGCTTCGTCACCAGAATCCTCACCATTAACCTGCAAAAAAGGAAAGAGCAACAGCAAAATATGGCAAAACAAGACGAAATATTTGTTTCCTTTTTTTTATTTTTAGGGTTATAAAAACCCCAATAATTTGTAATACATACACAGTGGGATATATACACACAAGATACACACAAAAAAAATGGATACTCAAATATTCACAGAAAACAGAGATTAATAAAATAGCAAAGGTGATTTTTTATATTCAATTTCGGTTTTTTTATTTTCTTCTTTTCCTTTCGATGTATACATATTTTATATACATAAAATAGTTCTAAAAACAAAATATAAAAATTACCTTTCGACTTACGCGGATAAAACCGAAGTTTTTATCTTCTGGCGGCGGCGTGTGCGACGGCCCGTCACCGAAGCCCTGGCCTCAGGCCTCAGGCCAGAGAGAATTTGGGGGGGCCTCTGATTTTTTTTTTTAAAAAAAAGGTGTTAAAATGAAAATTTTTGGCCGATTTTGACTTATATAATAGTATAGAAACGACGTTGATTTTGCTTAATTCAATAAGCATAAGACGACGTCGTTTTAAAGCGGGGATCCGCGCGTTGACCCGAAAACCCGGGGAGGATCCTCGCATTTTTGTTAAAAGGGCTAATTTCCTCTTTGGTCCTTCTACTATTTTAATATCTTTAATTCAGTCCAATTTGAATTTTTATTTTTATTAAATTAGCCCTAAATTTATATTTTGTTTCAATTGAGTCCTCAGGTCACTTAAAGGCCAAAATCAGAACGACGTCGTTTTAAAAATTTGGCATAATTGCCATATTAACCCCTATAGTGTGACGCGCGTTTTAATTTAATCCTTTTATATTTATATTTATTTTCTATTTAATCCTCCTTTCTTTATTTATTTTTTAAATTATTCTAATACCATATTGAATTATTTTATCATATTAAAATGTTATATTATTTTTATTATTTTATTAATTTTGTTAATAGTATAAAATTCATATATATATATATATGTATTATCCTTATATATTAAATTATTATTTATTATTTTATTTGGTTTAATATTATTTTTATTACATATTATGATTATATATTAATTATTATATTATACATTTTTTAATTTGTATATTATATAGTTATATTATATCATATATTATTTTTAAAATTTTATTTTGTATAAAATCTATTTGTATTATATAACATATTATTTTTATATTATTTATTACATATGTAATTTTTATGATTAGTGTATTATATATATGTTTTTATTTAAAATTATTATATACTATTTACTAATTATTTTTATTATATGTAATCATTTATATGTATTAAATTATTAAATTATGTATTTGTTATAAGTACTCTTATTTTTTACTTTAATTTTTTTATATTGTTCACATATATATGTATTAAATCATTTTAAAAACCGTCCTATTCTTTTATTTTTTTTATTCAATATTTAAATATATCATTCTCTTTTCATTTGATTTTGTTATTTCTTAAAGATCTTAATTATTACTATTTATTTTACATCCCATGTTTATTTATTTATGTTTCTTTAATCGTTTATTATTGCCTAACATAATTCTTTATTTATTTATTCATGTTATATTATTATTTAACTATTTATTGTTAATATAATTTGTAGTTATGTTGAATTGCCATTAAGTATGTATGTCATAATATCTTACTCAAATCATTGTTTTATAAAAACATGCTTTTTGAATTGACAAATTTTATTCCAATATTAAAACAACGATATATGATATTTGGAGACTTCGAGAGAAATTATACACTAACTTACTGGGTTCTAATTTTTCTCGTGGAACTTAAAGTATCAAGTATCCTTTTTTCTAACTTACAAACTTCAACTTAAAACTTATTCTCGGGAATTCAAAACGTTGTATCCTAACTTACTGGATATGATGTTTTGTGTCTTGAGATAATAATTTTCTAAATAAAGGTGAGCCTAGTTTCAAAGCCATGAGATGTTATATCCTAACTTACTGGGTGTAACATTTTATTTCTTTGAGATAGATAAGTCTTGGTTTTGTTTCTAATAAAAGGATCATATTTTAAAATTTTTTAAATTTTCAATATTAGAACATGATTTTATCGTTTAGGTACCAATTTTTGGGCGTTATAAAGGTGCTAACCCTTCATCATACGTAACCGACTCCCGAACTCGTTTTCTTGTATTTCGTGGATCAAAATCAATGTTTTGAAATAAAATGTTTTACAAGGTAATCCAATCACACCTAAGTAAAAAAGGATTGGTGGTGACTCCATTTCCATTTTTTTTAAAATCGATCCCTATTTTTATAAAACCTTAAAAATGGTTTCGACACTAGAATAATTACTTCTCCCTAACTTATGATCATCCAATGCTAAGGAATGTTACGGTGGACTTTTGACAATTTACTAACCTGAAATCTATAAACTATGATTTCCCACTTTTAACCTTTTCGTTTCTTTTGCATATATTTATGTTTAATTAACTTCGAAGTTTCATATGCAGGCATCATACTTTAAGGGTTATGCAAGGTAACAATATTGATAAATATCATTTCTAATTCAATTATTAAGAAATTAAACATGCACCATTCAAATAATGTGTCCATTAATTACCATCTTTTTCAGATTGATAAATTAATTCATATACTTACCAACATCATTTACACATTAGCAAGCATGATTATGATATTACTTGAATGTTAGGCTTTGATAACATATGCCCAATATGCCATGTAGAACAAGAAATGTTTGATAATTTATTCCAAATAGGCACATTTGCACGCATTGTTTGGTTTGGCTTGAAACTAGGCCTAGGAGTTGATAGCGAAACCTTTCCTCACTTTAGGGAATGGGTGTTACAGTGGGTGAATTATCTTGGTTACCAACAGAAAGAATCGATGGATCTTATCGTAACCATTTTTTTGACAAAAATGGGAATCGAACTTGGGTTTCGAAAATGAATAAAACGGGAGTCGCCACCGTAGAGGTCCGCATACATGTGCGATATGCATACAAAGCAAATGGTAGTTTCTCGTGCCAATCTTTATACGACTCGGTCATTTTCCCAATAATCCTCTTGATATTTTTGTTAGCAGCTTCTACTGCTCCGTTCATCTTTGGGCGATAGGGTGAGGAGTTATGATGCTTTATTTGAAATTGCTCGCACACTTCCTTCATCATTTTATTGTTCAGGTTCAAGGCGTTATCTGAGATGATTCTATCAGGTAAACCGTATCGATAGATGATCTCCCTTTTTAAGAACTTGCAAACTGCGGTCTTCGTCACATTGGCAAACGAAGCGGCTTCTACCCATTTTGTGAAGTAATCTATGACCACAAAAATGAATCGATGCCCATTAGACGCTTTTGGGAAAATTGACCCTATAACATCCATGCCCCACATAGAAAATGGCCACGGAGAAGTCATGACGTGGAGGGGCGACGGTGCCGCGTGAATTTTATCGCCGTAAACTTGACATTTGTGGCACTTTCGCGCATAGCTAATGTAGTCACTTTCCATCGTCAACCAATAATAACCGAGTCTCATAATTTTCCTGGCCATAGTGAAACTATTGGCGTGCGTTCCACAAACT
This sequence comes from Gossypium australe, assembly GCA_005393395.2. NCBI lineage: Eukaryota > Viridiplantae > Streptophyta > Magnoliopsida > Malvales > Malvaceae > Gossypium > Gossypium australe. The sequence continues at coordinate 15,272,805 of CM016618.1, read as the reverse complement.
CCTTCATGGACTTCTTCAAGTATTTTTCTGGCTTCGACAGTATCCACGCACCTCAGGAGTACTTGATCTTTTCCTCTTTTGTACAGGATGTCCCTATCGAGAACAAATCCCGCTGCCAATCTTCTGATCATTCTTTTGTCGTTCTCGTTTGCTTGCTCGAGATATCTTTGATTCTTGACATATTCTAAGATATCATGGAACCACGGTTGTCCATCTGCCTCATTTTCAATGCTAAAACAATGCGCAGGGGCCTCATATATGCTCATCTGGAGAGGCATTATTTCTGTTTCCCGGTTTGTTTTGAACATTGAAGCCAAGGTGGCCAGGGCGTCAGCCAATTGGTTTTCTTCCCGTGGGAAGTAATTAAAAGTCACTTCCTCAAATTCTTCAACCAATTCCGCAACAAGGTCGCGATATTTGACCAACTTCGAGTCTCTTACTTCCCAATCTCCACAGATTTTGTAAATCACCAATGCCGAATCCCCAGAGACCGCTAAGACCTTGACGTTCTGCTCGATAGCTGCTCGAAGTCCCATGATGCAAGCCTCATATTCAGCTATGTTGTTGGTACAGAAGAAATTTAATCTGGCAGTAAAGGGGTAATGATCTCCATCTGGTGACACTAAGACTGCTCCAATCCCGTGCCCCAATACGTTTGACGCACCATCGAAACTCATCTTCCATGATTCACATTAGTATACTAAAATGTAGATCTCCCTTCCTCTTTTGATGATTCACATTCTTTTTCCGTAACGCATATCAAGTCTTCGTCTTGGAAGTCAAATCTCACTGGCTCGTATTCCTCTGTTGTTTGAGTTGCTAAGAAATTAAATATTGCGCTTCCTTTAATCGATTTTTGGCTCACATAGATGATATCATACTCTGATAGTAGGATCTGCCATCGTGCCATTCTTCCTGAGAGTGCAGGCGATTCCATCATGTATTTTATTGGGTCCAGCTTTGAAATCAACCATGTCGTATGATACAGTACATATTGTTTAAGCCTTCGAGTTGCCCAGACCAGAGCACAACAGAATTTTTCGATTGACGGATACTTTGCTTCATACTCCGTGAATTTCTTGCTGAGATAATAGATTGCCTGTTCCCTTTTTCCGGACTCATCATGTTGCCCCAAGACGCAACCCATTGAGTTTTCGAACACAGTCAGATACAGTATTAGCAGTCTTCCAGGAGTTGGTGGTACTAGCACTGGGGGACTGGACAAATACTGCTTTATCTTGTCAAAAGCCTTTTGACATTCCTCGTTCCATTCTCCATGATTGTGTTTTCGAAGGAGTCGAAAAATCGGATCACACTGTTTGGTGAGTTGAGCAATAAATCGAGCGATGTAGTTCAGCCTTCCTAGAAACCCTCTGACTTCCTTTTATGTGCGCGGGGGCGGTAGTTCTTGTATGGCTTTTATTTTATCTGGATCAACCTCGATACCTTTCTTGCTAACGATGAACCCCAGTAACTTTCCAGAGGTAGCCCCGAAGGTACATTTGGCTGGGTTAAGCTTCAGTTGGAATTTTCTCACTCTTTTAAACAACTTCCGGAGGTTCTCAACATGCTCTCTTTCTCCTCAAGATTTAGTGATCATATCATCGACATAGATTTCTATTTCCTTGTGCATCATGTCATGAAACAATGTTACCATGGCTCTCTGGTATGTTGCCCCTGCATTCTTTAATCCGAACGGCATCACCTTGTAGCAGAATATCCCCCACATTGTCGTGAATGTAGTTTTCTCCATATCCTCAGGAGCCATCTTGATTTGATTGTAGCTCAAAAATCCATCCATGAAGGAGAAAAATGAATGCTTTGCCGTGTTATCTACCAATGTATCGATGTGTGGCAACGGGAAATTATCTTTAGGGCTTGCTCGGTTCAAATCACGGTAATCCACGCACATCCGCATTTTGCCATCTTTCTTTGGTACTGGGACTATATTAGCCACCCATTCCGGATATCTAGAGATTTGTAGGAAGCCAGCATCAAATTGTTTCTTTACTTCTTCCTTTATCTTCAAAAGCATTTCAGGCCTCATCCTCCTTAACTTCTGTTGGATTGGCTTGCATTCCGGTTTCAATAGGAGTCTATGGACCACTATGTCTTCGTTCAAACCTGGCATGTCTTGATACGACCATGCGAACACGTCTTTGTATTCATGAAGCAAGGCGATCAGATCACGTTTGGTGTCCTCTGACATGGAGGTCCCAACTTTTACCTCTTGCCTCTTTTCTTCGTTTCCTAAATTCACTGTCTCGACAGATTCTCGATAGGGCAGAATCTGTTTATCCTCTTGTTCTACCATTCTTAGCAAGTCCGGGGAGGAGACATAATTTTCAGCGTCTTCATCAGCTTCGAATTCCCCCACACAAATGGCTTTCTCGAAGTCGACTCTAGGACTTGTAACAGGATTGTTCATGTCGTTGATATCCGAGCACCTGAAAGGTAAATAAAAAGAAAACTATAGAGGGGTATCAATGTATTGGAACTCACAAGCATGATATGAGATATAGGTAAGGACAGGCTATGAGAAGAGGGAATGAATATGAAGACGGTAAAACGTGACAAAATGCATATCCATTGATGTTTATTTAAAATATAAATAGCAACATGATTACTCATAACAGATTCCCCTTATAACTTAGGGGCATACAAAAGGTTAATACTGAGCATTACTCCGGAGAGGATTTGGAAACTACAAGGAGATCCACGGCAGTCTAATTATTCAAGGTGAATCCAGGAGGACAAGGGCGTATCATCGAAACATTTTTAATTGCATCGTCTCCTTTGTCCACAACATTTATACTGATGTCCTGAAGCCCCCTTTCAATCGATGACAACATGCTCGGCAAACTATCTTTCCCCGGATACATTATTCCTACAGACATAAATGTTTTCGACAACGGAGGGTACACTATGGGCTCCCAGTCCAATTCCCGACATGAGGCTCTTGCAATCCTCCTTTCTTGATCCCTCTGCCATTGTTTTCTTCTTTGTTGGGCGTCTGGCTTGAACCCTAAACCGTATCTAGCCTTGTGATGTACTGTCTTTAGTGCTCTGGCCATTCCTTGCTGATATTTTCCCAACCCTTTCCTCACTCGGGCTCCTTTCCCCACAGTCATCTTGATCCCCATCTTGGTATTCCTTGACAGCTTAGGCATGGGGGCTTTGCTTCCTTCAGCGACAAAGGTAGCATTGATGAATTCGAAGGAACGAAAGGAACACTCTACTGCGTCTTTGTTCACCTCGATGTAGGGTGCATCAGTGGAGATGGACGCAACGATGTCTTCCTCACTAGCGACCGTGATCAGGCGATTATCCATGACAAACTTGATCTTTTGATGGAGAGACGAAGGGACTGCCCCAGCTGAATGGATCCAAGGTCTCCCTAGGAGGCAGTTATATGAAGGTGCAATGTCCATGACCTGGAATTCAATGTTGTATGTACATGGGCCCACTTCTAGAGGGATCTCGATCTTTCCCATGACTTCTCGTCGCGTCCCATCAAACGCTCTCACTGTGGAATGACAAGGCCTCAGATAAGACATATCTACTGGCATTCTAGATAGTGTTGCCAAAGGCATGACATTAAGCGCAGACCCGTTATCGATGAGTACACTTGGTACTATGTAACCCTTACAATAGGCCGTGATATGTAATGCTTTGACGGAGCCCCTTCCGTTTGGTGGTATTTCATCATCGCTGAAGGAGATGAAATTATCTGCATTTAAGTTGTTTGCCCACCTATCAAGCTTTTCAACGGGTACATTACTCGGCACATATGCTTGGTTTAACACACTTAATAGAGCGTTTCGGTGTGGTTCTGAGTTTAACAGTAGAGATAACACTGAGATCTTTGCTGGTTACTTGTTCAATTGCTCCACGATGTTATACTCGCTGTGCTTGATAAACCTTAAAAATTCATGTGCTTCGTCCTCATTCACGGGCTTTTTAGATTCTTGTCCAGATTGTACTTCAACCTCAGCCTCGGCTTCATGCATTGGCGCTTTCCCCTTTTGACTCGAGTCGACGACTTTCTTTTTTGGTTCAACCATCTCGGGAGAATAACATCTTCCGCTACGGGTGAAATGCCCCACCTCGCTAATATCACCAGTCGTAGCTTCGGGTATGGTAATGCCGACATCATATTTCCATGGCACCGCCTTGCTGTCCTTGTAAGGGAAGGGAGAAGGCATTTTGATTATCATCTTCGGTTTCACCTCTTCCTTTTTTGCCTCGTAGTAGATTATCAGGGGTCGGTCAGCACTATAAGGAGGACCCGATGATTGACTTTCGGAAGCACATACATCCTTTTCGTCGATTTCTTCTTTCTTGTTACAGATCTCAACCTTCTTATTGTTCATCATACCTTGAATTAATTCTTTGAATTCCTCACAAGATTGGATGTGATGTCCTTCTATGCCGTGAAAAACGCAAAAACTTTGACCTTCCATGCTTTCCTCCTTGAGACTTCTGCCTAGCAAACCCTTTTCGGTCATTATTTCCCACACTTTCCTCAAGGGTGTCTTTATCTTGGAGACACAACTTTTGGCTCGCCATCCATCTTCTTGTGTCACCACACTCACGTTCCCTACAGGATGGTTAGGGAGCGGATTTCCAGCCACATTATCGGTGCCGTCAAATCGTAAGATCCCCGCATCGATAAGACCTTGAACCCTCCTTTTAAAAGCTATACAATTGTCCGTAGAATGCCCCTGGTTTCCCGCGTGATACATGCAATTAGCATTAGGATCGTACCACTTTGGGTATGGAGGCTTCAACGGTGCCATGTAATGCGGGGATATTAATTGTTTTTCTAACAACTTTGGGCACAGTTCCCCGTACGACACGGGAATAGGAGTGAATTGAGGTCTTTCAGGATTGGGTCTTGTTGGCCTCAGTTCATTTTTAGGCTGACCTTGAGCGGGAGTGGTATTTGGCGGGGATGTGGTGAATGGTCTTTGGTTATCGGTGGCATAGACGGGGTAAGGAGGGGGTGTTTGATAGTAGAGGTTTTGAGGAGGAAAATAGAAATTTAGAAGTGGAGTAGATCGAAGATCGAGGTCTCCCCGAAGATAGTAAGGAAGCAGTTTGAAAAATTCAGATTTATTTCCTAGAAGTCCCGGTGGAGAAGATCAAAGCCCTGAAATCACATTGAAGCCAATCAAGGCGCTAGCTACTGTGCCCTTGAAGAAGCAATGGAATAGGAAATGTTATCTACCTGAAGATATAACGAAATAGTAAAGCGGATTGAAGCAACGAGTTACAGTGGAGTTTGAAGCTGTTTGAAGAAGACGAGGACCAACGAGTCAAGGCTTGGCCAAAGCCGGGCAAAATTGGTTCTTCTATTGTCTTTGCTCTATTATTGTTTCACGACAATAAGCAAAGAGGGGCAGCTGTAAGCACCAATTTTGGCCCGGGTTCCTTAACCTAGGGCCCAGAACCAAACAATTAAAAAAAGGGCCCATACAAACCCTGACCTAAAACTAAACAGGCCCCAAAGGCCCATATCTTTAAGGGTTTCCAGGAAACCCTAACCCTCTCCTCAGCAAGCGCCGCGCGCGTGGAGGCACGCGCGTCACCATGTGCGCCGCAAGCCCTCCCCTGGTGCGCCACAAGCCTCCACTTCACGTTGTCGGCCATCCACCTGCGAAAAAAGACGAAACCACAGCAGCAATAGGAAGAAAAAGAAAAAAAGAAAAAACAAAATATATTGTATTTTATTTAAAAAATCGGTTATATAAACCGAGTACAAAACTGTAACGAAGGACCTTTTTTTTCATTTTTCGGAATCAATCAAAGAAAAACAAAAAAGGGAGAAACAGATTCAAAGAGCAAAAAAAAAAAAAAAACTCAGGTGAGTTGAGTCTCAAGTTGCACGCTGAAATATTTTCGATTTCTACTTTACAATTTCTGTTGGTTCAAAAAAAGAAAAAAAAATCATCAACTCATATTATGGGTTTGAGCCTCGGGTCACAAGCAGAGGTACTTACAGACGGAAGACTAAAGTCGCTTTGAGCAAATTTGACAAAGAAGTTCTAGTGGACAAAGAAGATTGAGCAAGAACAAAATGAAGCTACAAGCCATATCTCTCGGAAGTAACAGTGGAGTAGATCGATTTGATTCTTGAAAATAGAAATTGAAGAACAAAAATTGAAAATGCCTCAACGTGCGACCTGAGGAGTTGATTCAAATAGAAATTGAAAGATGGAAATTAAAATGCCTCAGCGTGCGACCTGAGGAGTTGATTAAAAAGCAGAAATTGAAAATACCTCAGCGTGCGACCTGGAGTGGTTTGAACAAGGATTCGAACGGCGAGATTATAGTATTGAAGCGGACTCTAAAGCTCAAGAATCTTCTACACGAAAAATCTTGCTCGAAAAAGATTCAGGATGAAGAAACATAGAGAAGTTCATACGTCGGATATCTAGAGCACTTACAATAACTGAACTTATTTTCCTTTGTAATGTTTTCTTAATCGAGTTATTCCTTGTTAATTTTCTTTGCTGGTTGCGTTTGAAATAAATATAGATATGAGGATCCCCTTTCATGCCTACTTTGCCATTTTTATGCATTTATTTATGTCTCATTTTAGAGATAAATAGTGAAATTACACACTCTAAATGAAAGGAATATTGAGCACTACCTGGATGAGAATTGGGTAAGCATGGGAGCTTCAAAGCAAGGACAAAGTTCAACTGGACACAAAAAAAAAGGGGATATACGAGAAACACAAATCACTCGTAGAATCTATGGACGGGTACAAAGCCTGAGGAAAGTCAAGAGTCGAAGCAGTGGATGCAAGTCATCATAAGAGTCGTAACAAGAAGAGACACACGACAATGAGCCCAAGGCACATGGCATAATCATGTAGGCATTTAAGACAAACGCATGCATATCATGACATCATCACACATCACGTACAGGTACACCAGTAAAGCAAAGGAATTTTGACAATAACTGCACCGAGCCAAGGAGGATCCGAGTCCCACCAAATGATACTTTTTTCTGTTTGCAAGAAAATCAATTCCTCAGGTTGCACGCTGAGGTGTCTTCAAATTCTGTTTTCAATTTTTGTTCGAGAAAAAAATCGATTTCTCAAGTTGCACGCTGAGGTATCATCTATTTTCCATTCTTCAATTTCCGTTTGCAAAAATCAACTCCTCAGGTCGCACGCTGAGGTATTTAATTTCCGTTTGCAAAAATCCACTCCTTAGGTCGCACGCTGAGGTACTTTTCAATTTCTGCTTTTTTTAATCAACTCCTCAGGTCGCACGCTGAGGCATTTCAATTCCTGTTTTCAATTTCTGTTTAAATTAACCCCTCAGGTCGCACGCTGAGGCATTTTAGTTTCTGTCCTTCAAAACCTCAGGTCGCACGCTGAGGTATTTTCAATTTCTGCTTTTTAATCAACCCCTCAGGTCGCACGCTGAGGCATTTCAATTCCTGTTTTCAATTTCTATTTGAATTAACCCCTCAGGTCGCACGCTGAGGCATTTTAGTTTCTGTCCTTCAAAACCCCAGGTCGCACGCTGAGGTATTTTCAATTTCTGCTTTTTAATCAACTCCTCAGGTCGCACGCTGAGGCATTTTAATTTCCGTCTTTCAATTTCTGTTTGAATCAACTCCTCGGGTCGCACGCTGAGGCATTTTAATTTCCGTCTTTCAATTTCTGTTTGAATCAACTCCTCAGGTCGCACGTTGAGGCATTTTCAATTTCTGTTCTTCAATTTCTATTTTCAAGAATCAAATCGATCTACTCCACTGTTACTTCCGAGAGATATGGCTTGTAGCTTCATTTTGTTCTTCCTCAATCTTCTTTGTCCACTGAAACTTCTTTGTCAAATTTGCTCAAAGCGACTTCAGTCTTCCGTCTGTAAGTACCTCTGCTTGTGACCCGAGGCTCAAACCCATAATATGAGTTGATGATTTTTTTTTTTCTTTTTTTGAACCAACAGAAATTGTAAAGTAGAAATCGAAAATATTTCAGCGTGCAACCTGAGACTCAACTCACCTGAGTTTTTTTTTTTTTTTTGCTCTTTGAATCTGTTTCTCCCTTTTTTGTTTTTCTTTGATTGATTCCGAAAAATGAAAAAAAAGGTCCTTCGTTACAGTTTTATACTCGATTTATATAACCGATTTTTTAAATAAAATACAATATATTTTGTTTTTTCTTTTTTTCTTTTTCTTCCTATTGCTGCTGTGGTTTCGTCTTTTTCCGCAGGTGGATGGCCGACAACGTGAAATGGAGGCTTGCGGCGCACCAGAGGAGGGCTTGCGGCGCACATGGTGACGCGCGGCGCTTGCTGAGGAGAGGGTTAGGGTTTCTTGGAAACCCTTAAAGATACGGGCCTTTGGGGCCTGTTTAGTTTTGGGTCAGGGTTTGTATGGGCCCTTTTTTTAATTGTTTGGTTCTGGGCCCTGGGTTAAGGAACCTGGGCCAAAATTGGTGTTTACAGATCTTATTAAGAAAAAATTGACTATTTTTTTGGTAGATATGGAAACACATAAATCAAATATGCTTTTTTGGCACAAAATCAGATCCTATTAAAGTTTTAAAATGTGTGGACTTTTGTTGGATGTTCGTAAAATGACTTATCAATATGGTCCTTTGCACAAACAAGTTCACACAAACGTATTGGTTGGTAGTAAGTTGGTAGCCAATTTCAGTCGCACTCCTGCTATGAATCACCACCTGAATGTCAAGAGCAGTTGTAACATTGGCCTTTGCTTTCTAGTCAACCATAGAACATGTATGTTTGTGGGAGCCATTGGAATAACAGGGTCGGAAAACTCAGCATCTCTTATTACAAGTTTGTGTCTTCGTACGGACTCCAAATTCCACGACTGGTTCTTCTCCGGTACCTCCTGGTTAAATTGGAATCTACTCGTATTTCTCGTGAAGTTATCATAACAACAAACAAAAGATGGTCCTCAATCATCTCTTGAAAAGTCGTTGTTCACCGGGAGATAGAGCCGCTATGGGAAGATATTTGCTGCCTTTCACATCAGAATCGACTAACGACACAAGGTTACCACCCAATGGACCTTTTTCATCTGAAGAGCGGCAATGCAAACTTCGACGAGTGGCTCTAATATTTCCTGGCACTAACCCATTAATTGCTCACGCTTTTCCCTTGTACTGAAATAAAGTGGTGAATTTATTGAATAAAACAATTAAATATATTTCTTTATAGATTTTAATATAGTAAAATTATAATAATCTTAATAGAATTAAAATTGGATTGAGAAAAGAACTTATTTGGGAAATTAATTTAATTAAACAAATAATATTTGGAAAATAGAAAATAGTTATTGAATTGGATTAATTATTAGTATTAGATAAAAGTCCAGATAACACATATAATTGTACCCAATACATGAAAGATTCAAGCCCAGTTAATTAGTAAGGCGGAACCCTAATATTCCCTAGGAAGTCGTTGCCCCTATGTATTCTACTTGTAGTAAAATTCATATTTTCTATTAAAATATTATTACACATTGTTCGAACAGAACTCTTATAATGTTTTTCTATAAATAGGAGCTATGAGCTAAAGTATTTAACATACAATACATCGTTGATCGTCGTTATTTTTTCAGAAAATTGTGGTAATTTATTTTCAAGAATAAATTCTATTTTCTGTGAAAGCTCGTAGTTTTCGATTATCTTGAGAAATTTAACTTTCCCACTGAAAGTTAAGAACAATTTTTTTTTGCACTTGGTTCACTTTGTTTGAGTCCATAGTCAAAGCAATTTGGGGTTCAGAGATAGCAAAGAAGGTTGTTCGATAGAAAGCCAGGATCGACTTAGACCGCCTCGTACACAGTACAATACATTTTCAGTTAAAAGTTTATTGCTATAAATATTACAAGGCTTGATTTTAAGGGGTGAACATTTAATCGAATCAAGTTAAAAAATTTCGAGTTAATCAAGTTGACGAGTCATATTTTGTCACCTAACTCAATTTGAATGTTTTTAATTGAGTCGAGTAAATGAAATTCGAGTCGAATCGAATCGAGTGAAATTGTTCAAGTTAAATTAAAAAAATTAAAAATGTCAAATTAAAATCTTGTTACAGTATAACTAATTTCATATTAGAGCACATAAATTTGAAACCATATATATTTAAAAAAATTTTGAAAGCAAAATAATAAAAAATACAACACTATAGTATGATAAACTTGAATCATTAATTAAGTTATTTAAATCCCCAAAATTATTATTTTAGAGAATTTTTAAATTTTTAACTTCTTTTTATATTTTTTAGATTTTTTAAAAAATTATTGTATTTTTTAAAATATAATTTTTATTTTTTTGTAATTTTTGTTAAGAGAGACAAATTTGCTCATTTTCAAAATTGATAGGAACTAAAATACTATTTACACCAATATGCTGTTAGAATTATTCAAATTGTAAAATTTAATTCAATTCGAACTCGAAACATGAATTATTTATTTGAGTTGACTTATTTGATTAACTCAAAATTCAAAAAAAAATTTAATTTTTTCGAATCGAATCGAGTTTTAATCTCTATGATTAGTTTTTTTTTAAATTAATCTTCTATTAGGCTTAAAATACTGTTTTTTAAACAATTTTTCTAACAAAAGGAGTAGGGTTTTAAGTCCCATTTTATTTATTTAATCTTAGCTGGAAATTAGGAGATCGTAAAAAATTCATGTCATTCTTCCATTTACATTTTACAACAAATATAAAAAAAAATTTAAAAAATCAAATCTACCATTTTATAATTTTTTTTATAGTTAAATGATTAAAATAAAAATTAATAATTTGTAATTCCACTGTAATTTACCCTAATAATAATAATTTTGAGGGACTTAACAGTAGTCTCAAAGGGAATCAAAGAGGGGAATATTGTGTGGTTCTTTTATTAATATATATTTTTGAATCTTTAATACATATGTTTTTCTGAACTTTTAATACATATGTTTTGATTTTTTATTTATAATTTATATTTTTAATTTTTATTGAAAATGATAATTTTTTTTAATTTAAGATCAGATTAATAAAATGTGTAAATATTATAAGGATAAATTACTATTAGATAATAAAAAAAAGGCCCATGTTAAAATTTTATTACTAAGTAATCAATAAAAAATATAAGACCGACTAAAATATTTAATTTCAAAAAATTAAGTTATTAAATCAAAATCATGAAAAAGAACAAAAAAAGATTTTGTAGTAAAAAAATTCAGTCACAATTTGATTAGAATGAATAAGATTTTAAGTGAACTACTGTGTGTTTAAAACTCTTTGAAAAGATATTACTTTTCAAGTTCATTTTATATTTAAAAAATTATTTTAATCCAACATTTTAAAAATAATTATTAAATTTAATGACACAACTTTTTAATTTAGAAAAACTCAGACCAAATATTTTGGTCATAATACCGGACAAAAAACATGTTTAACTAATATTTAAACAATATCATCATTATTGAAAAAACAAGGATTGTTTAAATAGAACATTTCTCGATCACGGTCGAGCCTAAATTTTCTTATACAACAAGATCAATGCCAGCTTAACTAAAATTCAATCAACTAATGTAATTAACTTCAAAAAAACATAACCATGAACACTAGTTAATACAAAAATAATAAACTACAAATTTGACATACATTTTTTTGCTGCAAAAATTTCTTCTAGAATAAAAAAAAAATAGATTATTGACCTTGATATGGTTCCTTTGTCGGCAAACAACCTCGTAGTACCGTTCTTGCACTGATATAAAAATGTACAATGAATAAATACACTGTATAATTTCTCATAAATTAAGTTTTTACAAAAAAGGTTTTATATGCCTTTATATTATATTTTAATATGCAAAAGGAAAGGGTTAGTGACAAATAAATTTTTATTAATAAAAACAATAAAATCCAACATTAATAAAAATAACCCATTAAATATTGGCAGTGCACAACAAGAACATAAATTTTTATAAAAGGAAACTTGTATAATAATTGTTTATAGAATAGTTTGTTTTCTGGTTGTGCCTTCCTCTTCCAATATATTCAACCAAGTTCTCTGGACTCAAAACAAAAGTTTCAGATATTGTATGTTTCCGATACGGTTATCCTCTTCTCTTCCCTAAAGTTTTCATATATTCGATGGATGGTACCTTACACTGATGTACGGATATGTGTTGGATGTAAGTGCAGCGAATCTGTTCCAAACACCAAGTCACATGAAGAAGAGGCATTCGCTAGTCTATTCAGGAATGAGACAACATCATCTGACGAACCAAGCAAATATCGAGCACTAGTCCGAGTCCGTCCAACAGCGCAGGAGAAGTAGTTATCTCCTTTGAGATCAAGCACACTCCATGAGATCTTTTCTGGCACCGACGGATGCCTCCGCAAACTCCCACAGCTATAATAACTACTAGTTCTTCTATCGGGAACCGGGAATGGTGGTTGTGTCTTTTTTTGTAATGATGATTTAGCTCCACTTTTGCTTGCTGGGAGCTTCAATGCAGACCTCCTTTCAGCAGGTAATAACCGTGGTCCATCAAATGGCTTGCTTCTTGCTATGCTCAATGCATCGAAAGGCAGTTCGGGTTCGAAAAAGGTGTAAACATCTTCATCCTGGTGAAGTGATGAAAAATGATCACATCGATATAGGTTATTGGTGACGGACACGAGTACTTCAAGAAAAGTGAAGAGTCCAAGCAACGTAAATAACTACACCTCAATTAGATCTATTTGTTCAATATCCTAGAACAAAGACAACCACACCTCTAAGTTGTTCAAATGATTTGAATATGAATCTGCATGAAGCAAAGATTGATGAGAAGGTTACCTTCCCCAGAAAATGTCCGATGCAAAGAACATAGTCGATCGGAGTTGTCATCGATGTAGTGTGAACGATCTCTCCTAAAATACGATCAATGGCTGCCCCCTGGTTTAAAACGAAGTTATCATACAGGCAAGCATACATCTCCAAAACTGCTACTAAAAGTATGTGTATGGTGAATAGGCAGTTACCTTTGTAACGCCAACTGCTCGTACCTCAACCGATCGGCTTCCCTGAACGACATCAACAGATGCATTTGAAATTGGTCCAGTCCAGAGATGTTGCAGCATGTCTCTTGCTTGAAGTCTTCCGAATTCAATATCTACAGACAAAGTAACATGAAAGGAAAACATGAGGAAGGATTGGACAAACAGGGTTGGAATTGATCTGAGATGAAGCTTGGAAACAAAACAGGCTGAGTACCTGCATATTTGTAATTCCATACAAGCGATGTATCCCGGAAATCGAAATGCGATCTCGGTGTTCTTTCAGTGAAATACTCAAAAACATGCTGCCAATATGCCATTGCCTTTTGTTAGAAGAGGCAGATGGAAAAGAGAAACTTGATGAAGTGTTTATGCAAGTATAATTTGGTTACCTTCACACTATCAATCCATTCCAAATTCAAGTGTTCCGGCATTGTCGTCATCCAGTCTCCTTTTGTATGTCGTAGAAACATACCGTTTTCTGCAGCCAACCACAGGTTATACTCTCCAAAGTTCTGCGAGAGCAATCAGTTGGTTTCAGTGGAGGATGAACTGGAGCTTAGACCAGGAAGAAAGATATAAATCCTAGCATACCTTATCCAAGACACATCTGTCACTCCCACTGAGGACAACTATTGTTGTCTTCGGATCATTACAGAGGGCTGTTAAGGGTTCTCTCAATGCCGGATGCAATTTAAGTTCCATTTCTTTGATTTGATCACCTCTACTCCCCGGAGTATCCACTGGTTCGGTTAATGTTGTGTTAAAACCCTAAGTTTCAGACCATCCCAAAGATGAGGTAAACATGGCAAGCATACTCAACTTAGCACAGTGGATTTATTGATATCGATACAATAAGAAATGTGGCAAAAATCCTCGTAATTCCTATGGCTTGACATGTATCATATACTTGCAAACTTTGAGTAAAGCTTTTTACGACCTGAGGGGCATTTTTTTACGATGACAGATTTTAGATTAACCGATCATACCAGTATTACCAGTCGATTGCTAGACAACAAGAAACATTCCATTGCATCGTTTTGTGGAAGCTCTGGAGGCACTTTGCTTGTCCTTAGTTGTGCTTCGACAACCGTATCGTTCAGTTCACTGCAATTACAATGATAATATCTTAGGATTGAACAGAAAGAATTAGTGCAAATAATCTCTAGCTTTTACATTCTTATTAAGGCACCTAAGCTACAAGCAAACGTCCGAGACACGGAGGCTGAATTTGGAAATTCAAAACTTCATCAACTAATATGGGATAATACTAAATAAATTTTCCAAAATGGGCAAGTCAAATACTTACCATGATAAAGATTCCAACCTAACCGAACATTGGTTACAAAGGGAAACGGACATATTGTAGAGAGTTTCAGAACTCTAATACGAGAAAAAGAAAACTGAAAGATATATTTCGAATTGTATGCATACCTTACAAATGTTTCAGCCCATTCTTGAGCTGTATGCTCTGTCACATGATGAAAGTTATGGCAGTGTCGTTTTTCCCTTTCTTCAGCCGGCATGTTCAAAGCTTGGCCAATCGAAGCAGCCACTTCAGTAATGTTCCAAGGATTCACTAAGATCGCACCAGCACCCAGAGATTGTGCGGCACCAGCAAACTGCAAGATACATCAAGGATATCGAAAGCATTATAACTGTTACTTCAATAGCAAGAATGTTCATTACCGTATAAGGAGTCTATGTAGCAAGAAAATCAAGTTCGGTGGAAACTACTTTCATTCAACCCCAAAAAGCATGGTACGAAAACATTAAAACTAGCAAGTAATTACTTCACTGAGAATGAGGACCCCTTTTTTCGCCTCTTGGCAAGCAACAAACTCGTAACTGACGAGGTTCATGCCGTCCCGTAAAGATGTCACAAGTGCTACATCTGCAGTGAATAACCGAATTTAATGAATATTTTAGTACTAAGAACCATTCTCTAGAACAAATCAGTAAAAGCTCATGACATTCTGAGTTAAGCGATTGAATGATTCTAAAATGGACAACCAAGAAACAATTAAAGGAAGTTGAATGATTCTATTGGCACGCTTGCTAACTCTGTGATCGTAATCAATCAACATTTCAAGTTACGGGATTGTACATGAACAAGTTCCAATGCATGGCAAATGTGATGGATAAAGCTAGTATTAATGGCAACAACAATAACTCCATAATAGAATCTCTAAATGCAGCATTCAAAGGAAGTTTCTGAACAACATTAGGCAATATATGATCCTTTAATGTCCCAAAACATAATGAGTATATATTGAAGTGAAACCAGGATCTATGTTCGCACCTTAAGTACTAACTGAAGATGCAAGTACAGCAGAAACGAAATCAATTGACATAGGATGCAACTTAAAATTCAGAAGAATGAGACTAATTTCCAAAAGCTCATTGGTGATTGAACCAGTACCTGTAACAGCATATAATGCACATAGTGCATGAAAGTCAAGCGAACAGTCCTATAAACACCAAAAAGATATGTATTAGAAGATTTCCTCAGTGATTAAAATCCATGAAAACAAAGAAAATATACAGTCCAAACTTCTAACATCTGTAGAAACCCATAGATGAAACCGAAAAAACAGATGATCATACATAGGTTCAATTATAACACATTAAGAAACATTCATTTCAGGTTACAACATATATACACAACCTGAAATCTGACTCATTATAAGTATAATAATTCATTTTAGTAATGATTCAACATTTGGGGCATACAAACAGATTATGATAAAGCTTTGAGTTTACTGTAAGTCCAAAGGAAAAGGAGACTATTCAACTACTCAGAAATCATACATGGAAAATGATTTGAATCGAAGTATGGATGAAGCTAAAATATGAAGAAAACATATCAAGCGCATTAAGTATCAGTTTTGGATGACAAAGACAGACCAGGTGATGTATTGGAACAGCAGTCAATGTTCCAAATCGGCCATTAATACGTCCAACGATTTCATGAACCTGGCTTGTAAGTTTCTGGTCTGTTAACAACAGTGAGAAACAAAGAATCACACTAAAGCAGACATATTAAAAAACGGTATTGGAGCACAAATCGAAACAAGAGAAAGAAAGGAACGTACACTCGGGAACATCAGTTCTTGTTGGCACTGCAATTTGCAGCAAAACAACTTTATCACGCCAGTACGGATTTTCCTCGAGGAACTTTTCAAATGCCAGCAGCTTTTGAGGAATTCCTTTAATCATATCAAGACGATCAACTCCAAGCATTACCTGGACAGTCAAAAAAATAAGCACACAGACAACAACTAACTATGTTACTTGAATTTGAATGTGAGTGTCGGACATAAGGTAAATGAAGAAATTTAATTGCATAAAAATGCCAAATAAGGTAAATGAGCATCTACCTTTCGGCCAGAAAACCGTTCTTTCAATTCTTTGATGTGTTCTTGGACCTGAGGAAGCTCAAGAGCTCGTATGAACCGATCCGAGTCGATCCCAATAGGAAACTGAAGTTTCAAGCAATTAAAGAACTGAAAAATAAAGGCGTAGGAACAATAAGTGAAAACATATAAGAATCTGAACATACTGCAGCAACACGGGTCAGCTTCCCTTGATCCTCAACCCCTTCAGGTGTCCCTTCAAGTCCTAGAATTCGAGTACAAGCACTCACAAAATGTCTGGCATAGTCATAGGTATGAAAACTGAAACAGGCGCGAAGGGATTACATTAATAGTCAATTAAGCGATTTAAAGTCCGTAAAAATGCAGCAGAACTTACCCGACCAAGTCAGCCGCGAGAACAGAACGCAAAAGTTCATATCGGGATGGCAGTGTCCTATGAATTTCCGAAGAAGGGAATGGTGTATGGAGAAACCAACCGACTTTCATTTTCGTGTTGTATTTCTTAAGGCATTCCGGAAGATACATGAGGTGGTAGTCATGGCACCATACAACATCGCCCTCTTCATAGTGTGCATTTACGACATCTGCAAACATTTGATTCGCTTTCTTGTATGCTGCAAACTGGGACTGGAAACTTCTCGTTGTAGCAAGACGATCTTCTTGTGGAAGTCCGAGGTAGTGAAAGAGAGGCCACAAAATATTGTTGCAATAACCATTGTAGTACTGATGAACAATCTCTTCATCAAGGAAGACCGGGATACACCGCTGCAATGGTAAGTGCATTCGATCTAAATCGGTCTCTATCACATATAATCAAATTGTTTCCTAAGAAGAAAGTTTGAATTGCAACTACCTTTTCAGCTAATGCTTTAGTAAGCGCCTTTTGTCCAATCTCATCAGGGACGTTTACACCGGCCCATCCAATCCACCTTGCCTCAAACTCCTTCACACCTATAAATTTCATCTAGAATCATTAGATTCCTTTAATGGAAAATGTAGCAATGTTGGCATATGAACCAAGTAGACAATGTAGTCGATATCATACCCAAGAGAGCACTCACTAGACCTCCAGCACTTATGTCCAAAGACCATGAGTCTTCACCTCTCCGGACAGCAGAAACAGGAAGCCTATTCGCGACTACCAGAAGTCGTTGCCGGAAAGGCCTTGCAGCTCCAGCCTCTTCTTTGACAAAAGCAACACCGGAGTTGCCACCTTCTCGATAACACTGGCCATTCTCAGATACTTCATCCCCCCTATGATTATCATTCACCTCATTCGACTGTGAAGCTCTAATGCTCTTCCTTTGCTCCCTCAACACTCTTTCTCGCAAGAGACGTTCAACACGAGTCGGAATATGGTTTGAATTACCATTGTACTTATTTCCAGGCATAGACTCGGTCTCGAACTCGACTACCAATGCCGGTTTAATGTCCTACATTTGTATTTTAGTAAATTAAAACATAGCAATCAAAAAGATTAAGAGGCCAATGATTATGTACCAACAGCTAATAAGATTTCCACTGCAGATATAAACTTATAATTGCCTAAATACGCAAAGTGTTATTCAAATACCTCGAGAAAAAAGGAGAAAAACATAGGAAATGATGACATATAAAATGGGATACAAAAAATTTGATGTAAAAAAAAAAAAAAAAAACTGTTGTAATAACTAAACAAAGATTTCTTTCATTCAGAACGAACTCCAATATAAAAAAATGTATAAACAACATCATATAACTGAAAAATATATATTCAATATCTCCAAAAAAAAAACCCAATCTATTTCATGCATAAAGTAAGACATTGAAAGTTTCAAATAATCTTAACACACTTAAAAGCAACACACACACACACACACACATATATATGTCCATCAAGCCACTTGTTCAATGACAAGACTTCTGTTGATTTGAAATCTTAATAAAATTAGGTTCATGGTTCGAATCTAGATAATTCAATCCCCTTCCCCCTTGTAAGTACATATATTATATAGTGACGCAAGAAAAAGAAAATCAATGCAACCTTTAAGATCAAATCTACCAAGCAAAAGAAAAATAAAATCCCAAAATTTATTCTACTCAAAGTTGGCCAAGTTAAGCTTTGCTACACAATATATGAACTCTTGCCTGAAGACTGAGACAGCAAAACAATTAGATAAGAAATGAAAGAGAAGGAAATTTCTTGAGTCTTGGTTGTGGGGTTGGAGAGATTTAAGATTTTAACATAATAAAGAGAGAGAGAAAAGATTAAGGATGGAACACAATTCTCGTGAAATCTTTATATGAAGATAGCCATGCAGGGTGCCAGTGAGATGTAAGAAATAAATTATTGATCAGAAAAATGAAAAAGAAAACAGAGAAAATAAGTAAATACAAAACCTCGGAAGATGTAAGAAAATGGGACATATCAAATCTACCACCTAATTTAAGACGGTGTTGGAATGATTACCATGAAAGAATTCGATAAGGAAAGCACTTTGGAAATGTTTTGTTTTTTCTTACACCTTTTGTTGGTCCAAATTTTACATCTGTTCTTTTTAATTGTAGATTTAGTTTAGATGATTAAATTAAAAAATGGTAATAAATGTTTCTTAGGAAATAAATGGTAATGAATTGAACTTGACCGAAACACTTTTTTTTTATTTTATAATATAAAGAAAAATATTTTATTTTCGAAATAATGAAAAATAAAAAGATTAATATAATTTTTAACTTATCTATATCTATTTTGGTACTTGAATTTTAGAGAAATATTACATATTAATATCTTTTTAGAGAAAGCGACTGCACTATTAAAAAAGTAATAAAGCTGATAAGATATTAGATAAATAGAAAATAATAGGCGTTGATATTTAGTTATTTACTTTCTCTATAATAATAATAATAAAGTTTCCTTAGCGGTTACTATCATCATTACCAATTCTGGGTACTATTGTTGTTATCATTATTAAACCAACTGAATGCAAATTTTTAGTTACTCAAATTTAGTATACTCTTATTAGGTTACCATTTATGTTCTATATGAAGATTTTCTTTAATACCAAAAAATAATATCGATAATGTATAATTTGACCTTTTAATTTTGTAAATAAAATTAAAATAATATATTTTAATTTTCTGTCTCATTTAGTCATTAAATTTATATTGTTTGTCAAATTATTTCAAAATGGATAAAAAAATTAACATTCGATAACTTATACCATGAAAGCAATTAATTAATTTTTAAAATTTAAAAAATTAATTAATTGTTGATATTGTAAAAATGTAGACTACCACATGGATATCACGTCAAAAAAGTTAACAAACATTAACTTCTTCATTTATTTTGTAGTGATTTGATAAATAATATAAGTTTTAAGAGTTAATAAAACCCAAATAAATCATTATACCTATAAAAAAACAAAAAAGAAACAGTTCTTTGGCTATAAGAGTCATTTACTAGGTTAACTATTTATTGATATTCGAATATAAGAGCTAGATATGAGCCATGAATTATATACAATTTAGCAACTATATATATAATTATTATCGGAATAAATAATTATAATCACGGAAATTTATAATTTAATCATCAAATAAATAACTCATTCATGGTTTATACAAACGAGACAACATATAAAGACATGGCATTTTGGGTGAATGTATAAAAGGATTAAATCAATCCATTTAATAGGATATAAACGTGTATTTGACATGAAATATATTCAATTATACATGAAAAAAGTTATTACAATTTAGTTTTATTTATTTTTTAATGATAAAAGGATTAAATCGAGGGACTTGAAAGGTAGTTTCACCCAACATTTTGTCACTACACCTTAAGTAAACAATAGAAGCGAAACATATAAGTAACGAAAATCAGAAGACCATCACTTATATCCTACGTATAATAGAATACCATCCTCTGAAAAGAATTAAATATATATATTGCTTGATGCTCAAAAAAAAAAAAAAAAAGAGGGAGAGAGTATGAATTAATGCTACAGATCGTAAGGACGTAAATGGCATTACTTACTATCTAAGAGGAAATCTGGTTCTGCTGCATTGATTTGGTTGAGGGGAAATGGATAGAACACCTTATGTTGTTTAAGAAGAAGGATGAAATGAGCATAGAAAAGATGAGTTTATTGAAAAGAAGCATAATAAATATGAAATGAGTCGATGAGAAGAAAGATTTGCATGTTGGGTTTGTTGTTTAGTCTGCAAAATGAAGGCAAGTGTGGAGTTGCGTTGGAATTATTGGTTGTGGTGGAGAGAGAGAGAGTGTGGTGGATTGGTGGTGACTGAGGGAATTTTGAGAGTGAAGGCATAAATTTGTCATTCATGCAGGGAAGGTTGGGACTTGGTAACCTTCCATTTGTGGGTCCTTTTAAAATTTATTTATGTCACATATTCCTTTGGGTTGGTCAAAATCACCTGACCTGATGAGACGATACTACTGTGCCCATCCCGTCTGGCATTCACTTTCCTTCGGAAAAGAAAAAAAATTCACCTCAACAGTTTTATCTTTTTTATACAAAAGCTAACGGTTCTTTTGATGAGATGAAAATTAGTATTGATAATGAAATTAATGATCATAATAGTGAAATTAGATATATATAGTAATTTTTGGTGATGAAATTAAAATTAGTATTGAATTTTTTATATCTTTAATTTTGTATATTTTTTTATAGAATTTTTCATTTCTTTTGTTGGATTTTTATAATATTAATATTATTTGGTGTAGTAGCATATAAAATAAAAATAGTGCGACACTAATAATTAAGTATATATGGAATGTCACATGAGTGAATAATCCTGACCGTTAATTAAATAATGACCCGTCAATTTTTCCATTTAAATATGACTTATTTGATAAAAATTGAAAGATTGAAAATTAATCTAGTTAATTGATTTTTTCTTTACTTTGGACCCCTATATCAATTAATTCCCGGTTTGAGTAATCGATTTGATCTAGTTTTAACAACCTTAAATACAACAATGACAGTGTGATGAAAAATGTTTTGAACTGGTTTTAACAACCTTAAATACAACAATGACTGTGTGACGAAAAAAATGATAAGCTTGTTATGAATATTTTATTATTAAGTAAATATCTATCAAGATCAAGATAAGTTTTGATGTACTTAAAATTTTAATAGTAATTAGGACTAAAGTCTTATTTTTCTTATATTTATAAATATAGACTTTGGAGAAGCATTGTATATGATTCCGATTGATTAATAAAATGCGTTCTCTCTTTGCTCTCCTTTTTTTTTTACTTTTTATCTTTTTGTTTTATAATAAGTTATCAGCACGAGTCTCTTTTATTTTATAATATGGCCACTCCAAATCTGCTGCTCAGGTAGTTGTCGATTGCGTTCTAGAACTATTGCAATTTCAATCTTCAATTGAAACCTGTGCACTATGGGTAATTATTTTATAGGTGGGTGATGACGATGATATTAAAGACCTTTAGATATATTTTACTATGATTTATTTATTATATTATGTTTATTATAATGGAAGATTAATCATGATAACATAAATAGATAGATTCTAATTTGAAATCTACGTATGTTTGCGATAGTGATTATGAAATAAAGAATTAATAGAGGTGTTTAGAAGCTTGTCCTACTAGATTTGGCGCATTCCCCGAAGCGAATACGAACATAAAGAAAATAAAAGATATAAAAGTGGGAACATAATAATAAATAAGAGAATAATGAGAATTCTCAAGATAACTCTTCAAATTGTAAAGATAACATTAATATTATTTGTTAATGTAATAATATATAAAACAAAAATAGTGCCATGCTAATAATTAAGTATACATGGAATGTTACATCAACGAATAATGTTGACCGTTACTCAATTAATGGCCCGTCAACTTTTCCTTTTAAGTATGACTTATTTGATAAAAATTGAAAGATTGACAGTTAGTCTAGTTAATTGATTTTTTCTTTACTTCGGACCCGTATATCAGTTAATTCCCATTTCGATCAATCGATTTGATGTGGTCTTAACAACCTTAAATACAACAATAATAATGATAGTGTGATGAAAAATAATAATAATAATTAACAATAAGCTTGTTATGAATATTCTATTATTAAGTGGATATTCACAAAGATCAAGATAAGTTTTGATATACTTAAAATTCTAATAGTAATTAGAAGTAGAGTTCTATTTCATTTATACTTCTTATGTCTATAAATATAGAGTTTAGAGAAGCATTGTATATTATTTCGATTAATCAACAAAATATGCTCTCTTTGCTTTCTTTTTTTTTGTTCACTTTTTGTGTTTTTATTTTATAACAAAGCTAAAAAGAAAATTTGATAAAACTTAGACATAATAAAAATTTTAAATTGTCTAACATTTCTAAAATTAGTAAACAATTAAAAATTACAATAATCATATAAAAAAGTATTCAAACCTGTTGAAGCTTAATAAAAAAAAACATCCATCTAACTCCTTATGATTTGAAAAATACCCACTTTACCTTGAGATATAATAAAAATATTAATATTTTTAAGGGAAAAACAAATTTAAAATAAAACGTGGACATTTTAGAATAAGCTCGATTCTGTTTGGCCCATGACCTAAAAAAAATAAAGGGTAAATTACACCAACAATCACCCAACTTTGGGGTAACTGACAAAACAGTCACATAGGTTTCATTTCAGTCACTCAACTTTCAAAAAGTTACAAAACAATCACTAATTAACAGTTACCGTTAAAGTGTTAACAGAATTGCTGACGTGGCAAGTTAACCAGACAGAATTGTTGACGTGGCAAGTTAACCAGCTGATGTGGCAAGTTAACTTGCCACATTGGTGAAGCAGCTCCATTTTCCTCTTCTTCTTTTTATTCTTCTTCTTCTTCTTCTTCTCCATTGCTCATTGCTCATTTTTCTCCATTGCTCTAATGGAGGGTAAAACTATGGTGTATTCCTCAACATTTTTCTCCATTCCTCAACATTTCTCTAAAACAACAACTACTTCTCCGTTCATCACTGTCACTTCAAGTTTACTCTGTTTTGGCTGCAAACCTCCCTGTTTTTTGCAAACCTCCTTGTTTTTTGCAAACCTCCTTGAAATATGGTTGGTTTGTTCCTTCATTACCTCTCTGGTCACTTTGTGATGGCTACATTTCCTTTTCTTTTATTCCCTCCACATCTCCATGGATGTGGGGAAGATTGAAGATATTGTTAACAAACACAAATCTTGAGTATTTGATTCATTGTACGTATGTAGGCTGTTTTTATCTACTGGATTGAGTCCTAAAAAGAT
Source organism: Gossypium australe (assembly GCA_005393395.2). NCBI lineage: Eukaryota > Viridiplantae > Streptophyta > Magnoliopsida > Malvales > Malvaceae > Gossypium > Gossypium australe. The sequence goes on along the minus strand of CM016618.1, from coordinate 15,249,127 downwards.
AGTTCTAAAATCTGCATAAAAAGATAAGTAGTGACATTTCTTTAAGATAATTGTCTGCAGTTTTAAAATCTGCATGGAACCATTACAAAAACAGAAATAAAAGTCATCCAACTTGATTTAGAAAGCCACTGAAACTACAAGATAATGGTTCGATCGGAAGTATGGATCAGTACATGCTTGGCAATTGGTCTTGGCTTCCAATGGCGTGAAACGGGAAACTGTTGCAGTTTTTGGTTAGAACTAGTTGGCCAAGGTAATTTGAAACCCTCAAAGGACTAGAAATTAGTATATCAAGAACCAACCATAGCTATTAATCTAAGGTGGGAAAAGAGACTTAAACAAGCTCAAAATGTTCACCGAAGCCGAAGCCAAACCAGAGATGAGTACTAATGTGCATGAGTTACTATGGTTTATGATCATAGGTGGTCTATGGCCATTCACCAAGGAATTATCAAGCCATTTAGATTCATCCAGGAGCCTAAATTACTGTAAACACCAACAACTGGTACCGAACAAAGCATACTTTGCAGTCAGCAAAGTTTGGCTGATATGGATCTAGTTTATTTGGAACATTGTGGCTAGGCTAAAACCCAAGTCTTTCAAGGATACAGGCTGATCCGAACCACGACCAGTGGCTAGTGCCTTTGGCACCTATATTATGCAGACTAAACCAGTCTCAAATGCAGCATAAAGACACTTCTAACTTCAACTTATAGGCTCTATCATGTCATTTCCAATTTAGAGACATATTCTTCCTTTGTGTATGTTAAGGACAAAATATGCATGATTTCATTAATTGCATCAATTGCACTATTCATTTCACATTTCCACGTAAACAACACTCACAAAAAAAGAAGAAGAAGAAGAAGACTTAGGCCGTTTTATAAATACAACATTCATTCACCATCATTAATGCTACTCAAAATAAGGTTACAAGAGGTGCTACTTTCGGCTCAATAAGTGTATGAGCAGGTTTTGCTCTTATTGATTGATTGTTTACTAATATTATTATGACGGCCAACCACAACACATGTAAGGGGATGATGGCATTCTTCCTATTTGTCAAATGTATTCTGCTTTAGCAGAAGTTCTTTCTGCATCCTGATTCTTTCTAGCTTCAGCTGCAGTTCATTTTTTTCTGACCTTTGCCTAGACATAACAATCTTTTTCACCATCTTTGCTTGAGCTTGGCCTCTCATTTGCTCTACGTTGGCCTGAAAGGTGGAAGACTTGTATGGTTATTATCATAATTATTTCTCAGTATATGGCCACATGAATTATCCCTTATCATTGATTGCTATCTTTCCCAAGTCAAATTCTTTTGATTAATTTGTAATGGCACTTAACTAAGTTAACTGCATAACCTTAACCTAAAACCAACTATATTTTAATGAGGTTTTGCAAAAAATAGGGAGGTTTGCTGCCAAAACAGAGTAAACTTGAAGTGACAGTGATGAACGGGGAAGTAGTTGTTGTTTTAGAGAAATGTTGAGGAATGGAGAAAAATGTTGAGGAATACACCACAGTTTTACCCTCCATTGGAGCAATAGAGAAAAATGAGCAATGAGCAATGGAGAAGAAGAAGAAGAAGAAGAAGAAGAAGACAAAAATGGAGTTGCTTCACCAACGTGGCAAGTTAACTTGCCACATCAGCAATTCTGTTTGGTTAATTTGCCACATCAATAATTTCGTTAACACCTTAACGGTAACTGTTAATTAGTGACTGTTTTGTAACTTTTTGAAAGTTGAGTGACTGAAATGAAACCTAGGTGATTGTTTTGTCAGTTACCCCAAAGTTGGGTGACTGTTGGTGTAATTTACCCTAAAATAAAATAAGGAAATCCTAAAAGAATCTCATCATTGCCACTTTTTCAGTTTCATTTCCCCTTTGCTGCAGCCCCTATCTTTCATCTCTCTTACTCTCTTTTTCTTTTCTTTTCACTTTCAATTTCTCAAGCTCATTTTCCCTTTCTGCCAACCCCATCTACCCATTTTCATCTTTCTTCTTCCCTTCGTTGCTTTTGGTTTACGGTTACCGATACAGAAAAAGAGGGAAACAGCTCAAATTTTAGCCAAAAGAAAAAATGGGGATGTGTTGTAATATATGAATTCTTTGTATGCAAGGGGTGACTATTCATTTATGCATTTATAAGATTCATGGGACATGACATTAAGGATATTCATGTATACAAAATGATGCATTGCCTTATTAAATATTTCTTTTCTATTCATTTATGATTAAGAGTCTAACATAATTTGTAAAAAAGAGAATAATGAAAGGTTATGTGGGGTGTGTCTCATATTCTTCTCCTAGTTAAGTTCTACTATCTTTTTTCAGTTAAACTTTGATTATTCTATGGATATTTTATTATGATTAGAACTCTAATCTTAACCTATTTTAAGGGACCTTGTATCCTTGTTTTGATGCCAACCAAAAAATGACTTTTCTTTGAGGGCGACAAAATGTAGCCGCACATGAGTTTTGGTGAGAGTTTCGTGGTAAGTATGAAGAGTAATTTATACTTTTTGTGAGTGTCTTATTAGATTTAGGGTTTTGTTTATCGGTTTGCTCTTTGAAATTTTGAGTTTTGTATTCGATGTTTTGGTAATGTATATTTAGTACATTTAGGTTAATTTTTACCATATTGTACTCTCGTTTATTTATTAATTTAGTGAAAAGTTGAAGCTTTCATTGCTTGTGGGTTTTCCCTCTTTAAGGGTTTTTCATGTAAAATATTTGTGTTCATTCTTCTCTATTTTTATTATTTTGTTGTTTTTACAAATCGATCTTCAACAAATTATTAATATAAATTAGTTGTTGAATAACTAGATTTGAAGTCTCTAACCATGGAACAAAATCTTTCCTTTTTTTCTTTTCTTCACTATATCGAGGTAAGAATTTTTATTTCTTTTAACATGTTTTATCTATAAATCTAGTATATTTTTTTTATTTATATGATCAGAGTACATTTCTTTACATACTATATAGATGAGATACATATTTTATTATTTAGATTTATCATATTTACCTAACTTATATCAACTGTTTTTAGAATGCCAAATATCATAAAGCTTGAATTCATCGCCCCTGATATTTCCCGAAAGAAATGATCTATTATGGGTACTTGATGTTGAAATTCATCTTAATGTTATGAATCTTAGAGATATTATTAAAGAAGGAAATCCAACATTCCAACACGATTGCGCAACAAAAATGATTTTCTTTGATCATCATCTACACAAAAAATTGAAAATTGAATACCTCAATATTAAGTACCCATTAAACTTTTGGAATAATTTAAAAGAAAGATTTGAACACCAAAAAAAACAATAATTCTTTCAAAAGCTCGATATAATTAAATTTATTTATGGTTGCAAGATTTTAAAATTGTAAATGAGTATTAACTTTATTACAAAAACATAGGAATATTACAACCAGTTAACCGAGTGAAAAATTAGTGGTTCATGTCTGCGGGTCATTTTAAAAGAAGTTATGGAGCATGAGCTAATGGTTTTCCTTTTTAATAGTAACATAAAAGGATTCAATGACTATGGAATTAATTTAGTCAATTATATGTTCAATTTTTTGAGAATTCTTTAATAACTCTCGAAATAAGTTTTTCCTATTTTAACTGTTGGGGTCGACCTGATTAAGCAACAAACAAGTAAAAATAATAGAAGAAATTGAGAAATTGAACACACAAATTTAACGTGAAAAAACCCTCCAAAGAGGATAAAAAACTAAGAGCAAAGATAATTTTACTATAATAGCAAAAGAACGAATAGTACAAAAGATGGAGATAAAAACTAAACCCCGAAAACCCGAAAATAAAGAACCCTCAAAAAATAAACACAAAATTCCCTAAAAGTGTTATGAGTTCTAATCTCTAATGAGTGTATTTTCTAATGTTGTAAAAGAGCCTATTTATAGGCTAAATTCATAGGTCAAATAATAATAATAATAAAATAATCAATACAAATCAGAGTTTGATTGAAATAAATAAACATAGTTTATCTAGAAGATTATTTCTCAAATTTGACTAAAATAGGAGCCATACTCAACAAATCTCCACCTTGACCCATATTTCCACAGCGCCATCTTCGCCAAAACCCGCCACGGGCCTATCTTGAACTATGCAGGAAATTAACTGAGTCGAATCTGTGCTTAGAAACTGGAAGACTTCTAGCCTTCGACTTGTACACTACCAAATCAAAACTAACTTGGGTCTGATTTTCACGAACACAATGCTCTAACATTTCAAAACCTGCATCCAAAACAACGAAATGGTCATACATTTTTCCCTCTTATGACCAAGTTGCCTCCGTTCCAAACAAGTTGACTTTGACTCTATAACGTACGAGGGACGTCCAATTTCACCTGTCACTATAGAACTTTCCAAAATATAAAGATTGTCGGTCCTTTTACCTTTTAACAAAACAAGAGCTCCACGAGATACCTTAATGCCACTCGAATCGATGTTGATTCTACATCCTTTCAAGTCTAAAATACTTAAAGAGATGAGATTCTTTTGTAAATCAAGTACATACCTAACATCTGAGAGTGTCCTAATCGTCTCATCATGCATCCTAATTTTAATAGTACCAATACCAATTACCTTTCTGGATGGATTGTTTCCCATGCGCACAACTCCACCTTCAATCGAACTGTATGTGGAGAACCATTCTCTATTAGGACACATGTGGAAAGAACATCCCGAATCTAGGATCCACTCGAACATAAGCTTGGAGTTATCGCTTGTTGACACTAACAAGAAATCATCACCGCTTTCATCAGCCAAATTAGCACCAACTACATCTTTCTTGTTACTCTCAACAACTCTTTTATTTCGCAGTTTATAACAATCTGTTTTGATGTGACCTAACTTTTTACAATAGCAACACCTTTTGTCTCGCTTGTTTGATGCTACTAAAATGGAAGCTTGCTTATCTGCCTTGCTATTCGAACCAAACTCATTTTCGAGTTTGTCTCTACTCAACAAATGACCCTTCACATCTTCGAATGAGAGTTTGTCTCTGCCATAAATCAGGGTGTCTCTAAAAAACTTGTATGAAGGGGGTAAAGAGCACAATAATAGCATAACCTGATCTTCATCATTAATCTGAACATTAACGTTCTTTAAATCATTTAAAATAGTAATGAATTGATTGATGTGATCTCTAAGAAGCTCACATTCGTTCATACAAAACGTAAATAGACGTTGTTTCAACACTAAACGTTTAGCTAGAGACTTAGTCGCATAAAGAGTTTCTAACTTTTTCTACAAGGCGGATGAGGTATTCTCTATCAATACCTTCTGCAATACCGTATTCACGAGGCACAATTGGATTACAGATAAAGCCTTTTCATCAAGCTCTTCTCATTCTATTTGATTTAGATTCTCAGGCATTTTCCCGGTAATAACCTTTTTGAGACCGTTTTGAACTAGAATTACCATCATCCAAACTTGTCACAAATTGAAATTTGTGACACTGTTGAACTTCTCAATTTCAAACCTTGTTGCTGTCATCTCTGAATGGGCTGATCTACGAATATTGAACTAGCTCGGATACCACTTGTTGGGGATCGACCCAATTAAACAACGAACAAGTAAAAATAACGGAAGAAATTGAACATACAAATTTAACATGGAAAAGCCCCTCCAAAGAGCATAAAAAACTATAGGCAAATATAATTTTACTATAATGGAAAAAGAATGAAGAGTACAAAAGATGGAGATAAAAACTAAACCCCGAAAACCAGAAAATAAAAAACCCTCAAAACGTAAACACAAAATTCCCTAAAAGGTTATGAGTTCTAATCTCTAATGGGTGTATTTTCTATTGTTGAAAAAGAGCCTATTTATAGGCTAAATTCATAGGTCAAATAATAAAATAATCTAAACTAATCAGAGTTTGATTGAAACATATAAACATAGTTTAACTAGAAGATTATTTCTCAAAATTGACTAAAATAGGAGTCATAGTCAACATTAACTATTACAACAATGAAAGACATGAGTGTTTAAGTGTCTATTTTTTTCTTGATTTAAGAGATTAAAGATTATGGGTAGAACTAAGAATTACATAAAAAAAATTATAAAATAGGAATGTTCACGGTTCAATCCGGTTGTCTTGATTTGGGTCGAGCTTAGACTTATATTTTTAATTTCTTAGTTTGATCTATTTAATTGTTTAAAAATAATAAAAAATAATTGTATATTAATATTAATATAATATTGTAATTAAATTTAAATAAAAATACTTTTTATTATTTTTAAATAATAAAATGCACCATTTGGACAAGCCAGGCTTGGGGCTTATTTTTTTTAGAACTAAACTCAGCCCATCCTAGTATAACCCACGAACACCACTACTGACCAAAGTAAAAAGAAAAAGAAAGAAAAAAGCTTAAATGGTAAAAAAAAAATCCTCATAAAATAAATGAATAATCACTTAGACTCTCGAAATTATATTCCCCATTGAAACCTTAATGTCCGTTAATTGATGACGTGATAGTTAACATTGATTATTTGACAGTTGATAGGCACAAAAATTTGAAAATTGATATGGTCGTTGAAGTGTGACAACTAAAGTTAAAAAATGATGATGTGATACTTGACTATATCGCATATTATAGATTTTAAAGATTTTTTGATGTTTTGACTTCACATCCAGAATAAACTTGGATAAGTGAATGTCGAAATACAACTAGAGGTATCCATAGGTTTGGTCAAGTTCGAGTTGGGCCCAACTAAAATTGTTAGGCTCAGGTTTGACTTGAAAAATAGGTGATAATACTTTGGAATGACATATTTTTATGTATTAATTACATATTTATTTTGAGTATAATACTACTAATTTGAGCTATTTATGGTTTTTTTATCTTGTAGGGACTAAATTGAAGGAAAAAGAAAATTTAGGGGTAAAAAGCGTGAATTTGAAGGTAAAATGGACCAGTATGCGAAATAGGAAAGAAGTGGTGCCGAAAATATAAAGTGTGGAATATTTGGGGGCAAAAGTGCAAAGAAGAGATTTTATAAACACAAGACTCCATTTAAATTTTAATTATATTAGGATAATTGTTAAGATTATTATTTAGATTTAATTTTAGCTTTTATCTTTATTTATCTTTTAGAATTTAGATAGGAATAGACTAGGTTTTCTAAGTATCATAAATAGGGGATGGAGTGACACAAATTTCACACATCTTTTCTGTAAAAGCTCACTCTCCCAAAAAGCTTAGCTTTTGTTCCTTTCATTATTCAATAAAATTACATTTTTATTAAGTTTATTTCTTTTTCCCTAAAAAGCACGGGCCACTAAATTCATTTAGCCAAAGGTTGTCCAGATTCCTCCAAAAATGGTTCATGAGGCTTAGAATCCGCGCTTAGCATTTTCAACGAGTATTCATTGTTACTCTGCACTACAGGACTGATGCTTCCGTCCATGTCCCTTCAAAAGTGATCTTTTCATCTTATGCAAAGACGACCGCTTTGTATGTTTTGGGAAGGTTGCACAATCAGTTCGTTAGCTTACAGCGTCAGTGGTTGTCGAGCCCAAGAGACAAAATGGCGTGGCATTCACCATTGAGAAGTGATGATCTAGTGTAAGACGGTCACACAAAAACAACGATTGGCTAGAGCCAGGTTCCTCTAAATCGTAAGTCTAAAATCTAAGTGGATCTGGTGGTCGTAGGCGTCCTCTTCCACTATAACTGGCTTATTCTGTTCGAGAAGGATAACCTAAAAGCCGAGGAATTTCAATTCATTCAAACTTTTAATTCTATTTTTTTGTTTTTTTCCAGGTACGCCGGTTTTCTTGGGCACGACTCTACCTTGGATCTCGAGGAACAGGAACTTGTGCAAATCCAGTCCCTGAGGATTTGACCCTACTTCCCTTATACTATTTTTTCGTTATTTTTATTGGGATAGGATATTTTTGGTGCTCTCAACGACGCATCAATAGGCCTAAGATTTTTCTCAAGTCCGACCCGGATAAAAATGTTAAAACTCAAGACCCGGCCCACCCATATTAATTTTTTATATTATTTATTATATATTTTTTAAAAATATAATACATCAAAAATACTAAAAATATTAAAATAAATGTTTCCCAATAAATTGAATATATATAGATGTATACTTAAATAACACTAAGATATGTGCAATTTAACAAGCAAATGCCTCTAAAATAGTAATAAAATTAACAATAAAATAATAGTTATACAATATCCAAATAATAACAACAAAATAATACTAACATAACAGTGAAATGGTAGCAAAATAGTGAAAAAATAACAAGAAAATAGCAAAAAATAAAAAACAGCAAGGAAAAGCAACACTTTTTTTCATATTCGAGCCAGACTGGGCTTGGCTTGGGCCAAAAAAACCTTACCCGAGGTTCGACATGTTTTTTAAGTGTGCCTTATGTTTTTTTGCTCAAGCCCATTTTTCGGGCCTATATTTTTACCCAAACTTTCTCACTTTTCGGACGGGCTTTCGGGCTCAGTTGAGTGGCTCGACCTATGGACAATTCTAGATACAACTGAACTTGTATGTCTGTTTGTCTTAATTCATTCTAGGCATGTATTTTTAATAATTTATATATTTTATGATTTTTAAAAACAATAATATAAAAATATGATATTTAAAAATTATGTATATTTAGAAACTTTTAGAATTTTTTCTTCAAAATTTTTTTTCTGATATTTTTTAAAAAAATTATGTTGCATGTAACTAACATCCAAAAAAAAAAATGTTTTCAGGATACAAATTTACAATTTCATATAAAAATAATTGCTAAATTATAAAAATTATATAAAAATAATTGTTGACAAATTTTGAATAAAATGATTAGGATTAAACATCGCAATCGAAAATTGCAACAACTTAAACATTGATTTGCAGTTTACACGAGCTACAATTATAATTTTTGAGTTAAACGACATGTTTTTTTTTTATATTGAAATTTTATAGTTTATATTTATTATATATTTTTAATTTAATTTTATAAATTTTAAGAATTTTTGAATTTTTTTTCAATTGCCACGTTATCTACCCAATTAGTACAACATTAACGATATTAGAAGCTTCAACAGAAAAATATAATTTTGAGCGTTTGATTAATTATTAAATTATTTTAAGAGTTCTTTTATTATTTAAGCTTAAAAATAAATTAAACGAAGGGTTAAAATTAAATGAAAAATTAAAATAATTTTTTTAGTAAGATTAAAAGGTCAAATAAATTATTACGCCTAAACTGTTATATTTTCTTTACATCTAACATTTTTGATGCTCGAAATTTTATATAGTAATAAGTTGTGTTTATTTAAATTTAATAATACAATTATATAAATATTAATATAATTTCTTTTTGTTTTTATTATTTCTAAATATTAAAATGAGTTAGAACTGAATCAACTTAAGTTAAAATATTTAGGCCAAAGCCCAGCCCAAAGCGGGCTAGACCGTGGCCCAAAATTTGAGCACCTCTAATCTCTTCTTACCAAAATTATTAAACTTTTATTTTATGTAAGGATGTAATTTATGTTAGAGGTTTATTTAGGTCTAAAAGTTAAATGTTAGGAGGAGCTTATTATAGTACAAATTAATAGGTTAATGTTTATTTAGATGTATAAAAAAATTAAAGATTTATTTAGGTCAGTTAAGTATTATCATTGTGGTGCAAAAGTGTTATTTTAAAAAATTATGTTGGGAAATATTACTTTTTAAGTTATGAAAAAGTATTGTTTTTTTTAGGTAATAAGATTGGACTTCATTAAAATTAAAACCGAGCCCAAACAATAGAACTCAATAGAAACAAAAGCAAGTTCAAAAAGACAACCCAGAAGCGAGGCCCACAAAGCACAAATGAAACAACAGAAAAAAAACAGAAACTAAAACGTCCCCCTGTCCACTCAAATTAATAGACTGCCACCCCCCACTTCCCAAAATATACTTTTTGCTGTCAGTTGTAGTCCTCCGGAGACTACTGATGCTGTTTAGAAAAACCATCTAACATCTTCTCCGATTGTGAAAAAGTCATTTCGGGTAAGTTTAGATAGGCGGTGCATTTATTTGCGGTTAGTGTAAAAATAGCGGTGAAATTAGATACTGTAGCGATACTGTAGCGTGAGACAAAAAATAAACTAAATGCACCGCACCGTACTCAATCGCCCATCCAAATTCATCCTTCATGTCTTGAGTCGGGTTCCCGTTCCCACTGCCATCTCGATCCCAACGAAAGAATGACATAAGGCAGCACAGCCTGATCCAAGTAAACCTCCTCGCCTCTCTTCAGGCTTTTTGTGGCATTAAATGTGCCATTTGGTTTGCGCGTCTTGGTATGTGTCTAAAACAGCTCTCGTGGAAAAGAATCTTGTTTTGGTGAATATTTCTAATACAAGCTCCTGTTTTTTTTTTTTTATTTATCTTCAACATTGGAATGACATTTTTTGATAGCTGCCAACACATCTCCTTCAATTTCGACTGCATCCACACCCATCTCCATCCCCATCCCCATCCCCAACCTCACTGCTTGGGAGCATGCAAAAGCCTCCGCAGCAAACGAAAAGGCTATCCGATTCGTCATAATCGACTTGGAGACTATCACCTCCCCCCCTTTCATTTCTAAACACCAACCTCGAAGTAGATCTAAAGTGTTGTTGGCTAAAAGCAGCATCAACATTAATGGGAACCATATGATTCTCTGGGGGCCTCCATTCTGAAGAGGAAAGGTGTTTGGTAAGGATTCTATTACTAAGGGCTTCACTATCCTACACAAAACTCATTATTTTGTCCGCGATTTCCTTTCCAGAACTATTTTGCCCTTCACGGATTTTTTTGTTTCTCTCGTTCCAGATAACCCAAAGTGCATAGCAGAATAATCGATATTGTCTGTTTGAACCATCTCCAAACACCCAGGTGAGCCACTCCCAGTTTCCCAAATTGGGTTTAGATATCACCCATGCAAGGTTTAAATATGTCCACACTACTGTTGAAACAAATACATGCACAGAGATTTCTAGTCCCATACCACACCTTGGGCATAATGTACTAGATCAGAGTCATCTGTACTGTAGATTGACTAAGGTAGGCAGAAAGACCCAAGAGACTTTCCAAGTTGTAATTTTTTGTTTTGCTAGGAGATTAAGCTCCATAATTTTTTTGTAAAAAAGTTTCCTTTCATCCTGTATCTCATTAGCATTAGAAACTGTAGGGCTGTTGAACAGTAGTTTGTACGCACTCCTAACTGTAAATTCGCCCAAAGATTCTCCTTTGAACGCCAGCATATCGTCGTGTTCCATTGTGGTCAAAGGGATTCGCAGGATTCTGTCTACGTCCTCCACAAAAAAGGTATCCTGGATCAACTCAACTCTCCAAGTTCTATTCGAGCTGTCGATTAAATTTGATACTTTAGAAATGCCATTTCTACTGACTGTTCCACTGATCTTGTAATTTGCATGACATTAATTTTGTCTCTTCTCAAGGAGGTCCTTAGCAGCCTAAATGCTTGCCAGGTATATGAAGGTAGAGTCCCCAACCTAGCTTCCAAAAAATCACTCTGCGGATAGTATTTAACTTTTAGAACTCTCACTAATAACGAATTTGGATTATTTAAAAGATGCCAACCTTGCTTCGCTAATAACGCCAAGTTAAATTTGTCTAGGCTTCAAAAACCCAAACCTCTCACCTCTTTCAACTTGCACAACCTACTCTATTTGCACCAATGTATACCGCTTCTACCATTTCCTTTTGCCACCAAAATCTAGACATTAAGCTTTCCAACTCTACACAAAGCAATTTAGGTAACAAAAAGCACATCTTAGAATACGTAGGAATAGCTTAAAGTACGACTTTAATGAAAACTTCCTCACCTCATTGAGATAAAAATCTCGTGCTCCAACTATCAGTTTTCTACCTAATCCTATCTTTTAAGACTTGAAACACCATTTTCTTACGCCTTCCCACCATATTTGGGAGCCCCAAGTAGCATTCTGGGTCATTTGAACATCTTACACCCAAAGTTCTTGAAACCTCTTGAAACCGATAGCGTATCCTCTTCAGTCACATTAGAGTTAAAAAACATTGTTGACTTTTTGTAATTTATACACTGCCTAAAACAATCCTCATACTCCTTTAAAATATCTTTTAAAATATGAACCCTCCTTCATTAGCCTCCCCAAACAACATGCAGTCATCAGCAAATAATAAATGTGTAATCTACAACCCTCTTCTGCTCACTTTGACACTTTTTAGCCTTCCCTTGTTCAACGCCACATTCATCAGAACTGACAAACCTTTATTACAGACCAAGAAAAGAAACAGACTCAATAAATCCCTTTGACGAAGCCCCCTACTTGGCTTGAAAACTCCCCCAACCTTACAATTAACTATCACTGAATATGAAATAGATGAGATACATTGCATAATCAAATCAACCCAAGACATGGCAAAACCCATAAGTTCCATCATTACACGAAGGAACCCTCATCCAACCTGATTGTACGTTTTTCTCTTATCTAACTTTAATGCCATAGACCTCTAATCTCTTATTACCAAAATTAATAAACTTTTATTTTATGTGAGGGTTCTAATTTATGTTAGAGTTTTATTTAGGTTTAAATTAAAAGATAATCGATGGGGCGTCAAATTCACCAAATATAAATTCCTACACTCTAACTTAATTAAATAGTAGTATAGAGTAATAAAGTTGATCCCACAGGGATTGGGTTATTAATTTTCCTGTTTTTGTGACCAAAATTTTGATTCTAGGCGGCAGTCATGCCTTTGATCTGTTTTGATTCTAGGCAGCAGTCATGCCTTTGATCTGTGCGTGCGAAATGGGGAATTTAGTTGATAGAGAAAATAGAATAAACAAAAATATAATATAAAAAAATAAAAAAATTGAGATTGCAAAATAAAATTAAGTGAATTAAATTAAATCGGGGAACTAAATATATTAAAACTTAGCCTCAACCTCGGTATGCTCCAAACTTGAACTGATCTTTGAAAAATGGTTTTCTCTTCCAATTGATAAGTTGGTTATAGCGACTAAGGACGCTTCAATCGCCAACTTTGCCTCTTGGAGTCTATTTTGGTACGATCTACAAATTGACCTTTGCTGAATTTCTAACAAACCACGTGGCACGTGCTCGTAATTTTAGATTTCAACAGCTTTACGATCTAGAAAGCCTAATTCAAATTAAGGCTCCGTTTGTTTGCCAGTAAAATGTTTTCCGGAAAATGATTTTTGGAAAATGATTTACTTTTCTGGAAAATGATTTACTGAAAATATTTTCTGGTGTTTGGATGAATCTGTGTAAAATATTTTCTGTTGTTTGGCAGATTTCCTGAGAATATTTTCCGGAAAAACTGTTTTTATATATATTAATAAATTTTATATACATATTAATAAATTTTTATATTTTAAATTGTTTTTACATATATTGCAATGGTTTATTTATAAATAAATCAAATTAAATATATAATAATACTCAATTATTAAGCTAATCAGAAGGAAAAATGGGTTCTCAAATTTAGAAGTATTACGAACTCTCTTAAGAGCCTTATACTTTTCTTGTGTCTTCAACTGTCGAATTATATGATGACTTGTTCTTTTATAACCTTTTATCCCATTGCACACTGTTTTGGTTTTGATAGCTGAGTTAGTACTTCTCATCATCTTATGAGACCGAGGACATGGTGACTGCAGTTCCTCTCTTATTTTCCTGCTTGGAGAGATGACCTCTAGGATCTCTGTAGTGTCATCATCTTCAGATTCGTCGATGTTCTGCTCTAGAATTTCGTCTTATTGACTATGGTTATCCCTGGTGTATGGATATTGCATCTTTGAATCTAATATTTGATGACAATTTGCATGTTGGCCTTTGTAAATGTCTACTTGAAGGATATTTCAGTGCTATTTATTAGCTCAAAGGCGCAAACATCATTGACTTGAATATTGTTATCCAAGTACAAAAGTACACCAACCAGTTTGTAAAAATGAATATTGCTATCCAAGAAGGAAAGAGTTGAATTAAAAATATTGAATCTTCATTATTGTCAATGTGACATGCAATGAAATCTTTAGTCTAAAACAGGAAGTGAAGTGTAGACAAAAACATAATAATGAAGCTTTCCTAAATTGTTTCCAATTTCAACAGAAATATTAGATCATTTACAAAAAAGGAGTTCCTGCACTTCCATGATCAAACTATTTTTTCCTTACCATCCAAGCAAAAGAGACTGGTAAAAACATAACCCATGGTTGCCATTTCAACAATTTGATACAAAAGAGTGGTAGAGAGATTACAAATGATGCTATGCTACTACTTTTTAACTTACATTTGCTCACTTATTTCTTTCCTATTATTTCCATCTCTAACCTTGCAAATAATCTTTAAGTTAATGACATTACCAGTATTGGGAATGTGCTGAAACAAGAGAGCATCTCCAAGTTCTAGCTTGTTTTCTTGCATAAACTGTGACCATCCTGCACCTAGACGAACTTGTGATTTTGCATCCACTATGGTGTTTAACAGCCACTTCCTACCCTCTGAGTTCTTTATCATGGTGCTCGGTTTCTCTGCCAAGCCCATTTCTTTGGCAAAATTGGTTGGAACAACCTGAAATTTAAGAGAACATATATAATAAAGTTGAAAAAGAAAACATCATTGAATTGAGAATTAAAATCAAGTGGTTGTTCTTAAATGAATAAATCGTTTCATTCTGCTATCATATAAGAGAAATCTAATCAAAAGAAAGGAGATACACAGTTAAAATATACAAACGATATTGGCAGCTGATGGCAGTATAAAATATAAAGCAACATGGACAAAAAGAAATTTTGGTTCAAAACAAATCAATGTTGATGATTAAAATTCTAATTAACTAGAAAAGCTCCAGCAACATAGAACATTTATATCAGATTAGCAAAGGCTACTAATAAGCAAGTAATAGTTTATCAGATTAGGGAAATGGTGAAAATACTAACCACAGAGAAATACGAGGAGTTTATATATCCAACCATTATTAGCAAAGAAGTAAACAGAACATGTATATACAAGCTCAAAGACAAAATAATCTCAAAACACCAACAGTGTTTATATATATATATATATATATAATCTCAAAACATAAAAAAAATCATTAATGCATCAACATACATATGCCATAAGAATGGAACAAAAAATAATGCCATTATTCTTCACTGAGTTTTACTTAAATCCAAAATCAATCGAAGTTTCAAAATTCAACAAAATTATAAACGACCAACTAACCTGCAATTGCCAAAGACAAAAATTATGAATTATGATCAAGCTTAACTCTAACATGTTAAATAAAAGAAGGGAGGGGGGAAGAAAATCGATATAAGAAACCAGCCTTTTGGGGGGGGGAAGGCAAAACAGGGAAATGCAACGAAGTTTCTTTTGAAACAACAAACAAGCACAGTCATACACTGTCAAATCATTATTTTAAGGCTCCACTATCAAAACAAGCACAGTCAACGGAGAGCAAGGGAACGGTTAGCGGTGACGGTGGGGAGAAAAGGGCTTGGGATTGAGAGAAAAAGAGAAGTGTTGGTGAATGCAAAGGCTTTGATTAGAGAAGGGTCAGCATCTAGGAGACGGACGTTAGGGATCCTGAGGGAGGAGATGGTCGCAGAGATCTTTGAAAGAATGGCTACACGCTACATCAATGGCAGCTTAGAAGAGGAGCAACGGTGAACCTTAAATCTTCTAGTGAAATTTGCGACCCTTCGATGAAGAGGTTCAGAAATCAAGTGACCAAACGAACAAAGAAGAAACCCTTAACACATCCAGCTTCAAAAATTTGCAGAAACCTACACATTCACTACAAACCAAACTCAAGCAGAATACAAATATGCAGAAACCCCTAAATCCTAGAGCTTGCAATCAAGAATGTGAGTAGAAATTTACCTTCGATGAATCAGCAGAGAAGACGAGGCAGAGATGATGAACCAACAGAGAAGATGAGGCAGGGACCAGCAGAGAAGACGAATTCTTGCTTAGGGTGAAGAGAGTGAAGAGAAGAGCTGTGGAAAATGTCTTACCGTTTAGAAATTGGTAAGACATTTTCCGGAAATTATGAAGTGATTTTACCCGTGTTTTGGAAAATATTTTCCTTAGGAATTCATTTTCCAGCCAAACAAACACGGTAAAATGGGGAAATGTTTTCTGAAAAATATTTTCCCCTATCAAACTGGGCCTAATTGTCTCAATTGCGTGGGTCGTTTAAATCCGATCACTATCTCCTTTGACAGAATGCAACTACCTTTTTCCAATTGAACACGTCAATTTGTTTGCGGGAATTCAAATATAGACCAACTCGGCTTCCCAACTATACACTAAATAATTTTGACCCAACACGTTCTTTTTAAATTGAAATCGAATCAATTTTTAGGGACGAATTTGTACTATCATACTCGGTCTTACATTCTTGACCCAACGTGTTACTTGGTCTCACCTTCTGAACTTTATTTTTCTCATTCAGTTCAGGATAATTTCGGATGAAGTGATTTAGCGAACCACATTTGTAACAAGCTTTATTACTTTTATTCCAGTATTCTCCAAAATGTCGTCTCCCACACTATTGATACTTGGGTTTGTTGTCTCTCACACTGCCAACACTCGATACTGATGTAGCTTGAGCTTTAGAACCTGTGTATTGTTTTCTATGATCTCTGTTCGAATATTCGTTTGAAGCATTTGGGCGAGCGAATGAATATCTGGATTTCTTTGATGAAGAATGATACAGCTTACTCATCGATCTTTTTCTCGAGTCTCTAACTTCTGAATTTGCTTTTCTTTTTTCTTTACTAAGATCCTCGGCTTTACAAGCCCTTTCAACTGGAACGACAAATTCTTTCAACTCTAGAATTTCGGTCAGTAGTTTTATATCTTCGTTTAACCGGTCAACGAACCGCTTACACATAATCTCTTCGATAGAAACATACTCCCTGGCATATTTACTCAACCGTACAAATTCTATTATATTCGATTTCAGTCATTCGGCCTTGTCCTAATTCTAGAAAGTATTTGTGCTTTTGATCGAGAAATCTTTGACTGATGTATTTTTTTTGGAATTTGGATTGAAAGAACTCTCAAGTAACTCGTTCTTTCGAAACCACAAATATCAACGTATTCCATTATTGATATGTAGTGTCTCTTAGCAAAGATACAACACATTTAATACATTTATCAAGAGTACAAAACAATTCATCGAATAGTTGAATCGTATTTTCGTGGCATAACTCAGCTCTCTCAGCATCATCGTCAGCAGTAGCCCGGAACTCTTTAGCCCTATATTTACAAATCTTATCTACTGGTGGCTTGTTCAATCATATCGGATCTATAACTTGATGAAAAACAGGGATTTGTTGAGGAATAGGTGGGGTGGAGGTTGTTGACTAGCCGAATTTGTTCGAACGTAAATCTGTGAACCAGTCGTTTATTATTTGAAAAAAAGGCTTGTTTAGCCTCTTCCTCGTGGTTACTTGTTACAGGCTTAGAATCAGATGGCATTTCCCCTTGAGCGGGAACGAGCGCATTACTTTCTACATCATTAGTTTCAGCTCATTCGGAATCCATTACTATATGAAAACACAATTTAAGCTGTTAGGAATCATCACAC
Organism: Gossypium australe; assembly: GCA_005393395.2. NCBI lineage: Eukaryota > Viridiplantae > Streptophyta > Magnoliopsida > Malvales > Malvaceae > Gossypium > Gossypium australe. Next base: position 15,231,473 of record CM016618.1, on the reverse strand, counting down.
TATCATAGAGTATATATGAATGTATAGCTAGATTCTCACACATGCTACGTTCGTCCTAAAATTGATTAAACTGTAGCTCTGATACCAATAAAATATAACACCCCTAACTCGTATCCGTCGTCAGAGTAAAGTTACGAGGTATTACCGATTAATTCACAACATATAGCATACATTTATCAAACATAAAGCATTCATTCTAATAAATTATTCAACACAATTACATTGTTTCTTTTAAGGGCCTACGAGGCCTTAAACATGCTTTATGAGTGGTTCGGGACTAAATCGTTAAGATATGAAAATTTTTGGAAACTTAGAAAAATTTCAACCATACAGGGGTCGCACGCTTGTGTGAACAGACCGTGTGCCTCACATGGCTCTAGACACGCCCGTGTCTTAGGTCGTGTGAAAATAGGGCATGCATATTGACTTGGGTCATACGACCAACTACACGCTCGTGTGTTTAGCCCGTGTGCCTTTCGAAGCGGCCACACACGCCCGTGTGCCAGGCCGTGTGCTAGGTGTGCCAAACCTGTAGGGTATATTGACTTATGCAACACGGCCAAGTAACATTCTCGTGTGCTAAGCTGTGTGCCAATTAGGGGGTATACTGACTTATACTATACGGCCAGTCACATGCCCGTGTATGAGACCATGTGGAGAATACTAACTTCAATTCAATTTCAGCACTAAGGGACACACGGCTGTATAACATAACTGTGTCACACACGGTTGAGACACACGCCCGTATCTCTGCCCGTGTGGACAAAAATAGGCTATTTGTAAGGCCAATTTGCCACTGCAACTTCAATGTACCTACATAAAGTGAAATGGTACCATTTCATTATATAATTAGGCAGTCAAAATCATCAACTAAATGTACAATTCATACCATTATAATTTCATCTATTCTAATTCTCAAATCACTACCATTTACTAAGCCAAAAACATGCCAAAACAATATCAAACAATATAGTTCATTTACCATAATTCACATAACCATTATAACTTCCATAATGTCTTGGTTACAACTATGCCAAAACAAACCAAAATAAGCCATCACTTATGGCTATATATATACAAACCAAAACATATACATTTACAAGCCATTTCTAATAGCCAAATACACATCAATATTAACATCATTTACAAGTCAAATCTCATGGCTATGATCACAACCAAAATACCATATCTCGCCTATACATGTCATATACCATAAATGTATAATTCAAAAGTACCAACATAGATGTTTGATAGTGCGATGATGTTCCCAACGACTTCCGGATCCGAGCTAGCCTTGATTCACTATAAAACATAGAAAAATAACACGAAATAAGCTTTATAGCTTAGTAAGCTCGAATGTGAATAACTTAATTCATCGAATAAATGCAAATCAACCAATTACACATGACAAAACCATATACATCAACTACAAACCTTTTTCATGTATTAAGACATGATCAAATACAAACTCATCGAACTTTCACTATTTAATACTCGAATAGGTTTTGTACGTATCTGTATCTCCTCGTACTAACCTCTTTCTCAACCACATTATTCGTTTACCCGTTGAACCATTCGGAATAGAAATCAGATACTCAGGAGTATCGTATGATAAGTACTTAAATCATGGCCCGTAGCTAAATCAAGGTAACTTATTCGAAGAACTATTATCATGGCCTAAAGCCAATCATTCGATATGCATGCCCGAAGCCAAATCATCCAATATGCAAGGCCAGAAGCCAAATCGGTAAAATATGCACCCGAAGTACTAATATCATGGCCTGAAGCCAACTCAACGTATCACTCACTCACTTGTCAATCGTATCCAAAACTATTTTTAAGGTTCAACTTGGCTTTCACACTTTTCGTTTCTATCATCGAATGCATCCGTAAAGTGGTTTTCACAGTTCATACATTATCCATAATCTTGTTTTAACAATTTATGCAAAATTAAAGCATTTTAATATACATTTATAATGTAATCATCACATACGAACATACCTCGTATTTAAAATTGACGGACCGGGTCGATTACTTGATAACCTTGCTATTTCCCCGATCTAAATCTGAATTCTTCTTTCTTGATCTATATGAACTCGAAATTAACTTATTTATTTATCTACTTGGCATTTTTACACATTAGCCCCTAAACTTTCGCATTTAATCAATTTAGTCTCTGTTTCACAAATACACAAAATTCACACAATTCAACAAAACCCATGCTTAGCCGAATTATATATGGTCCCTAGCAATCCAAAATTTTCATTTATTTCACATTTCAACCACATAATTTGTACATTTCACAATTTAATCCCTATTATGCATTTTCATCAAAAATCACTTAACAAAACATGTAAAACTATTATCAAGCTTTCATATTTCAATATTAAACATCAAAGAACACATATTCAACAATGGCAACTCTCAAAATCTTTAACGGTTTCGAAATTCAAGGTACGAGCTAGATAGATTGAGATGCAACGATTAAAAAACATATAAATCATTAAAAACAGAGCAAAAACGGGCTTACAATTTGATCTTGAAAGTGGCTGAATATTTCAAGCCCTAAAATGGCTTTCTTCTCCTTCAAATTCGGCAATGGCAAAAGATGAAGCAATTTTGGCTTTGTTTTGTTTTATTCACTTTTATTTTTTAATTACTAATTTAACCTTAGTAATATAACTTAAAAATCATTTAATGATTGTCCAAAATTGTCCAACTCACCTTTCAAATGGTTTAATTACCATTTAAAACCACCATATTTAAAAACCAAAGCTATTTGACACCTTAAACTAATAGAACATGCATTTTACACTTTACGCGATTTAGTCTTTTTTATCAAATTGACCAGCCAAACGATACAATTACTTCACGAAACTTTCACACATACATACTATCATGTTGTAAACACTTATAATAATATTAAAATAATTTTCTGACATCAGATTTGTGGCTTCAAAATCACTGTTTTGATTTAGCTAAAATCGGGCTGTTACAAAAAGTATTTAGTGTGGGTTCATATCTCACGATTATTTGGTCGGAGTGAAAACCAGATTAAGGCTAAAGAGACTTCGTTGAGTATGAAATAAATCCTGCTAGTTTATGTATGAAAATGTCTTTTAGTGGAAATGGTGGTAAGTGAAAAGGGAAAGGGACTTGGGAAGCAAATTAGCCAATTTGCTGAAATGGAGAAAAAAATGGATGGGAGAGTGATAAGACTTACTAACATAGAAATGAAGAAAAAGAAAGGAATTTTTACATATCTAGCATGCTAAATTTAGCATGTTTATTCTTAAAAAGAATTTAAACTAGAAATCAAAATTTAAAAATTGAATTTAAAAATAAAACTCAAACTAATTATAGGATTTTGACAATATAAAAAATAATTTGATCTTTATCCAGCCAACCACTAAATCCTCAATCCTTCAATTTAGCCTTGCTTTTTGCTTTTCGTTTCAATTTAGTCATTTTTGTATGATTTTGAATTTCGGCACACCAATTTCATTCTTGATAAGAAAAACCTAGTTTAGTAGCATCTTATTCGATAATTAGTAAAAAATAAATACATTAAAAACACAAATTTATTTTGCTATCAAATTCCCCCACTTAGCCGATGCTTGTCCTCAAGCATGATGTCTACTAAAAATCATTTGACAATCTTTTTCAAAATTAGAACCCCATTCTCAGTGAAGCAGAATGCAAACAATTAGGTGAATCAAAAATAAGTAATTGCGAGACTCAATCAATAAGTGTAACACCCTAATCCTATCCGTCGCTAGATTAAGGTTACGGAGCATTACCGAACAATTAGAACATTTAAACTTAATTTCATTCAATATCATAAACATAACATAAACCATTCATCCATACACACACCGTCTCTATATTGAGCTCTCGAGGCCTAAGAAACACCTTAAAAACAATTCGGGACTAAATTGAAATCATTTGGAAAGTTTTAAAAAAATTACAAAAATTTGAATACAAGGGTCACATGGTCGTGTGCCTCACACGATTGAGGCACATGCTCGTGTAACCTTTGAACTAGGAACACACAGTCGTGTCCCAGCATGTCTCCTCACCCGTGTAACTCTTTCAGTAGGGTCAAACGCCCGTGTGCCAGGCCGTGTGACACTCGAAATTGCCCCACACACCCGTGTGTCAGGCTGTGTAACTCACTGACTTGCACCCCAAAGAACTAATCAAATGACACATGGACGTGTGTTTCACATGGCCGAGTCACACGCTCGTGTCTCAGTTTAACACCTCAAACCCGGCCTAGAAGTTAGGCCCAAGTTCGGAATGTCACATTAAAGGCCCAATTTCAAAACGATTTTACAATTTAACAATTTAGGGCCTAAAAGCCCAAAACCCTTTTATCTTGTTAAGAGGAAAAAACCCACATTTTAGGAAAATGTTCATATATTAAGTTATTTCGAAAACCATGTCATCTTTAGAAATTTTATGAAATTTATTAAACAGATAGTTGAAACAATAATAATAAACCCAATGCCTAAAGTCATTTAGGAGTTACATGGCCTTATTACAATCCAATGAAGATAATCCAAGTATTTAAAATAATTTTGTTTGAAAATTAAAACATTTGAACAGCTTGTAGTGTGGCCATCTCTGAGTCCTCTCCCATGTCAAGCCGTCTATTCAGGATTACCTGAAACATTAAATTAAAGGGTGTGAGTTTTGAAACTCAGTGTGTACAACCCTTGACAATCAAATCAACATACAATTATTCACATTGGGCCTAAGCACTGTCGAAATCGGTGGTCTTGGGCCTTAGCCCACAATGACCTCATATCATATCATATCGCATCATATTCAACAAGATAATGCAAAACCCACCCCAAAAATTCATCCGCTACACACACCATTTCCCTTCCAACCTTATGACTTGTGGGGAATTCTAGCTTTACCCACCCTTCCGCTACACACCAAGGGTAGCCTAGTTGCGGTACTACCGAATGTTGCAGCAAAGCTGCTAATTATATATTGGGCTTAAAGCCTCCGGTGGATACATACCATACAGCCATGCGATTCTCAATTCTTCCTTCGTACCATAATTCCCACCCGTATGCATTCTAAGCAGAATATCATATGAATGCATCAACACACAAGTAAAATCCATCTACTCATATTCGTCACATAGGGGTATTTTCGTCATTTCACTACCCAGGGATATTTTCGTAATTCTACCATACAAAGGTATTTTGGCAATTTGGCAAAATAGGGGTATCTTGGTAATTTTGTAAAATAGGGGTATTTTGATACTTTTACAAAATAAGGGTATTTTGGTAATTTTGCAAAATAGGGGTATTTTAGTACTTTTGCAAAATAAGGGTATTTTGATAATTTACAATTTTAGGGGTATTTCAGTAATTTTTCAAATATACGGGTAATTGGTCTATTTCGGGTTTTAGTTATGAACTTTGGCCCATCAATAAGTCCTTGCGGCTAAAGTGAACAGACACTACGCACCAGGTAGGATTCCAGAGAAGAGGAGGTGGGCCACTAAGACCGCTTAAGTATCAAGCTCTCCCTAGATCTAATCCTAGACATGCGTATGCCCGTTGCCACACCCTAACCCAGCGTATTATTCACGGACATGTTAATTTAGATTAAGTCTTATGAAATTGAAGAGTTGTTCAGACTAGGCCTAAGTCTATAAACCATAGCATATTTGTCTACGTCCCCATAAAACCCATCAAACCTAAATTACAACCTTACGGCCCATTAGGCCTATATCTTATCATACGGCCTACTGGGCCCAAAATAAATCCAAATCGTGTATCATGCATGACTAACTCAATACGTTTAACAAACCAAACCATTTCATCAAACCTAGCCTCAAGGCCCACCGGGCCCATTTAGCCACTTTCGACTTTTCGGCATTGTCGATATCATGTGTGTAGTGTTTGTACACACCTGGTATCCTTGCGTGTTGCAAACCCCTTAGTCACGAATCGTGTGCCTCACGTTCTAGTAGCCCTTCCTTTACTACTATTGGCGTTTATCTTCTATATCTACCACGCTTGTGATTGTTGAGCCACACCCAAAATCTTCCTTTGATCCAGCAGCTTAAGTTCGGCTTTTGCGACTAGCAAGGTGACAGAGGCAATTCGACAACACTAGGGGGAATAAGAAAAGAGGTTATTCGGCTTGAACTAAGTGGTGAACCAAAAAGGGAATCACACTTAGAGGAAAAAAACGTCTGAGCCTCTCACAAGTGAAGAAATTCGGCCAGAAAGAAAGCAAAAATTTGGCATTAGCCTAGGAATTAATTCGGCACTCATATATATATATCCCTTAGCCGAAACTTTCCTTCCCTCAGAGTCCAATTCGGCACCACTATATCCACCTCCCAATCCTTATCTTTTCTCCTTTATCTGCACCTTAAATTTCTCTCCTGAACACTCCCTTTCAGAGTCCCCTCCAACGTCAACTCCTTCTGTCCAGGCACAAAAATAAAACTATTTAATTTCCCCTCCTAAGCCTCGAACCTTGGACCTTCTTAAGTGCTTAACATGCCACCTCATAGCCCTTATATGACGCCACTTTCCACTGGACTACAAGCCCATCTGTGTCCTTTTTCTTCTCTTAATATGCTTATGAGGCCTCCTGCCTGAGACTAGGGTCCACTAAGTAAGAAAAAATAATTTTTTTCCCTATGGTCACCCCTAACTCTAAGGCCTTAAATAATCCCGATACTATCTTAATAATATTATTCAAAGTGCTATACACACATAGGCATAGAAATTGGAGTTTCAAGATTTTTAGGGCGTCACACTCAAGCCGTGTGGGCCCAAAATAAACCTTAATCAACAAGTTTACCATTTCAAGCTTACTTGGACTCTAAATAATCCATTTACCAGCCAAAAGACCTATTCAAAGTGACTTTTAAAAAGCCAAAAACATGCCAAATCAACATCCTAAGTGCCTAACCAATGTATCCTCAGTGATACCACAAGTATATACAATTATACATCAAAATGAAACATTAATCACAACTTATCAATTCACCAAATTTAACAACTAACCAATGTACCTATCATAGGCACCTCAAACACAACATTGCATTAACATATATCATTCATATTTTCATTGAAACATCTTACCTCATTCACAAATATATTATATAAGTTAATTATTTGCACTTAGGGTCATACTTAACAATTTACATATCCAAAACAATAGTAATGACACAAAAGCCTATTATATGCCATATAATCCAAAATGAACGTTCCAAAAACTATTGAAAATTTATGGATAGTGTGAATTGAGTGCCGATCCGACCGTCCAACCTTCAAAATATCTACAAGAACAGAGTGAAGTTTAGTAAGTTAGACATATTAAACGATAAATCTTACTGAAGTAAGTACAACAAATCAAATAGTAATAGTACAACCATAAGTATTCCCTCTTATCCACAATCTCAAATGGTGAATCGTAAAATTCAATTCAAAACTCAACTATATGACACATCCAACAAAATCACTAAATAAGTTACCTTGCCAAGATTTTCAATCCAATGAACGACTTACAAATAAGAGTACATCGATAATCCAACCAAAAAACACCAGATGCTCATAAGAGCCAATCCATCTGAAACACACTAGATGCTCATAAGAGCCAATCCATCCAAAACACACCAATGGCTTCAAAGAGCTAGTCTAACCAAAACACACCAAAATAGGGAGTACAACACGAGAGTTTGCAACAAATGTTGAACTTTGATTTACTGGGGATATATATATCACTCCCCAACAATCTCCACTCCAATCCCCCACAACACACTATATCTCGATTGTACTCTATCCTGCGTCCAATTCGATCCAAATGTAGAATTTCAACAACTTTTCTCAAATAACTTCATCAATTAATAATCAAATATATCTATTATATCACATTATATCATCAAACATTTCATATAGATGTTAAATTATAAACTGTACAAGCTTACCTGGACTAAATTGTAGTAATTGTAAAAGTTTAAGGACTATTCTAGAATTTTTCCTTTTCCTCGAGTATTAATCGGGTCTTGATCTAAAATATAAAATTCTTCAATTATTAGCTTACATTTCACCTTCCAATGCACTTTACATTTTATACCATTTTATTTTTTGAAATCACACAATTATCCCTAACTTTTATAACTTTTACAATTTAGTCTCTTAACCCGAAAATAATCAAATTAACCATTTTTCTCGAGTCAATATTCCACCCGAATATACTAGGCCCTTAAATAGCCCCTACTAAACATCAAATTCTATATTAAACCCTAAAATTTTGACATTTTCACAACTTAATCCTAAAATCAAAATCTAACAAAAAATCACTTCACAAAATCATCAAACAACACAACCAAAGCTTCAAATACATAGTTATTAGAAAAAAAAAAATTCAAGATTCATCAATGAAAACTTCTAAAATTTTTAACAGATTCAAAAATGAAGGTACGGACTAGTTGCAACGATCTCAAAAATATAAAAATTACAAGAAACAGAACTCAAAAACTTACTCATGCAAGAGGGCGAATTAGCTGAACATCCAAACCTAAGCTTTCATGGTGTTTTCAGCTATGAAGAGAAGAAATGAAGAAGAAATGTCTTTTAATTCCTTGAATTTTGTTTTAATTTTATAAAATTTACCATTTTGCCATTAAATCATGTAATATTTAATAATTTTCATTCATAATGCCGTCCAATGTTAATGCTAGGGAATATTTAATACATTGGTCCTTTCTAATTTAATAATCAAGCTATTAAATAACTTAAATGTTATAATTACTATATTTTGGCTCTTTTTCAATATAGTCCTTTTTCTTTAATTAACTATCTAAACGATAATTTTTTTTGCCAAAATTTAATACGGCTCTAATGACTCTATAAATAAAATTTGTGGTCCCAAAATCACTGTTCTGTCACCATTGAAAATCAGGCTATTGCAATAAGCATTTTATAAAATCTTGAACAGTATGTTAAATTCAACTACTTCACTAAATTTAGGCTTAATCAAACTTGCGAGACAATCGTACTCGATATATACTTTTATTTTATTTTTTTTCAAACATATTCATGATATAGCCAAATCTTTTGACGCGAAATGAGATTACAACCCAAGCACCTTACCCCGGTTACTCAACTTGACATGTGTTTTTTTAAAAAAACGAATTCGAGACGTAGTCAAATCTTTTGACGCAAAATGAGATGACAACCCAATCACCTTATTCTTGTTACTCAATTTTGCATGTCCCTAATCAATTTATTTCTCTTTTCTTAAGGCAGTTCGATTAGCGGGGTTTTACAAGTTTCAGCTTGTCACTCAAATCTTTTGATGCGAAATGAGATGCCAAGCACCTCATTCCAGTTACTCAATTTGGTCACATTTTCGAATCTTCACTTTTAACGAACCTGTTAGTAGATTTTTATTTATTTATTTAAATGAGTACTTTCGTTAGGCAAGTTTAAAATAGCCAACAATCTATATGAAACTTTGGCTAAGCCATAACATTTTCAATTCTATAAAATATTTATTGATCAAGTTAGTAATAGTTATTCAAGATTCACCCAATTATTTAAATAAACTTAGCATAAGAATTAGAGGTTCATTTTCAAAACGAATTAAGGAATCATCTTAGTGAATGAACACATGCAAAGAAAAAATAGCATAGCATGTTCCCCCACTTAGCCCACATTGCCCTTAATGTGTAAAAAAAATAATAAAAGTTGAGCGTAAAGTGTACTCCCCGTATATATTTAATGGGCCGGAGGACGGTAGAAGTGACCGCTTTGCAGTATGGTGATGATGCTAGGTAAATCATTAGCTTTACCTTAGGTCCTACTTCAAGACCCTTTGTGCACCATTCAACAAATTTATTTTATTTTCTTATTTTTACCCATAAAATACAAAATTTACAAACTAGCCCAGAGAATTTTTTTTTGAATTTAATCCTTAATTTAAATCAATCCTTATTCTAAATGAATTCTTAAAACCTATTTCAATCAGAGAAAGAAATTTTCATAAATAGCTAATCTTTTCATAACCTAGAATTCATATTTAGAAATTTTTTTCAAGAAAAACTTTCAAGAATTCTCTTTTCTTCTTCATTGCCAAAATCACTTTATTCAACAAAAGATTTCATGATTTCAATAACATCCCTCTCCTCCTAGTAGATTTTTTTTTATCTCATCGTCAAAATTAAGGTTTTTGTGTCTTCAAATTAGGTGTGGGATCTAACCTAGATCATTGTGTATGATTAGAGTAATATATTATACAAACCCCATGTATGTGAACCATATAATATGCGAACCCCTACATAAACAGGTGACATACGAACTTGGTTATAAGTTGATATGTGAACTATAGTTGATAGGAAAATCCTTATATAATTTAGTAAGCGATATCTTAGTATATGTAACATCTCGTCCGTGGAGTCTCATTATCTGAATACTGTTTGGGAAAAAAGAAGGATGTGATGAGCATAAAAGTAAATAGTGTTAAAGCTAGTCTAAAATAAAAGAACTATTTAAATGTGCCAGTGCTCGAGAACATTGGGTTAGCATGTAGTGAGCATGAAGTAGGCCCGGTAAAGGAGGGTTTACCTTCAGAAGCCTTGGTCGATGTACATAGGTGGGAAGATTCCATTATGTGTAAATGGGGAAGTGAACCTTATGATGTGACACTTATGTCAGCAATAAGGAACACCCTATTATGTTGGCCCTGAGCCAGTTATGTTATAAGTAAAAGATTATTAGGGATTAGCTGGACATGAACCAATATAGTTAGAAACCAAAGGAAAGCACTTGATTAGTTTCCTTGGAATTTGTAAGATTTGTATAGGACCACCAAATGACTGATGTGACGTGTATAAAGTTCCAATATGGACTTGGGTTAAGAGTTTAAGATAGGTTATCTTCTCTCTCTTCCTCTCCTCTAGTGAAAGAGGCTAGAAGGAAATTAGGGCACTTTGAGTTAAATCTGAGGCCTGAGGATTAGACAATGTCAAGGTAAGGTAATGCTTGAGATATGGCGAGATCTGAAATTTATAAATTTAATGTTATCCGCTCCATGAGGACTCTTAGCATGTGCGTGGGCACATAATTCATATTGAAATATGATATGAAATTCCTTTAGAAAAGAATGAAGTAATAGGAAAGAAAGCCTAACAAGGTAATCAGGAGACTCATATAATAGGGTCGCCACCAAAAAGACACGATGCACCAAGTGTGACTAGTTGAACTATCTGCTATGCCCTAACGAACGATGGGTTAAGACCCAAGGGTATGTTATGTATATGTATGTATTTTTGTACATATCTCTTCACAACTGTCGTGCATCTATCTAGTGAATCACAAGGATTGATATGCGTGCCAAAACATCTAAAGGGGCAAAGAAAAATATCTAGGTAACTCGGGTAAGTAAAGGGAACTATTCTTTTAATTCTTCAAGAAATAGTCTTTTCCTATATAAGGGTAAATCTGAGGAAAATTCTGCCATCCTCTAAGCAGAAGCGGGGAAAATGGTTCAAAGCTTTGAAATGCTCCTTGTTAAGGTAAGATTCATGATCTTACACGTTATGCTGTTGAAGAGCATAACTATTTTGCTTGGTGAGACAATCATGGTAAAGTTCTACTATGAGATTCTAGTTTTCAAAGTGAAAGGGAATGAGTTAAATGGACAGATCTTGATGAGTCTTTGTGATTTATTGCTTAAGGGCTGCAAATCTACTCGATGGAAGCCCGTATCTAGTATTTGGAGTTGCTAAAAGTGAGCACCTCGTGAACTCTTTGTGAGTACCTTATGAGGTTCTTGTGAGAATCTCGTGAATCTCTAAACTGACTTTTACATGTATGTTTGTATGTTAATCTCTCTTGTACTAAATGACTGATCCGTGAAACGAGGAAGTAAGCAATACAAGTGTGAAATGTTGATTTTGTAAAGATCTGATAAAATTGAATGTGTTACTTGATGATATACCTCTGTTATGAAACAAAGTATATGCATATGTGAATGTGTTTGAAAGCATGGTTGTGTCTGTAACAAGTGAGTTTTTGCATGGAAAGAGTCTTTATGCAATGTTAAAGGAAAATGTGTTGCATGTTTGGAAGTGTGAATGCATCTTGTATGGTGAAATCTGAAAGAATAAGTCTGTCATGCATGAGTCTGCATGATAAGTCTGTATCTGTCTAAAGGGTTCGTCGGGACAATAAACACGAATCTCTGATATGAAAAGTCCATGGGCATAGAAGTTGAAGACCATACAGTGTAAGACCTAGTTTAGATGGCTATGGCATCATGTGGAAAAAAGATGAAAAGGACTGTTGGGTAAGTACTAGGTGATAAAGGCAAACTTCACGACGGTGAGTTTAGGAAAATCCCTATCATTGAAAACACCATTTACCAAAATTGAGGCATTGTGGCTGATTCTATTATATTAGAGCTTTTGTGGCTCATTTTGATATATAGAGCTAGTTTGGCTATCTTTATTAAAGAACACCCTCATCACAAATATCAAGAAGTGCCTTTGTGGCATATCTATAGAGGACACCTTTGTGGCTTTCTTTGTGAATGGATGCCTTTGTGGCTATCTTTGCTTATATACACCTTTGTGGCTATCTATTGCTTAAGGACGCCTCTATGGCTATCTATGTAAAGGGGAATACTCAGTAGTTATCTTCAAAGAAGCATGCCTTCATGCCGCAGTCTGTAGAATGACTTTTATGGTAATGTTTCAAAGACAACACCAATTTGGCAGATCATGAGAGAAAGTGCAACCAACGAGCTTGAGATAATGAATGGCAAGCGAGGAATGTTTTATGCTGAGAAATGGATGGAATCCACCTCGTTCACTAGAATTCAAGAAGAATTAGAAAGTATGTCACAAGTACAAGCCCACAAGTAAGTTAAAAAACTCAGACTAAGGTAAAAGCGTTTACAGAATACGAAGGGAGAACGCAACAAGTAAAACGAGTGGTAATGATCCTAGTAAGTACTCGCCCAAGAATAATAAAAAGGGAAGTGCAACGTACTAAACTCAATATGAAACCTCATACAAGTACTTGAAAGTTATCTCACTAAGTTCTTATGAACTTATTATTTATGTTTTTGATTTCAGGTTTAATTAGAGGAGTGTGTCGAAAGACGATGCCAGGGCTAAGCTAAGGGAGCGATAGATTGGGCTATTTTGCATACAGAGAGAAAAGAGGAAGGCTAAAGGAGAAAGATATATGAAATTTCCTAAGACTACATGATAACGTTTAAGTTCATACGGGAAGCCCTATGGTGAAGTTGAAGCCTACGTATAAAATATTAAGCAGTACGTCGAATGCATGTAAAAAGTAAAGGCGAGACTTAAGTAATAACCTTCATAGTTTATTCCAGAATTCAAATGCAAACATACATTATGCATAGAGTAATTCATAATAATACATACAAGGTATTTCAGAGTAGAAGTTAAAGAAATTTTATTTGACATCGTTAAAATAGTTACATAGGTGAACAGTCTAGGTTACATTTGTTATAGGGCGTAACACACAATACTCGGATCCAGTCGATCGGGTTAGGTGGAAGGTGTTACAATATATATTATGCAAACTCTATACGAACCCTATGTATACTATGAACCCTATGAATACTGCGAACCCTAGGTACTATGTGAGCCCTATATACATGTGAACCCTATCATGCGAACCCTTAGGAGGAACATACATGCGAGCCTTACATGTTCTAATATTTGAACCTTACATGTTTAACATATGAACCCCATCTATTTTACCATGTGAGACCTACATGTTGGAATAAGCTAAATCCATTTGTTTATTATACGAACCCTATATGTGATCCCTGATGTATGATAACCCCAATGATATGTGAACGCTTATGCTAGTCGAACCCTTATGTTATGTGAACCCCAATGATATGTGAGCCCCTATTTTATACAAACCCCTATGATATGCGAACCCTTATGTTATGCAAACCGTTATGCTGATTGAACCCCTATGTTATTTGGACCCTTATGTTATGCGAACCCTTAAGTTATACGAACCACCATGTTATGCGAACCCTTATGTTAGAACCCTATGTGCGAACCCTGTATGTGTCAACCCTATTGGCGAACCCTATGTGCGAACCCTGTATGCAAACATGTTATGTATGAGTTAGCCAAACTAGCATGATAAATAATCTAATATCCATATATTGTTACAAGTTTTAGTTGCATGAATAAATTTGTATATGTGAAAATTGTTATGAATGAATGCATGATTACATGTCATTTGATGATAGTATGTGATAATAAATGTGCTTAATAAGCATAGCATCAAATGTTGATAATTAGAATGATATGATGTGTAACACCCTGGTTCTAGGGGTTATGCATTGGTGCATAACTCAGGTGTTGGCACACTTCAGTGTGTGGTCGGGTGAGTTTTAGGGGTCTTGAGAACCCTAGGTGGTGAGGGAAGGTATCATGTTGGCGAGTGCTGGAATCGGGATCGAGAATGCTTCAGATGTAAGTCTAAGTCTCACCTGATTAAGGATTGTCCTCAGAACCCGAATAGGGCTCGGACGGAAGACCAAGGTTATGTGCAACCGGGCAGAGGTGGTCAGCAAGCGACAAGGGGTCGTGGTCTGAACCATGGGGGGAATGGTTCCGGCCGAGGTCGTGGAGCATCAGGCCGCGGTAATGGTGGCATTGAGGCAAGACAGCCAGGTCTGGTTTATGCAGTTCGTCGGAGAGAGGATAATGATGTGCCTGATGTGTCAGCAGGTAAGTTCTTATGTTTGGAATATTCTCTGTTGTTTTGTTCGTTTTGGTGGCTGTTTGTTTTGTTGCTAGTAAATATCTAAAACTTGAGTATGATAGATACTATACCTAGAAGTATGATAGCTCTTTAAGATCAGAGTGCGCAGCTATAGCGTAGTGTGGTGTTAGTCTAGGCAAGTAATTTCGAGTACGAAATTATTTTAAGGAGGGTAGAATTGTAACACCCTGGTTCTAGGGGTTATGCATTGGTGCATAACTCAGGTGTTGGCACACTTCAGTGTGTGGTCGGGTGAGTTTTAGGGGTCTTGAGAACCCTAGGTGGTGAGGGAATGCCTTAGGAAATTTTTTTTAGTTTTAGTGGTTAAGAGGGGAGCTTGGCAAAGTTGGGTCTTAAGAGAAATTTTGGTGATGATATGACGCAAAGAGTGGCTTGGCAGAGTGGCAGGGGAGGCGCCACTTAGAGCATGGAGAAGTGACGCCACTTGCAGGAGGAAGGGGTCTCAGGTTCGAGCTGCAAAGGCAGCATTTTGATTTGTTTTTGCGTCATGAGCAAGGGGGGAGAGTTGGTTTTGGTTTTGGCACCTTAAAAAGAGGATTTTGACTTGTTCAAATCTTTTTGAATGAGTGGCTAAGAGAAGACTTGAGGTGGTTTGAATTTGAAATAGTTTGAAGGATGGGTGTAGAGTGAAAATAGGAGAAAATCTTGGATTTAGGAGGAGGGGAGCTAGTGGCCGGTTTTGGGGAGCTTGGGGGAGGGCATTTTCGGTTTTATTAAGGGTGCTAGGTAGCTAGTAGTATATATAGGAGGTGCTCACCCTTTTGGCCACCCTTTTTCTTCATTCGTTTCCCTTTTGCCGAAATTGTTTCACCATTCCCGTTATGCCGAAATTATTTCTCTTCTTCCCTTAGTCTCTTGCCGAAAGTAAGTCAAAGAACACTCTTTCTTTTCCTTTTATTTTGTTGGAATCAAAGCCGAAAGTTGGTGTATCTATTTTCCCCTCTTTCTTCACACTTTTCTTTTAAACTTCACCTAGACCGAAATCACCTCTAAAGCTAGCCTTGCCGAATATCCCAAACTCCATCTAGGAGCCTTGCCGAATCATCCATTCTCCCATTCTCTCTACGTTGGTTACAAGTCCCTGAAGCCGAACCATATTTTCTTGTGGTGGCCGATTCTTGGTTAGAGCAAAAGGGAGGGGTTAGCAAGGTAAGAGTGTGATAGTGATTCTCTGTGTTATGGATTCTTGTTTTGGCCGAATGGCCCTAAGTGTTCTTTGTTATGTGCTAAGGCCGATTGTAGGGGAGAAGAGCTTAACGCCGGAGACCTTTTCGGGATTCGTATAGTCAACATTTGCAGAGGCATAAAGTAGCGTAGGGATCGAAAGTTTAGAACTTCGAGTAATTAGGTGCGTAATCATCGTACTATTTCTCCGGTTATTATTCATTAATGATTATAATTGTGTATGATGTGTGGTAGCCGATCATAATGGCTTAAGTGGGGAATACCATATTTTGGGTAGTCAGATATCAGGTGAGTAAGTTTGTGATATTATGTTATTGTGATGTATCTGTATATATACATGACGTGGTGATGATATGAAATGTATACTCATTTTATATGATGGCTTAACATGTAGCATTTACATATTTGCATGGGATTTGGGGCTTGATTCGATGAAGGAAGAGGGTGTACACATGATGAACGTGGTCTAATGTTAGCTCAGGCTACATTAGCGCTTGATGGTTAGCTGTGTGCTACCTCAAGGAAGGTGTTGGCTCGGTGCCCATCTCGGCGGTTGATGGCTATGTGCATCACCGTAGACGGATTATGATATTGGGATCACTTTGGTTGATCGGTGGCTCAGCCACGGCCTTGAGCAGCGAGCTTGCCAAGGTAAGGTTTATGGATCACGATGTGATCGGTGGTGGATTAGCCACGGCCTTAGGCAGGGGGTCTGCTAAGGTTGGCGTTACGGGTGGATTATAGGTTGGGCTGAGATGCATATTTGCATGTGGAAGTACGTGTTATGATTATGCACTGAGTCAGTGGACTCACCCTATTTTCTTAACCATTTCAGGTGATGCGTAAGTTGGACCGGGTTCGGAGAGGACACAAGGTGGCCCATGCAGAAGAGGATGTTTAATTATTTTAAGTGTTTTTATATATTAAGTATTTGTTTTAAATAA
This sequence comes from Gossypium australe, assembly GCA_005393395.2. Classification (NCBI taxonomy): domain Eukaryota; kingdom Viridiplantae; phylum Streptophyta; class Magnoliopsida; order Malvales; family Malvaceae; genus Gossypium; species Gossypium australe. The sequence goes on along the minus strand of CM016618.1, from coordinate 15,214,513 downwards.
TGATTGTAATAAGGGCCTTTTTATTTATTTTTGGAATTATTTTATTATCATTTTTATTATGGCTTGGTTAAATTGATTACTATGTGAAGATGTTTTAAATTTCAACAACTTATTTATTCAAAAGATCACAAATTTTAAAGTTTTAACTTAAGTCAAAAGATATTTTCAACCGTCTTTCCGCAGTGACATAGCCAGATCCGATCAAGGCTCGTGGGCCGGGTTTGGGGATGTTACATGATGAGTTTATGTGCATGATTACATAAATCTGGGTATGGAGGACGCATAAGTTCTATAGGAGAAAGTGGCAATTTAAGTCAACATCGAAAGTCGGTACTGCATGAAGTAGGCGACGATGTCATCAAAATTGAGTATACCAACATGATAGTTTAAAAAGCCATCAAAACTAGGCAAACGAGATGGTAAGTTATTGTACTAATAGTCATCGTCACGAATGACAAGTGAACGACCATCATCACTAGAAAATAAATACAGGATGGTCAGTTATTGACATGTGTTTTGGAGTGTCGAGCAATGCTCATGGGTGGATAGGATGGATGGATGGGTGGGAAATTTGCATTTGCATCATGAATATACTTGTACATGCATTAATTACTGAACATTCCTTATATTATGCCTAAAGTACTATATTACTATAAATTGAATGCTTTTTAGAATCACACTAAGTCGTTGTAAGCTCATTTTCCCTTTTCCTTACCTCCCAGGTAATGCAGAGAACTAGGACTCATAATGGCATCAGAGGGACTCAAACTAGAAAGCTCATTTTTATTTATTATTTAAAAGTTTCCATTAAAGCTTTTGCTTAATCATTTTTCTAGTTTGTTTAAAGGGTTCTAATTATTAAGTATTTCCTATTTTTATATCTTAGGTTTGGAATTATTTTTCCCATTGATCAGTAAGCATGATATATAATTAATACTATGATATTTGAATGCTATGTGGTTAGAAAATTATTATTCTTAACAATGCTTTTTGCTGCTTTGCAAAATACTTAATATTTTGATAAAGGACTCTTTAAAACCTTAATCGTTTTCTCAAAATTACACCCCAATAAAATTGTAATTGAATTTCTAATTAAAGATGGTTTATTTAAATGAATGTTTTCTTAAAAATCAAAAGATGATTTTCATACAAGGTAAAAGAAGGACTTTACAGGATCACTTCGGTGATCAATGTAACGCCTTCGATTTACTCGAAACTCTTAAGTCGGGTCGAGGGTGTTACAATAACATGATTTCTTAATCAAACTGTAAAACCCCAAACCAAGCTTGGACGTTAGGGTCGGATTGTGGAGGTTACATTGCACGTGAAAACAACATTACTTCATTTTGGCAAACACTCTTTAATTAAAAAAGAAACGAGTTTTATTAACATATTGAATACGTACCATTCTTTGAAAACTCATGAGTACGTTGAAGAAAATCAAATTTGATCACATTTGTTAATTTTACCAAAACGTATTTAATTTACTTACTTTATTGTGAGATAAAACATCTTTAACAAATTTCAATAAATCTTGTAGTGGAAATAGTTATATCAAATCGATCTTATAACCGTAGTTCATTTTTAGTTATCTTGATTTGAACATCAATAAAAGTTAAAACTTTTGCAAAATAAATACCAAAATATTTTTTAATGCCCGAAACAAATTTAAAATGTCTAAAATTCTATATAAACAAAAGAGAGTCCACTTTATACTTAAATCGAAAGAGTGAAATTCGAGCTCTAGAGTCATCGTCCAATCTTAAGTCTAAGGATTACCTAAAACGAAACAAACAAATGCGTGAGCTTAACGCCTAGTGTGTGATTTAGCCCAATATCGATAAATATATACATGTATCAGAGTGTATCATAGCATAATAGATTTCATAACTTAGCGTATCTTATATCATCTATTATCATATCACATTTCTTATCATGTCATAGCACATTTCATTTCATTTCATATCATATTATATTATATCATGTCTCATATCATATCATATCATATCATATCATATCATATCATATCATATCATATCATATCATATCATATCATATCATATCATATCTTACCCCCATCCACTACACACCGTCTCCGTCCAACCAATCACACCAATTAGGACTACGAAAGTTTATCCATCCAATCACACCAATATGTGGCAGTATGCCACTCATAAATATACAACTGAGTTGCCGGATAGAAATTTTGCAGTCTAGCCAGCATAATTACAGTAAAAACTACCATATAACACTTCCTCTATCATGTCACATCCCACCCCAAAACATAGACATAAACATAGCCATAATATCATACATACATACATATATAATAAGTCTTTCAACATCCATACACATATATTTTCTTTTAGGGAACATAGCATAACATATACTTTATACACAACCAAATTTACTTAACATATTTCCTAAGTTTAACCTTGTGTATATACGTATTAAAACTTAAGCTTTTCTGGCCTACAGGATACCCACAAGCCCAATTTTCGAGTCTCTTATTTGTCCCCTAACTGGGCCTAAAAATAGCACAAAAGGCCCACATAGGCCAAAAAGCTAGCCTGTGTGGTCCACAAGGCCAACCAACACAAGACGTGTAATCACACACAGTTGTGTGCTCCACATGGCCTACCACAAGGCTGTGTGGCGTATACAATCTACCACACGGCTTGGCACACGGCCGTGTGGCACTGGGTAGTTTCGAAAACAACCCCTGCTTCATAATTTTCTCAAGTTTCGAGCAAGAATTTAGATTAGTTTCATGCACTTGATTGTTGATTTGATAAACCACACAACTAATGCCCTCCGAAACCTATATACGACATTTAAATGAACTGATTAAAACACAATTCAACTCCAAAATTCACTAAAAAAACTCCTATTTCCTGAAAGAACCAGTCCCGAAATTAACATTCATATACTTACCCTGTAACACCCCAAAATTTTAATTTTTGATTCGTGTATGTGTGACACACAATGTCTACCTGCTTCAGTGGTTATGTGTTCTAGGTGTGTATGAGAGGTCTCAAGTTCAAGCCTTACTTGGGCAAATTTTGGTATTTTTATAAATAAAGCCTTAACCTTGTGCAAAGGGCTTAAGTTTAAATGTTGGGTAAATTACATCAAAATAGGCCTGTTGGTTTGGTGGTTAAGTGGTGTGTTATTATGGTGGAGGTCTTATGTTCAAATCCCTGTGCAGGCAAAGGTATTATTTTTTTGCTCAGATTTCGGGATAGAGTTGTGTAATAGGGGGATTTTGAGTAGTGGATGTGAAGTGGGAATTAGGGGAGAAGATTAAGGGATTTTGGGGGTTATCGGGATTTTATTTTATTTTTTCTCATAACCAAATTTTGTCTCCCTTTTCCAAAAAAAAATTTCTGTCGTCTATTCTTCTCCCTCCCCTCTTGCCGAAATTCTCTGAGTGTTTCCATCTTTCTCTTCTTTTTCTTCTTCTTGATTTTTCCCTAATCCATTTATTTGCCTTCGTTTTCGTATGCGGTTAGTGCTCACTTAGTTTCGGTAAGTGTTTCTCTTCGTTTTTGTCATGAATCTCTTAGCGACTAAAGTGGTAATGTTTTTTCTTTGCGATTTGGGAGTAGGAAGAGGCTCGGACTGGTGAATTTAGTGTTCTCGTCTTAACAATAGTTAAATGGAAGGTTATCGTTGGCAGTAAGATGGGTTTCTGTTTGCTCTTGTGTAAGAGTATGCCCAAAGATCAAGCATGAGATGGTTGTAATAACATACTTAATTTACCATGTTTATTAATATAAAGCGTTGTCATTATTATTATTTCAGTTTTTCTTTCTGTGTGTACAAATAAACTGTTTTATAATAATGTCCTTAGAATAATATGATTATTCTTAAAAGATCCTTAGTCAAGTATTATTGTTGACTAGGACAACAATAATGCATTAAGACTAACATGTAGTTGATTGATGATAAAGAGTTATCATTGATATGAAGTGTCAAAATCAATACATGAATATGTGTGTTAGAGAACAACATATTGGATTGACCCGCTATGAGTATGTTTCTTGGATTATTATGTAATTGTCACAACATTACTCATAGTGATTAATATGTATATGATCCTCAGACTTGAGATCATCATTATCCCAGCATCGTGAGTTGTATATTTTGATACAGTCGAACGTACACCGTAACAGGTTGTTCTATAAAGGCTAATGTTGGATATACCACAATCTATGTAGAGGGATATGGTTGATCAATATAGGATAAGTCCCTCCTACATAATAGGAGTAATATCTTAGGCCACTTGATTGAGTGGGACTAGAAATGCATGGCCATGCTCAAATAAGTTGATATGAGATGTCATACTAATTTGTATATCATAGTCTACTCAAGATATCAAGAAACATGGGATGGACTATGCAAGTGTGACTGTCCCATGACTTGTATCCGTTCCAGAGATAAAGGACTTAAGGATTAATGCATGAAAGGTTAATCACAAAAGGTTATGTCGAATCATGACTTCTTGTAACTTAGGTAGCAATGATGCATTGCTAGATGCTACTCATTGTTTGTGACATTAGAATCGTTCTAGTATTACTGCTAACGTTGCAAGAACCTACAGGGTCACACCCTATGGTTGCATGAACGGAATAAAATATAGTTGGTATTGTGTTTGGTTGTCACATGAATTAAATTAATTAAAGACTTAATTTTATTGGGCAATCAAATATTGAACATATTATATGTACAAGGATGTTGTACACATAATGACATCATAATTCCATTAATATATGAATTTGATTCATATATATAAATTTAAATAAATATAGTTTATCGAAATCCTTATTATAATTAATGTAATTATAATTTTCGGATATAATTAATGTAATTATAATTTTCGGTTAAAAACTTTATTGGATTTATTTAATCTTATGAGACATTCAAGAGATACCAAATATAAAAGAGTATTAAAAGGATATCAATTATAAAAGGCCCAATGAAAAAGATATCCAATATAAAAGGTATTTAAAAGAGACAAAGCTTAAGCATGAAACCCTAAGAGATTGCTTGTTAGATCTAGCAGCCGTCAAGCAAATAAAACCTCCAAAACAGTTTCGGGGATTTCTGCCGTTCATAGTCAAACTGGGTGGATTACGTAGAGGCCGACATCGTAAAGGTTGCGGCTTGGTCCGGCAGTAGATCAGAACTCTTTTTGCTGAGGCATCCTTATCTACTCAGATTGAAATTTCGGTAACTTCGAAACCTTTATTTCACCTTGATTCGTTCCTCACACATGGATTCATGTCTTGGATCGCCGGATTAATTTTATTTTGCTGCACCATGGGGGTGCCGTCGTTCCAACATCTTGGTTGTCAATTCGCTTGTAAATCCGTTAAATAGATGTTGAGTATCTTGATTTTAGGCTTTGAAGTGCTCGAAAGTGATTAGGCATCAAAACGATACCAGGTGTGTACCCGAAACGCAGAAAACGTTCGATGAAAAGTCAAAATTGCTTGCTATCGAGAAATAAGAGAAATAAGAGAAAATGATGCGAAAAATTGTAGAGAAAGGAAATAAGGGTGTTATAAACTTGGAAATCAACATTTTGCACTAAAAAGTTTTGGACAGCAGCAGTAGTCTAACTTTGAAATATCATAAAAAATAGTGGGAATTGAGTTAGAGGTTGAATAAAATATGAAATTAAATTTTATTGAGTCTAGTCTTTCATGGAAGAAACAGTGTAAGCAATAGAATTGTAAATCATGAGATATAATAAACTTTGTGAGACAAGAGTAGAATGATTTCGAGTTCCCCTGTTCTGAATTAGGAAAATCATCAAAAAATTGTAAAAAATAATTAGGGGCTTAAATTTATTTTTTTAAATCTTTACTGAGTCTATTTTCAAGAGAAACAAATGGAAACATCATCTAAATTCCGTACTAAGAGATAAATAATTTTTAGTAAGGAAAGGTCGAAGCTGTCAAACAGAAGAATAAGGATAACTTTAAAGATTTTACTGTAATTATTTGATAAACTATAAATTCTAAAAATTTTATGGTAGAAAGGTATTTGAGCCTAGTTTCAAAAACATCAAGTGGATCTTAATTTGGAATTCTGTAGCTCAAGATATAAATAATTCAGTGATAATGACTCAAGTAGACAACTTTGAATGAACATATAAGTAAATAGTGAAAACATATATGAGTATTGAGCTGGCTTGGGTTACTTTAAAAATGGATCACACGGCCAAGGCCAATCTGGGTCGAGTGGGCCACACAGGCATGTGGGCCCACACGGGCAGATCATGGGCGTGTGGGCCCATTTTTACCAAAATGTTTTAAGGTTGCACGGGTCGCCCAAGTCGACTGTGAACCTACTGTAAGGTCGGTAAGCGCTACTTAGACCCCTAAATGTGTGTAATTGATTGAATGATATTTGTACTGGACATGTTAATATCTGAACTGAATATATGTACTGAAATTTCATAATAGCATGTCATCCATCATGTGTTGCATTGCATTGGGTTGGGGTTGTTATTCAGAGGAAGTGTATTGAAAGGCTTTAAGCCTAATTTACTTGCAGCTCTACTGCAAACTATTGTATTGTGCCATATTCAGTACTACTTGGAGTGTAGGGATGGGTGGATTGATTATATTTCTACATGGAGTGTAGGGTTGGACGAAGATGGTGTGTAGAGGATGGCTGGGTAGGATTTTGCTACTGCATAACTGTTACTGCTACTGATACTGCATTTCTGACACTGTACTGAGATGGGTTAAGGCCCAAACTGTCATTGATTGTGAAAGGGTTTAGGCCTAAGACTGTTCAACTGTGCACTGTGAATACTGATTGTTTGTTTGTTTCTACGGGATTACTACTGAGTTTACGTAAACTCACCTTTTTTGTTTAAATGTGCACAAGTAATCCCCAGACTTAGACTGATCGGTGCGACGGAGGACTCAGCGGTGACCACAGTAATTTTTAGACTTCATGGTTTTCAGTTTACGGTTTATGATTTGATTATTATTGATAATTTGAGTTTTTATTTATTTATTTTACTTTATGGATTTATACCTGCTGGTTGTAGGAATTCAGTTTTAAAAAATTTAAAGTAATTTCTAAATGTATGATCACCTAGACTGTTTTATTAAAGCTTTCGGAATGAGGGATGTTTCAAAATAAATGTTTTAAATGAATAAAGACGACTTCCTAAGTTTTAACAAAGGTTTACTAAAGATAATAACATGGAATGTTTTCATCGTAACAACGAGGTTTAAAAAACACTATTGTGTGACATTGCCAGATAAGACTATAACGTCTAGGCCGGGTTTGGGGTGTTACATTTAGTGGTATCAGAGCCAGGTTACAAAACTCGACTGTGGATTATCGGTTTTACAAAAAAATGGGCTTTCAAAAAATTGATTGATTTTCAAATGATTTGAGATGTTTTTGCTGAGTAAGTGGTACACCGAGTCTCTGGCGACGATCTTGTAAGTATTCTGAACTATAATTTGTTTTAAATTGAAACTATTATGGATAGTATTTTTTGAAACTACTATAGGTAGTAAACTGTACTGAAAACACTCTAGTTAGTGTATACTAAAAATTGTAGAGAAACTGAAAACTGTAGTGAGACTGCAATTTACGAAAACGAACTCTGAATAATCGATACTGTTTTACATAAAACATTTGTTAATAAACTCTGGAATTGTAATTGATTCATAAAACTGTTAATACAGATAAGCTTGATTAGACAATAAGCGCACGAGGTATTCGCGGACGGTGTAATGTAACACCCAAACCCGGTCCATTTGGTATGACCGGATCTAACATGTCACATGAAGAAAATGTAAAACATCATGTGATTTTTTTTATTTTTATTTACTAAAATAGGCGTTACTTGGTTGTGTTTAAGTAAACAAGTTTTTGAATGTAAATATTTGATAAAATACAGCTATTTTTGAAAGATTGATTGATGAGCCGAAAATCGAGGTCGTGAACTTTAAAACCATGACTTTTGAAAATGACGTTGAAAATTTGAAAGAGAATGCGAGTTCAATTTTATTATGAAAACCATGTATTAATCAATTTTGAAAAACCGTTATTTATGATTTTAGAAAAATCCCCATTTAAAAATGCAAGAAAAATAATAAGTACGGTAAACATAAATCCAAATAAAAATACCCCAAAAGCCTTATTACAATTTTAAAACCCGGAATAGTAAAAGTAACGAAATAATACAGAAAAGAAGTTTACTAAAGTTTGAAAATAACATTCCAAAAGCATGGCCTCCACCTAGTCATCCATGGCCCCAAGTCTTCGTCACTGAGCATTACCTGTAAGGGTTAAGAAAAATGGGGAGTGAGTTACAAGAACTCAATGTATAATCCCCTTACCGTCATCCATTGGGCCTGAACCCATATAGCAATATCTTGGGCCTAAGCCCATTTACAAAAGAGTATTTAAAAATGACATGTATGCAACCCAACCCATCCATCCAACACACCCCCGTACCAGCCAATCACACCTGTGGGGATCAAGTCAACCCACCTCGCCAATCACACCAATTCGCAGGCAAGATGCCATTTAATATATAATTTTTTTATTGATGCCAAGCCACCAGAATAACAGAATATACGTGGCATAGCCACTATCGACGGTAATATAATCGGCACATAGCCTTGGGTAAATATGATCGACATAAAGTCATTGATTCATATGTCAGGCACATAGCCATTATCAGAATTTGTGGCGGAGCCACCAGGCTACACTTCTCTTCAACATTTTTCCCATCCCATGCAATACATAACATGCAACATACATAATAAAGCATAATATTCACAAATATAAACAACAATAATTAATCTAGTGATTAATTACGGTAAATCGGGCAATTATAGAACTTTGTAATTCGGCCCACTAAAGCATTATAGCAAATCGGCCCATAAGGGTATTTTCGTAATTCGGCCCATAGGGGCATTTTCATAAATTGGTAATTTTACCCACTAAGGGTAATTCAGTAATCTCACAGCCCAGGGATATTGTGGTAATTTACCCTCCAAGGATATTTTGGTAATTTCGCAACTCAAACTTAACTACTAATTTGGGGCATAAAACTGTCCATCTGCGTCATACTGACTAAATTGACTATAACTCGAGTTAGGAAACTCAAAATTTAGATCCGTAAATTTTCCTTGAAACTAGACTCATATATCTTCTTACTACAATTTTTTCAGAATTTTTTGGCTTAGCCATTTAGTACATTTTATTCATCAAATTTTCCCTTGTTTCACTGTCCAATAGTTCTGACCTCTCCTACCCTAAACTAAAATATCTCACTGTACAGTTTTCATATGTTGCTCCCACTTGTTTCTATTGAGAAAGGAATCCATACATATAAATTATAACTCATAATTCACTTTGTACAATTTTAAATGATTTTTCCAAGACAGAACAGGGAACCATGAAGTCAATCAAAACTAGTCTCACTAAAATTAAAATATCACAGAATATAAAATACCTCTTCCTCCTTCGTTTCTTTCATATAAAACTAGACACAGTAAGCTTTAATACAATATCTTATTCACTTTCTAATTCCCTTTCTCCTATTTTTCGTGATTTTTCAAAATCACGTCACTGCTGCTGACCAAACTGTTTCATTGCAAAATATGGTTACTACTACGAAGATACGCACGCCCGAGTGGCCACAGATGTCGGTTTCCAGCTTTTCGGTCTTTTGACTGAATCATAGAACATTTCATGCAACATTCAAAGAGTTATGAGATTACTCACCATTTCAAACATGTATTCGGAAGGGTACGAGATTACACACCTGATTTGGATTTCCTAAAGAACCACTCTTCGTTGACCCTAGAACAATACCAACCAAAAGTTAGCCTCAGATTTCCAAAAGATTTCATACCCAACGTATTACTTACACTTGAATCACTTACCACTACGTGATCTCCCTCTACGGAGTTCCGATATTTAACCTCGCCTTCTGACTACCACCACACGTTCCTTTACTACAACTGATGTTAACGATCCTCACCCTTTGATTATCAAAAGAATCGGCAAAAGAGTGTTTCGGCTTAACTTAACTCAGAGAAAAGTCGAATGGAAGAAAAGATTTGGCACAACAACAAAACGTAAGAACCACTATTCAATTTTGGGACACACTGCAATGGAAACCGAAAGATGAGAAGAATGGAATCAACCACTTGAAGATTAGGAGGGAAAAAGAAGTAGGGGTTTCGGCCAAGAAGAAATTTGCAACACACGGCTCAAGTTGTACTAGCTAGAATTGGATGAAAAGAGAGAAAAGATGAGTAGAAGGAACACTATAGAAGAAGAGGGAATTTCGACAATACAAAGGAAAGAGATGCTCACTTTTTGGCTTTGGAGTTTCGGCAATGAGGGAAGAAATTAGAAAAAGAAAAAGACACCAAAATGCTAAGAAGAAAACAAGTTTTACAATCACCAAAATTTTGCCAAAAGACTATAGGAAAATTCGGCTAGCCAGTTTTCCCCCTCACAAACCGTGTATCATCTAGCACCAAAAGAATAAGTGTTGACCAAAAGTATTCTTTCCAAAACATCCTCCACATAATAGGCCAACATGTCCCTTCTCTTACCTTTTTCCTTCATTACTTTCCTTCATTATTCCTTATCTTCCTCCTTACCATATTCCTTAGCCATCTTTCTATAATTAAAAAGTCTTCCTTACCATAATAAAACCATGGCCGACATATGGAAGAGAAGCACAAAAATAAATCCCAAAAATTGCACAAGATGGGATTCGAACCTCTCCCCTAAAGCCTTTTCATGCGATGCCACAACCTCTTTGCCATATGCTCACTTATGCTAGCAAATTACTCACTTATTTCCATAAGCACTGATGCCACTTACCTTCAGAGTGCTTAAACAATAAAATTTTACTAAGGCCCAACTTGAACCTGAAACTTCCTAGAAACCTCGTAACTTTCCAAAATCACCTTCCTAATAAGTCCAACTTGAAATAATGCCGTTCTCAAATTCCCATAAATTTTAAAACGCTTCTACGCTCAAGGTCCAATGGGCCCAATCCTACTAGGCCCAATTTTGGGTCGTTTCATGTAACGCCCCGAATTTGGGCCTAGTAGAATTGGGCCTATTAGGCTATAGGCTTTAGGTCTCAGAAAATTTTTAAGTGAGCAAGAAAATGACAAATGACATGTTGGCTTTAAGGGTTTAATAAACTTGGAGTGTCTAGGGGTGTTGGAGAAGTGCTGGGTTCGAACTTTGAGGAGAAGGAATTTTTAATTAATTATTAAAGGAACCAGGGCGGTGAGTAGTTGGGCTTTTAAATAAAAATAGGGAAAAATGGCATCAAAGAGCCTCGTGGTGGAATGGCTAAATAATGCCACTTAGGGTATAGGAAGGTGGCGTTAGGGCTAGCAAGGAGATCTTAGGTTCGAATCCTAGCTTAGTATTTTTTTAGGAGTTTAATTTTGGCCTTCTAGAAGGTTGGAGGTGGTGTGATGATGGACTCTAAGGAGCGTGATCAGAAGAGAAAATTTAGGAAAATTATTGGGGAGTTATCGTGGAGAAAAATTAGGAGATGAGATTTGTGGAAGAGGTTGAGTCGAATTGGGAAGTTGGGGATAGGAAATTCGACTATAGGCTATATATAGGAGCCGGTTTGGGAATTCTAGGGTAATGCCAAAATTGTTTTTTTTCCTTTAGCCGAATTCTTCATTTTTGAGTTGCCAAAACACTTTTTCTCTCAAAGTACTCAGAAGCCGAATTCCTTCTTTGTTTTCCGATCTTCTATACTTTTTCTCTTCAAATTCTCTTTTGATTCACCATTGGTTTTAGCCGATTCCTTCTTCTCTTCTTCTTCCTATTTGTGCTGAATAACCCCTTTCACTATACTAATCTCAAAAGTCGAATACCTCTTGGGCCGATATCTTCTTGGGTAAGTGTTCTCTATTTTGGTTTAGGTGTTGGCCGAATAGTCATAGATAGGGAAAGGGGGACTTGTGTTGGATACAAGTCACCTATTATTCTATTTTTAATGATTAATATTGATGCAGATTTAGGAAGTACTCGTGATTAGTGATCGAGGAGAAGCTATTAAGGCTTGGTGTTTCAAGTAACGTTAAGGTGAGACTTCGGCTTTTGGTAAATTATTTGATAAGTATATGTGATTAATCATTGAGTGACATCCATTGTAGGACCGTGGCTAAGGAGATCACAACGCGTTTTGGTTATCAAGTGTGTACATACACTATACACACAATGGATTGGGAAATCCTGAAATTCCAAAAGTTTGGCTTTGGTAGTCTTGCGAGTGTGTGAACACTCGTATGAGGGAAATGGAATCGATAACAGAGGCCCCATGAGCTGTCTCATGGGCTTGGGCCGTGTTTTGGCCAATCGGGCCAGAATGGGCAAAATGGGCCTGATGGGTTGTAGGCTCAAAATAGGTGAATTTGATGGTTTGGTAATAAGTGATGAACTAGTCATGCTGGTTACATGGCTTGGAATTGATTTGGGTCTAATGGGCCATACGAATGTGATTGGGCCAAAGGGGCCATAGAAAGTGATTTGGGCCTAGTGGGCCATACGAATGAGATTGGGCCTGGTGGGCTATATGAATGTATGTGAATTTGTTTGGGCTTTGTAAGGGGTCTTGGGCTTAGTATTTGGTAAATTGTTTAACCTTACATAAAAGTGTAATAATTTATTAAGTGCGACTATGAACAAGTCATAAGGTTTAAGTGTGGCAACGGGCATATGCATGTTTAGGATTGGATCTAGGGAGAGCTTGGTACTTAAGCGGCCTTAATGACCCACCTTCTCTTCTCTGGAATCTTACCTGGTGCATAGTGTCAGTTCACTTAGCCGCGAGGACTTGTTGACGGGCCAAGGTTCGTAATTAAGACCCATATTGTTAAGAATTACTGAAATACCCCTGTAGGGTAGAATTACTAAAATACCCCTGTAGGGTAGGATTAGAGAAATACCCCTAAATTGTAAAATTATCGAAATACCATTGACTTGTGAAATGACTAAAATGCCCCTTATGTGTTGAATGTAAGATTTATGGATGTTACATGTACATTTGCTGCATTCATATGATATTCTGTTTAGGTTGCATATGGGTGGGAATTATGGAACGGAGGAAGTATATGAGGATCGCATGGTTGCTTGACGACTGTGGATCCACCGATGGCTTTTTAAGCCTATTATATGATTAGCAGCTTTGCTGCAACGTTTGGTAATATCGCAACCGGGCTACCCTTGAAGTGTATCGGATGGGTGGGTTGATTTAGAAATCCCCACAGAAGTGTTTCGGTTGGATGGAGACGATGTGTACTGGATGGATTATTTGGGGAGGGTTTGCATTGCATTGCATATATGATGTTATTATGTTAATAATATGATATGTATGCTATTTTTTTGACGAGGGTCGTACACACTGAGTTTTCGAAAACTCACTCCCTCTTTTATTTTTCTCAAGAAATCCTCAGTAGGCGGTTCGACGAATGGAGGGACTCAAAGGTGGCGAACTAGCAAGACGATTAGACCTATTTTTCTTAATATCTAAATTCTAGATTTTAAGTTATTTATTTTGTTATTTTATTTCAGATTGTAATAAGGTTTTCCCTCTAGTTATTATTCCATCACTTCCACTATGCATTGAAATTTTGAAATGGAATCTGGATTTATTTCCTTTAAGCATATTTCAAGTTTTTGAAAATAATTGTGTTTTAAGAACGAGCTGCCGCTGTCAAAGGAAATTTTTTTACATAGTAACAAGGAAATGGTTTTTTGGATACACCTCGTTTTGAAAGCAAACTGGATTTTACTTAACTTTTCTCTAGAAGGGTTTTCAATGAAAACATGGTTTTCGCAAAAACACTTCAATGTGACACGCCGGATTAAGGCCTAACTTCTAAGCCAGGTTTGGGGTGTTACAAACAGGGTATTATAGGCCGAGATAGAGGCCGCAGAGGAGCTCGAGCTGAGTCCTCTTCACTGGGTAGCATACCAAATTTGGATACAAGTGAGACGCCAGTGTCACCTGCTAATGAAAGTAGGTCCCAAGATCGCATGGTTGGGGACAACGCATTGTCCCAGGCTATGCTAAGGATTTTGGAGATGGTCGCTGGGCCCAATATTGGATCTGGGGGCCGAGGGTCGGTTACAGAACGACTCCGATCCAATAGAGCTAAGCTCTTCAGGGGTGTCACTAGAGTTGCCCCTAATGTGGCTGAGTACTGGATTGAGGCCACAGAGAGTGTAACACCCTGAATTTGGGCCTAGTAGAATTGGGCCTATTGGGCTTTGGGCTTTGAGTCTAAAAAAATTTTTAAGTAAGAGAGAAAATGACAATTGGCATGTGGGCTTTGAGGGTTAATGAATTTGGAGTGTCTGGGGGTGTTAGAGATGTCCTGGGATCAAGTAAGGGTATAGGAAAAATTTTGGTTTAAGCTCGAAGGAACTATGGCTTCAGTTAGTATGCCTTTTAAATAAATGAAGAAGAAAAATAACACAAAAGAGCTTGTGGTGTAGTGGCAAAGTGGCGCCACTTAGGGAGCAGGGAAGTGGCGTCATTAGCAGGCAAGGGAGGTCCAAGGTTCGAGGCTTAAGAGTGGTGAATTTAGGGGCTTTATTTTTGCACATGGAAGAAAGGTAGTGGCGCTAGAGTGGACTCTAGAAGGGAGTGTTCAGGAGAGAAATTTAATGTAAAGATAAGAGAGAAAAGATAGGGGATTGAGGTGTGGATGTGTTGGTGCCGAATTGGACTCTGGGGGAAGGTAGTTTCGGCTTTGGCTATAAAAGGGGGGTGCCGAATTCCTTTGAGAGGTTCCCTAGGTTTTCATTTTTTTCTTTTCTTCCCCTCATTCTTTTTTCTTCCATTGCCAAATTACCATCATCCCTATTTGCCAAAATCCCTATTTGTGCTGATTATTTGTTGTTTTTCCTCCATCACAAATCTGTTGATCAAGTGTTAAAAGCTGGATCTCTTTCAGTAGCTATCTAGGCTGCAGGATCAAAGGTTGGATTCGGTAAGTACTTAGTCAACCTCCTTTAGTGTGTTTTGGTAAAATCCGAAGGGCTATCTAACTTCTCATTTTCGTTAATCTTGTATTAACAAGGGTAGGGTTCAAAGATCGCAAGCGTGGTAAGGATAGTTAGCAAGTGGTAAGTGTACTCGTCTCAGTTGTGGTTTAGTGGGTGGCCAAATGTAAGTATGGCTTATAGAGGTGACTTGTGTGTAATATAAGTCACTTGATTGTTGATAGTATATCTGTGGGTGCAGATCTACGTGAATAGTAGCTAAGGAAGGGCTACTAGAATTGGTGGCACACGGTAAGGTTATGGTAAGGTTTCGACTTTTGGGTAAATACTGTAGTTAAGTGTGTATTGACTTGGAGATTGGTATTGATTGTAGGCTAAGGCTGAGGATAGTGTAGCACGTCGTAGTAACCAGGTGTGTACATACACTTCACACACGACAAATCGGCAAAAGCCGAAGTCCCGAAAAGCTGAAATGCTGAAAAAGCTGAAAAGCCAAAAGGTTGGCGCTGGCAACCACACGAGCGTGCGAACATTCATGTGGGGACACCAGTATGATTATCGGGGCCAAGAGAGCATTCTCATGGTCTCAGCCACTATTTGGCTGATCGGGCCAAAAGGGGATAAATGAGTTTACCGAGCTCGTGGGCCCAAATCGGCAGGAATTGATATGTGAAAATTGAATGATGGATTGATATGATTGTGTGATTTGAATAAGATTGGGCCTAATGGGCTATATAAACATGATTGGGTTTAAGGGTTATATAGACATGAATAGGCTTAGTGGGCCTTATGGGATTTTAGAAATGCATGCTAGGGTTTATGAACTCTAGGCCTAGTTCTGATAAATTCTTAAATATCATAAAACTTAATTTAATTATCAAGCTTGTCTGTGAACGAGTTGTTAGGTTAAAGTGTGGCAATGGACATATGCATGTCTAGAATTGGATCTAGAGAGAGCTTGGTACTTAAGCGATCCTAGCGACCCACCTCCTCTTCTCTGGGATCCTACCTGGTGCATAGTGTCTGTTCACTTTAGCCGCGAGGACTTGTTAATGGGCCAAAGTTCATAACTAAAACCCGAGATTTGAAAAATTACTAAAATACCCCCAGATTGTAAAATTACCAAAATACTCTCGATTTGTAAAATTACTAAAATACCCCTGATTTGTAAAATTACGAAAATAACCTTGATTTGCAAAATTACTGAAATACCCCTATAGGGTAGATTCACGGAAATACCCCTGGGTAGTGAAATGACTAAAATTACCTCTAGGTGCTTAATGTGTGAAAATGTGTATGTTGCATTCATGAAATATATGTTGCACTTGGGTGGGTTTGATGATACGGAGGAAGATATGTGAGGATGGCATAGTCGCTTGACGATCGTGGATCCACTGGTGGCTTTAAGCCCATTATATGCTTAGCAGCCTTGCTGCAACGCTTGAGTAGTGTCGCTGTTGGTTGATAAACCGTAAAAGTAACATATTTTAGGCCTACATTTAGCATGCTTTTGGATGATTTAAGCCTCAAATTTTGTAATTTGGTGCTATTAATCCTTTGTTTTCATGTTTTATACTCAGGAGAGCACCAGAAGACGAAAAGAACGAGAAATGGGCCCAAAACTGAGTAAATGGGCCATATCACGAAATCCACACGGCCTGGGCCCAAGATCACATGGTCGTGCCTCAATTAACAGCCTCGAACACGGCTTGGCCACGACTTACACGGGCGTGTGCAATGGGCATGTCCCTGCCGTGGCCAAGAGGAGTTTTACTCGAAATAGGATACTTGGAGGCAAAGAAACACATTCCAAAGCCTATTCAAACACCCTAGTAGGAATTCTACTTGAATTAGGATACTTAGGGGCCAAGTAAGGCATCTCAAAGCCTATATAAACACCCTAGAGGGGCAACTTAAGCGTGGGGTTCGGCAGAAGCCTTCTGCCAGGGCTTTAGTCAGGGGGCATCCAACTAAGCCGAAGAGGGTAGATTTGTGGAGATTTACTCGAAGATAGCCAGTTGATTCATCTCAAGAAGCCGGAATTATACTCAAGACGGAGGATCTCTCCTTCAATTCCTTCAGGGGGTTTTAGGGATTTCTTATGTTTTGTTTTATCTTTTCTTTTGAGATGTATTCTTTTATTATTATTATGAACTAAACCCTTAGATACCTGAGTGGGATGAAACCTAAGATGAATTTTGTTATTGTTTGCTGAACGATATGATAAATATTTGACTTATTCTTAATTATGTGTTCTTAATTCTTGTGTTGATATTTCCGGGATATTAATCCAAGTGTGATGTGCTTAGGTGGAGGAGCAAAAGTCCCTGCCTAAGAGTAGATCTAGCATAATTAAGCGGAGTTGATCGCACGCCTAGAGATAGGGTGACGAGATTTTGCCGGATTAGGGTGAAACCTAATATGGGAGTCCATAGATCGAGTTAATGCAATTCTTAGGGTTTTAATTAGAAAGAGATTTCAATTAATCAACCTAGGGTTAGACGTTAGTCGCCTCGAGAGAGGGATTAATATAACTTAGGGAATCTTACGGATCAAGTCAAGTGAATAAATCGTCTGGTTCAAAGTTAGATAACAAGTGAAGTTTAGGTGGATGTTTCCTTGGGTATCGTCTTAATCATTTGGTTTTTCCTAAAGTTATTTTCCCAATTCATTCTCTTTGTCTTAGAGTCTTTAGTTTAGTAGTTAGTTATTTTTAGGTTAGATAAACAATCCCCTTAATTCTTAGGCTAGATGATAAAAAGAGAGTTAGTATTAATACTTTTGGTTCCTTTGGGATTCGACATTCCGGTCTTGCCTAAACTATACTACTATTCGATAGTTGGCTTGCCTCAAATCGTTGTCATAGTTAGTTTTCAGGTTCGATCATTCTTTATATAAATTTTAAGACTCTGAAACGCGATCAAGTTTTTGGCGCCGTTGCCGGGGAACTGAAATTTTAAGAAAGCTTAATTTTTATTACTTTAGCCATTTTTTTTGCAATTTATTTTTATTTCTTAGTTTGTTTTTAATTTTGCTAATTTTCTTTTGTTCCTTTCAGGCACCTCTAGTTTATGACTAGAAGGAACCCAACAGAACCCCTACTTTACGATAGTGATATTGAAGGCACCGTTCGCAGAAATCGCAGAGAGATAAGGCGAAGCTTAAATTACATAGAAGAAGAGCAAGAAGCCGAAATCAATACCACCGAAGAGATGGCTGAGAATAATCCGCTACCTCCAGAGGCGGCCAAACATCATGCTCCTCGAACTATGTATGATTATGCTAAACCTAGTTTAAGATGAATTGAGTCAAGTATTGTTAGACCTGCTATTACTGCAAATAATTTTGAACTGAAACCTAACACTATACAGATGATACAATAGTTTCTTCAGTTTGATGGTTTGCAGGATGAGGATCCTAACACACACTTAGTGAATTTTCTAGAATTCTGTGATACCTTCAAGATAAATGATGTTTCTGATGATGCCATCCGTCTTAGGTTATTTCCCTTTTTCTTTGAGGAATAAAGCCAAAAAGTGGTTACATTCTCTTCCACGAGGATCAATCACTACATGGGACCAAATGACTGAGAAATTTTTATTAAAATATTTTCCGCCGACCAAAACTGCCCAGTTAAGGAATGATATCTCTTCTTTTGTGCAGATGGATTTAGAGACATTTTACGACGCATGGGAGAGATACAAGGATTTGTTGAGAAGATGTCCACACCATGGGCTACCATTGTGGCTATAGGTGCAGACTTTTTACAACGGTGTGAACCCCTCAAAAGGCAATTAATCGATTCAGGTGTCGGCGGAACTCTGAACAAGAAAACTCCTGAAGCAGCCAACGAGTTTATAGAAGAGATGTCACTGAATAACTATCAGTGGCAAGTTACAAGGACAAGGCGAGGCAAAACAGCCGGAGTTTTCAACATCAACGCAGTGACCGCGCTATCAAATCAGGTAGAATTGCTACATAAAAAATTTGATGGTTTATATGGTTCTTCGCAGGCACATCCAGTTATGCAGTGCGACGCAAGTGAATGAGTGGCGAATCCTGAGTACCCACCCTACGGACAGGGCATGGAGATCGAACAATTGAACTATGTGGGTAGTAATTTCTGATCTAACAATAACCCTTATAGTAATACTTATAATCCAGGTTGGAAGAACCACCCTAATTTCTTATGGGGCGGTCAAAGAAATCAAAGGGAACAATCATCCCAAAGTTTTGAACAACAAGAAAAGAAGTCGAACCTTGAAGAGGTGCTGAAAAACTTCATAGTAGCCTTAGAAACACGTTTCCAAAAGATAGAAGCAAAACTTGATGCATTGACACATGAGTTCAAGGATCAAACCAGGCAACTTACTAAGTTAATTTTTGAAACACGATCAGAGAGCTTACTTAGGGAAAAAGAACAGGTACAGGCAGTGACACTAAGAAGTGGAAGGGAGTGAACTGAAACAAGGAAAGAGGTACCACATGAAATCGATAAGGCAAATATAACACCGACTCGTGAGGAAATTAAACCAACAATCCCATATTCAGTAAAGTTGAAGAAAGACCGCCTAGACGCACAATAAGGTAAATTTCTTGAACTTTTCAAACAGCTACATATTAACTTACCTTTTGTTGAAGCTATTTCGCAGATGCCAACATATGCAAAATTTTTAAAGGAGCTTCTAACAAATAAAAGGAAGTTCGAGGAAATTTCAACAGTGGAACTTAATGAAGAATGCTCAGCTATCATCCAAAACAAGCTGCCAACCAAATTGAAAGATCCAGGAAGTTTCACTATTCCCTGTTTAATTGGTAGTTTGAGCATAGAAAAAGCATTAGTTGATTTAGGTGCCAGTATTAATCTAATGCCTTATAAAATGTTTAAGTAACTTGGTCTCGGGGAACCAACACCCACTAGGATGAGTATTCAGTTACCTGACAGATCTGTTAAGTATCCTAGGGGAATTGTTGAAGATGTTCTGGTAAAAGTAGATAAATTTATATTTCCCGTTGATTTTGTTGTGCTTGACATGAATGAGGACGTAGAGGTACCTTTAATTTTGGGACGACCCTTTCTAGCTACTGCTAGGGCTATCATTAATGTTGGTGATGGTAAACTTGCACTAAGGGTAGGATATGAGGAAATTGTTTTCCAAATTTATGATGCCATGCAATATTCTAGAAAACAAGATGAGTCTTGTTATTTTATTGATGCCACTGATCACATTTTTCAAGAATCTTGGTAGGAAATCATGCACAGTGACACGATGGAACTGTGTCTTTCATAAGGCGAGGGGAAAGATGACGATACCTATGAAGTAAATCCCAATACATCCTCTAGACAGACGGAAATAAAGGACATTGAGATCAACCCAAGTTAGAACTAAAACAATTACCAAAACATTTAGAATATGCATTCCTGGGGGATAATTCTATGCTACCAGTAATCATCTCTTCAGAACTAGGACCCAAGGAGAAAGAAGATTTGTTAAGGGTACTAAGGAAGCACAAAAAGGCCATAGCGTGGAAAATGTCAGACATTAAAGGAATAAGCCCATCATTTTGCACCCACAGAATTTTAATGGAAGATGAATATAAATTGTGTGTGCAACCTCAGAGACGTTTAAACCCCAATATGAAAGAAGTTGTCAAAGACGAGGTAATTAAACATCTAGATGCGAGAATAATTTATCTTATTTCTGACAGCACTTGGGTAAGTCCTGTGCAGGTAGTTCCAAAGAAAGGAGGCATGACTGTGGTAACCAACGAAAAGAATGAATTGATTCCCACAAGTACAGTCACAGGTTGGAGAGTCTGTATTGACTATAGGAAGCTGAACGATGCAACCAGAAAAGATCACTTTCCTTTACCCTTTATTGATCAGATGTTAGAAAGGTTATCTGGGCATATGTACTACTGCTTCTTGGACGGACTCTCCGGCTACTTCCAAATCCCCATAGCTCCTGAAGATCAAGAAAAGACAACATTTACATGTCCACACGGTACGTTTGCTTATCGTAGAATGCCTTTTGGATTACGTAATGCTCCTGCTACTTTTTAGCGCTACATGCTGGCCATCTTTGATGAACTTGTGGAAGATATTATGGAGGTATTTATGGACGACTTCTCGGTATTCGGTAATTCTTTCCACCTTTGCCTTAAAAATTTAGAACGAGTCCTAATAAGATGTGAGGAAACGAATCTTGTCTTGAATTGGGAAAAATGTCACTTTATGGTTAGAGAGGGGATTGTGTTAGGACATAAGATTCTAGTAAAGGGATTGAGGTATATAAAGCTGAGATTGAAACTATAGAAAAATTCCCCCTAGTTCAGTTAAGGCTATTCGAAGCTTTTTAGGACATGCTGGATTTTACAGAAGATTCATTAAAGATTTCTCTAACATAGCTAAGCCTTTAACGAGATTACTAGAAAAAAGATGTTCCTTTCAATTTTGATCAGGAGTGTTTATATGTATTTAATGTCCTCAAAGATAAACTAGTAAATGCTCCGATTATAATTGCACCTGATTGGAATCTACCTTTTGAACTAATGTGTGATGCGAGTGATTTTGCAGTAGGAGCAGTTTTGGGATAGCGAAAAAACAAGCATTTTCAGCCAATTTATTATGCTAGCAGAACATTGACACCTGCACACCACCACAGAGAAAGAATTGCTAGCTGTAGTTTTTGCATTTGACAAATTTAGACAGTATCTGATATTATCTAAAGTTGTCGTTTACACTAACCATTCAGCTCTTTGTTACCTCTTAACTAAACCTAATGCAAAACCTCGACTCATACGATGGATCTTACTCTTACAGGAATTTGATTTGGACATACAGGATAAGAAGGGAGCTGAAAACCTTGCAGCAGATCACCTCTCCAGGCTTGAGAACCCACATATCGAAGAGCTCGACGAGAGTGAGATAAACGATTCGTTCCCCGAGAAACAACTCTTTTCTATAACCAACTCCAAGGTACCGTGGTTTGCAGATATTGCGAATTATTTAGCTGCTAACATCTTACCAAAAGGCTAACACATCATCAAAAGAAGCGATTATTTGCTAATGCGAAAAGCTATTTTTGGGAGGATCCCTTTTTTTCCGTATATGTGCAGATCAAGTAATTCGGAGATGCGTTACAAAGGCGGAATCAAGAAAAATCCTAGAACATTACCATTCAGGACCTTCAGGAGGACATTACAGCGGGATTAAGACAGCACACAAAATACTTGAATTCGGATTTTATTGGCCAACTCTTTTCAAAGGTGCCAATAGGTATGCCGCTTCATGTGATAAATGCCAAAGAACATGTAATATTTCTAAACGCGATGAAATGCCTCAGACATATATGTTATCATGTGAGATATTTGATGTGTGGGGTATTGACTTTATGGGTCCGTTCCCTAGTTCATTTGGAAATAAATACATCTTAGTAGCAGTAGATTACATGTCAAAATGGGTAGAAGCCCAAGCTTTACCTACTAACGATGCTAGAGCTATAGTAAAGTTTCTTAAGAAACTTTTCTCTTATTTTGGAACACCCAGAGCAATCATCAGTGATAGGGGCACTCACTTTTTCAATACTCAATTTGAAAAAGTCTTAAGAAAATATGGAGTACACCACAGAATAGCTACCCCTTATTATCCTCAAACCAGTGGGCAAGTGGAAGTGGCAAATAGAGAGCTTAAGCGAATCCTAGAAAAAATAGTTGAATCAAATAGAAAAGATTGGGCAGTAAAAGTAGATGATGCTTTACGGGCCTATAGAACAGCATTTAAAACCCCTTTAGGGACATCCCCGTACAAACTTGTTTACGAAAAAAGTTGTCATCTACCATTTGAGTTAGAGCACAAAGCCTACTGGGCTATAAAATTCTTGAATTACGATTTTAAAACCGCAGGTGAGAAGAGGATGATGCAGTTAAACGAACTAGATGAATGGCGAGCTGAGGCCTATGAGAAATCACGAATATATAAGGAGGCAACAAAGCGATGCCATGATGCTTGTTTAAAACAATCAAAGCAATTCGAAGTAGGAGACTTAGTCCTGTTGTATAATTCAAGGCTCAAACTATTTCCTAGAAAGTTGAAATCAAGGTGGTCAGGACCATTCGTGATAAAATCTATTTTTCCTTACGACAAAGTCGAGGTAGCCCATCCAACTCAAGGAACATTCAAGGTAAATGGCCATCAACTAAAACTTTATAATGGTGAAGATTTCAATGAATTGAGAGAGGAGCTTCAGCTCCGTGAACCTTCTTTTAGGAATGAAAACAGGGTGAGTCTAGCTTAAGACTTTAAACGAGCGCTTCTCGGGAGGCAACCTGAGCACTAACTTCACTAACCCCATTAATTTTCACATTTTAATTTTATTTTTCCTTTTAGCACATAAACCAAACTAACTAATTCAGTAAAGCGCAGGTTTCCTACCAGACGGCCTTACACACGGGCGTGCCTGTGGCCGTGTGGTCACCATGGGATGAAAAACGGGCGTTCAGGTAGACGTGCGAGAAGAAGAAGAAAAATTTTCCCCAACACGGGCTGCGATAAAAAGACCACGACAGTGCGATGCGACCGTGGTCTATTCTGAGTAAACCAACACGGACAAGAGCCACGCCCGTGCCGACCAACCCTGTGCAACACTGACTATATGAACACGGGCGTGGCAAACTAAGCACGGGCGTGGAAGAAGTGAACATAATCATACACGGCCTATGAGCACGGGCGTGGGAAACATCATAAACGTGCCCAAATTCAAAAATCGTGAAAAACACGGGCCAAATAAGAGAGACACGGGCGTGGCACTTACCCGTGTCTCCCTCCCTATATAAAGATCCCCATGACTGTCTTCCCCAAAATTCCCCCTATTGTAAACCCTAGCCGTTTTCTATCTAAAAACCACCACCAAAACTCCGGCCACCATCAAGAATCCCCTACCATTGTCTTCCCTTATCCAAAATCTTCCACTTTCCTTCACAATCACAACCAAGAACCAGTACACGCCCGTGCTCCGCCAACACGCCCGCCCCAAAGGTCTCCCAACGCCGTGTTTCACAACTAAATCCCAGCACACGTCCGTGGCTCGCCCCTACATGCCCGTGCCCTATCAAAATACACCGCTACCACCACCGGTCACATCTCACTGTCACATTCTCCTCTATTAAACTGT
This sequence comes from Gossypium australe, assembly GCA_005393395.2. Lineage (NCBI taxonomy): Eukaryota > Viridiplantae > Streptophyta > Magnoliopsida > Malvales > Malvaceae > Gossypium > Gossypium australe. The sequence continues at coordinate 15,190,289 of CM016618.1, read as the reverse complement.
TTTAGACTTAGAATTTTCTCTATTTAAATAAGTTTCATATTAGATTAGTCTTATTATTTTGATTTAGCCATTGAATCTTAGTTTAGATAACGCTTAGGATTAAATATTTACTTGTCAATATCTTGCTCTTGCTAAACAAGATTAATTTTAGTTTAGCCTTTGTATATTCTGAATACTAATTGAAGTCCTTTGTTATATGTTGAGGTTAGAAATATACTTGAATAATTGCTTGCCAATTTTTTGTTCAGGCCCATAATGTCATCATCCCGAGGAAAGAAAATCACAGTCCCTAGTTCCAAAAAACGAAAGAGACCCGGTTCCTCCTCAGCTAGTGCAACCTCAAAAGTGCGCCACCCGTTTTTACATTTTCCACCGGGTATTTAGGAAGATCGCTACAAAATACTTCGGGTACGGCCACTCGATACAGGAGATGCATTGATTGGACCGCTTTAGAACAAGTCCAACTCACTGACTATGTACGGGCTTTACTGGCTACCGACCCCTGGAACCAGTTCTTCAACATCATAGAGCCCACCTACTTAGAGCTCACTCTAGAGATCTGTTCGACATTACATCTTCAAACAGTGATGTCCCAACACGATGACCCGGGTACGATCCAATTCTGACTCGGAGGAATTATACGAGAATTAAATGAACCACAATTTGGGGCCGCTTTGGGACTGTATACCGATGGATTCATAGAGGAGCATGATCTCTCGGAGCTTTCCCTCCATATCCATAAAACACCCACACAATGTTGGTACAACATAGCTCCCCAAAAACAACGAGTATGACCCTAGCCGCTCCAAGGCGACGGCCCTTGTCCCATCCCTGAGGTACATAAAAGCACTTTTAGCCCATACACTGATAGGGCGACGAGAGAGTACCGGCGTCGTCAACACTCACGACGCTTACTTCCTATGGTGCATGGCGAAAGGGTACGTTTTTAACTTGGCCTATTTCTTAGCTCGCGCCATTCAACACCAGACGGAGCAACACAGGAGATGAGTCATCTCTATGAGGCCCTACATCACACGCTTGGCTAAATATTTCGGGCCCCTCAACACCGACGCTCAAACCTCTTCCCTTACACTTATAGGTCAGATGTCCCCACAAGGCATCCAGACGATGCTACACATGAGGATTCAACACCGACGAGGGATCGATCCTCCCCAATATCGACTAGCACCCACCACTGATGAGGAGGACCCTGAGGACATTACTGAAGATGTCCCTCCACCACAGGAAGCACCACAACAGAGCCATCGGATAGTTCATTCAGCTGTTTCACTCTCAGACATATCTGCTCGTCTCATTACTGTACACAACAATTCAATAACACCGCTCGAAGATTCGACAGCATTGATGCGACTCTTCAGTAGATCTATCATCACCTTTATATCTCGTCGTCACCACCACTTCAAGACCTAGCCGATGCAAAGGACTTCTGAGTCCTTTTCTTTTTATTTTTCTATGTTTATTTTTATTTTTATTTTCATTTTTATTATTCTTAATTTTCATTTCTACTTTTATTTTCATTTCCCTTCTACTTTAGTTAATTATTTAAAGACTTAAACATTTCATTAATACTATCGAACTCATTTTATCACCGGCTATCCAACCATAAATTTCCATAACAACATCCATCCCCTAAAAACTAATCCAAGTGTGATGTGCTTGGGTGGAGGAGCAAAAGTCCTTGCATAAGAGTAGATCTAGCATAATTAAGCGGAGTTGATCGCATGCCTAGAGATAGGGTGACGAGATTTTGCTAGATTAGGGTGAAACCTAATATGGGAGTCCATATATCGAGTTAATGCAATTCTAGGGGTTTTAATTAGAAAGATATTTCAATTAATCAACCTAGGGTTAGACGTTAGTCGCCTCGAGGGATGGATTAATATAACTTATGGAATCTTACGGATCAAGTCAAGTGAATAAATCGTCTGGTTCAGAGTTAGATAACAAGTGAAGTTTAGGTGGATTCTTCCTTGGGTATCGTCTTAATCAATTGGGTTTTCCTAAAGTTATTTTCCCAATTCATTCTCTTTGTCTTAGAGTCTTTAGTTTAGTAGTTCGTTAATTGTAGATTAGATAAACAATTCCCTTAATTCTTAGGCTAGATAATAAAAAGAGAGTTAGTATTAGTACTTTTGGTTCCTTTAGGATTCGACATTCCGGTCTTGCCTAAACTATACTACTATTCGATAGGTGCGCTTGCCTCAAATCGTTGTCATAGTTAGTTTCCAGGTTCAATCATTCTTTATATAAATTTTAAGACTCTGACACGCGATCATTGGTGCTACCTTTGGAGTGCAGGGATGGGTGGGTTGATATTTATATCCCCACAGGAGTGTAGGGTTGGAAAGGAAATGGAGTACAAGGTTGGATTTGGGATGGGAGCATTGCATTCATGTGATACTGATATGATATTAGGTCATTGTGGGCTAACGCCCAAGACCACCGATTTTGATAGGGTTTAAGCCCAATGTGATAATTGCATGTTGATTGGATTACCAAGGGTCATACACATTGAGTTTCGAAACTCACACCCTTTTATTAAATGTTTCAGGTGATCCGCAGTAGACGGCTTGACGTGGGAGAGGACTCGGAGATGGCCACACTACAAGTTACTTAGAAGTTTTTTTGTTTATTTGTTTTTGATTGACTTATTGTTAATTATTTCGTTTGTAATAAGGCCTTGTATCTCCAGTTGACTTTACATTTGGGTTATTATTGTTTCAACTACTTGATTGTTAAACATGAATAAATTTCTAAAGTTTTAACATGGTTTTCGAAATACCTATAACATGGGCTTTTATCATTACTTAACGAGTTGCTTAGATTTTGGGTTTCTAAGCTTTAAACTTAAGTTTTAAATAAGCAAAGCCATCTTGAATTATCCCTTTTGATGTGACATCACCGGATTCGACCATAATGTCTGGGCCGGGACTAGAGGTGTTACAGAGAGGATTATGGATGATTTAGATTGCACCTCTGAGCAAAAATTAAAGGGTGCAGTCTCACTATTGCGGGATGAGGCTTATCAATGGTGGCTTACTGTTAAGGAGGGCACTCAGCCCGAACGTTTGACCTGAGAGTTCTTTAAGACCACCTTCCTGGGAAAATATGTGGGAGCCAGTTATGTGGATGCCCGTAGGAGGGAGTTTCTGAATCTGGCATAGAGAGATCGATTAGTGGCTGAGTATGAGGTTGAGTTTCTGAGAATGAGCTACTATGCACGAGGTATAGTGGCATTAGAGTATGAGCGATGTGTTCGCTTTGAGGATGGCCTCAGGGATAACTTGAGGGTTCTGATAGCTCCATAGAGGGAGCGAGATTTTTCTGCACTGATGGAGAAGGCGAAAATCGCTGAGGAGGATACTGAGGTAGTCATGATTGGGGAACGATGGAATTATCTGACTAATGTGATCTCTGCACTGGTGGCTGAGAAATTGGTTTGTAAGGGATGTGGGACATTCTTGGCCAATGTGAGTGTTTCTGTTTTTGGGGACTCTACCGACAAGGTCATCATGACTGCAAAGGATTTTCTGGATGTTTTTCCTAAAGAGCTACTAGGTTTACCTCCGAATCGTGAAGTGGAGTTTGGGATTGAGCTTCTTCCTGGTACGGCTCCGGTGTCTATCACCCCCTACTGAATGGCACCGAAGGAGCTTAAGGCTCAGATTTAGAAGCTGTTGGATCGTGGGTTCATTCGTCCCAGTGTGTCCCCATGGGGAGCACATGTGCTGTTTGTGAAAAAGAATGATGGGATGATGAGGATGTGTATAGACTATCGGCAGCTGAATAAGCTAACGATTAAGAATAAGTACCCACTTCCGAGGATTGATGATTTGTTTGACCGGTTTCGAGGGGCTTCTGTGTTCTCCAAGATTGATCTGCATTCTAGATATCATCAATTGAGGGTTAAAGAGGCTAATGTATTTAAGACGACATTTAGGAATCGTTATGGATACTATGAGTTCCTAGTGATGCCTTTTGGACTGACGAATGCGCCGGCAGCTTTAATGGACTTGATGAACCGAGTATTCCAGCCCTATCTAGATTGGTTTGTGGTGGTGTTCATCAACGACATACTGGTTTATTCAAAGATTGAGGATGAGCATGATGAGCACCTTAGAGTTGTCCTTCAGACTTTGAAGGAAAGGCAACTTTATGCTAAGTTTAGCAAGTGCGAGTTTTGATTTCCGTGGTAGTTGGAAGGAGTATTTGCCGTTAGTGGAGTTTGCCTATAATAATAGTTTCCAGTCTAGCATCCAGATGGTACCTTACGAGGCACTGTATGGTCGTAAGTGTGACACTCCTTTATGTTGGACTGAGTTGGGTGAGCAACGTATCCTGGGTCCTGAGTTGGTTTCTGAGACAGAGGATAAGGTTAGACTGATTCGGGATCGACTGAAAGCTGCTTTTGACAGACAAAAATCCTATGCGGACCTGAAGCAACGTGAGATTGAGTATTAGGTGGGGGACTTTGTATTCCTTAAGGTCTCGCCACGGAAGAAGGTATTGAGGTTTGGTCGTAAGGGCAAGTTGAGCCCTAGGTTTATTGGACCTTAACGTATTTTGAAGCGAGTGGGACCAGTCGCTTATCAGTTGGAGCTACCTCCAGAGTTGGATCGTATCCATGACATGTTCCACATCTTGATGTTTAGGCGCTACCGCTCTGATCCGAGATTGAGGTTAGGCCAGACTTGACCTTTGAGTATGAGCCGGTTTAGATTTTGGATCGAGATGTAAAAGTACTAAGGTGGAAATCTATTCCACTGGTTAAGGTTCTTTGGTGTAATCATAGCACTGAGGAGGCTACGTGGGAGCCTGAGGATACGATGCGTCAGCAATATCCTCATATGTTCTGACCAGGTAAATCTCGAGGATGAAATTTTCTTTTAGGGGGTAGAATTGTAACGCCCAAAAATTTTAATTTTTTATTTCATGTATGTGTGACACACAATGTTTATCTGCTTCAGTGGTTATGTGTTCTGGGTGTGTGTGAGAGGTCCCAAGTTCAAGCCTTACTTGGGGAAATTTTGGTATTTTTATAAATAAAGCCTTAACCTTGTGCAAAGGGCTTAAATTTAAATATTGGGTAAATTACATCAGAATAGGCCTGCTGGTCTGGTGGTTAAGTGGTGTGTTATTATGGTGGAGGTCTTGTGTTTGAATCCCTGTGCAGGCAAAGGTATTATTTTGTTTTGCTCAGATTTCGGGATAGAGTTGTGTAATAGGGGGATTCTGAGTAGTGGATGTGAAGTGGGAATTAGGGGAGAAGATTAAGGGATTTTAGGGGTTATCGGGATTTTATTTTATTTTTTCCCATAACCGAATTTTGCTCCCTTTTCCAAAAAAAAAAAATTCTGCCATCTATTCTTCTCCCTTTCCTCTTGCCGAAATTCTCTAAGTGTTTCCATCTTTCTCTTCTTTTTCTTCTTCTTGATTTTTCCCTAATCCATTTATTTGCCTTCGTTTTCGCACGCAGTTAGTGCTCGCTTAGTTTGGTAAGTGTTTCTCTTTGTTTCTATCATGAACCTCTTAGCGACTGAAGTGGTAATGTTTTTTCTCTGCGATTTGGGCATAGGGGAAGGCTCGGATTAGTGAATTCAGTGTTCACGTCTTAACAATAGTTAAACAGAGGGTTATCATTGGCGGTAAGATGGGTTTCTGTTTGTTCTTGGTTGTCAATTCGCTTGTAAATCCATTAAATTGATGTTAAGTATCTTGATTTTAGGCCTTGAAGTGCTCGGGAGAGATTAGGCATCAAAACGATACCAGGTGTGTACTCGAAACGCAGAAAATGGGGTTGGACAAAAAGCCAAAATTGCTTGCTGTCGAGAAATAAGAGAAAATGATGCGAAAATTTGTAGAGAAAGGAAATAAGGGTGTTATAAACTTGGAAATCAACATTTTGTATTAAAATAGTTTTGGACAGCAGCAGTAGTCTAAATTTGAAAAATCATCAAAGATAGTGGAAATTGAGTTAGAGGTTGAATAAAATATGAAATTAAAGTTTATTGAGTCTAGTATTTCATGGAAGAAACAGTGTAAGCAATGGAATTGTAAATCATGAGATATAATAAATTTTGTGAGACAAGGTCAGAATGATTTTCAGTTCCCCTATCCTGATTTAGAAAAATCATCAAAAATTGTAAAAAAATAATTCAGAGCTTAAATTTATGTGTTTAAATCCTTAATGAGTCTATTTTCAAGAGAAACAAATGGAAACATTATCTAAATTCCGTAATAAGAGATAAATAAATTTTAGTAAAGAAAGGTCAAAGTTGTCAAATAGTAGAATAGGGATAACTTTAAAGATTTTGCTGTAATTATTTGATAAACTATAAATTCTAAAAATTTTATGGTAGAAAGATATTTGAGTCTAGTCTCAAAAACATCAAGCAGATCTTAATTTGAAATTCTGTAGCTCAAGATATAAATAAATCAATGATAATGACTCAAGTAGACAGCTTTGAATGAACATATAAATAAATAGTGAAAACATATATGAGTATTGAGCTAGCATGGGTTACATTAAAAATGGATCACATGGCCAAGGCCAATTTGGGCCGAGTGGGCCACACGGGCGTATCACATGGGCGTGTGGGCCCATTTTTATCGAAATGTTTTAAGGTTGCACGGGTCGCCCAAGTCTACTGTGAACCTACTGTAGGGTCGGTAAGCGCTACTTAGAACCTAAATGTGTAAAATTGGCTGAATGATATTTGTACTTGGCATGTTAATATCTGAAATGAATATATGTACTAAAATTGCATAATAGCATGTCATCCATTGTGTGTTGCATTGCATTGGGTTGGGGGTTGTTATTCGGAGGAAGTGTACTAAAAGGCTTTAAGCATAATTTACTAGCAGCTCAGCTGCAAACTACTATATTGTGCCGCATTCAGTACTACTTGGAGTGTAGGGATAGGTGGGTTGATTATATCCCCACATGGAGTGTAGGGTTGGACGAAGATGGTGTGTAGAGGCTGGTTGGGTAGGATTTTGCTACTGCATAACTGTTATTGCTACTGATACTGTGATGGGCTAAGGCCCTACTGCATTTTTGACACTGTACTGAGATGGGATAAGGCCAAAACTGTCACTGATACTGAAAAGGGCTTAAGCCCAAGACTGTTCAACTATGCACTGTGAATACTGATTGTTTGTTTTTTTTTTGTGGGATTACACACCGAGTTTACATAAACTCACCCCTTTTGTGTAAATGTGTACAAGTAATCCTCGAACTTAGACAGATCGATGTGACGGAGGACTCAGTGGTGACCACAATAATTTTTGGACTTCATGGTTTTCAATTTATGTTTTATGATTTGATTATTGTTGATAATTTGGGTTTTTATTTATTTGTTTTACTTTATGGATTTATACTTGTTGGTCGTAGGAAATTCGGTTTTCAAGAAGTTAAAGTAATTTCTAAACGCATGATCACCTGACTGTTTTATAAAGCTTGCATAATGAGGGATGTTTCAAAACAAATGTTTTAAATGAATAAAGACGACTTCCTAAGTTCTAACAAAGGTTTACTAAAGATAATAACATGGAATTTTTTCATCATAACAACAAGGTTTCATAAACACTATCGTGTGATATTGCCAGATACGGCCATAACATCTAGGTCGGGTTTGGGGTGTTACATACCCCACCGGAATAACGAACAAAATGACAATTACAACACTGGAAGATCTTGATTCACATCGCTTTCACCTAATAAGAAAACCAATAAGTATAAATTCATCCTTACACAACCAACGAAATAGAACCCAAAATCCCAGCAAAATAACATAAAAACTTACACTATTCTTGGTTATAATAAAAAATGAAGGGTCAATCAAAGTCCCGTTAAGAAACAATAGCAGAAGAATACTCAATGCAAAAGAAAAAGAAAACTCAAGAGAGGAAAAAGGAAGCAAAGAAGAAGGATATAACATCCCAAAAATCTAGGGTTAGTAGAACCGAGTTTGTGGACCGAGAAAGAGTAGTCATGCCTTAATTTTTTTAGATTATATGTGAATTTTTAGGAAATAAATGAGGTATTGGTTTGTTGGTTAAGTGTTAGTGAAACACTCTTTGAAACCCAAGTTCAAATCTCTTCTCTCGCACATTTTTATTGTTTTGCAAATTTTGCATCAAACCTTAGTATGTGACACACCGTGTTTTTTAAATAAATATTGTAAAATTACTTCAAGAATGAGAAAATAGCCCAGTGGTTAAAAGAAATATGAAAAAGCATGAAATTAAATTAAGGTCCCAAGTTCAAATATTTTCCCTTGCCAAATAATTAAATTTTGCAAAATCCCTTTTTTTTTTATGTGTGTGCCCGTCCATACCTCCTTAGACCTGGGTATAAATATTATTTTTAGACAAAATAATCTGCCTTTCGTCTCATTCTTCCCACCCTAGCCGTCCCTCTCCTTCTCCTTTCCTCTTCTCTTTTAAATTTTTTTCCTTTATTCCTTGTTGCTGCCGCACATAGCTTCTTGATCTACCATATTTTTCTTTCCTTTTTTCCACAAGATATTGCACCACCTCCCCCTCCATCTTGCTACCATTTTTCTATTAATTTTCCATCCTCAAATCTGAAATTTTGGATCTCCAAGAAGTGGCATTGCCGCCCCTATCAACTAGTTCGTGTAAGTTCTTCGTATTTCTCAATTTCCTAATGAATCTTGAGAGTTAAAAACCCAAATTTCTAGATCTGAAATTTGAGGGATTTTTAAATATTTAATGGGTATTTTTCTAGCCTTCTAATTGATCTTAAAAGTGATTTCAAATCAACCCCAATTTGGCCACCGTTGGTGGTTGTGCGTGCGCCTATAGGCAAAAAAGGGGTTGTTTTTCTTTAGTTTCTTCCGATATTTTTCCAGAATTATTTGGGTTCTTGAACCCCTCCTAATACACCTTTAATTATGTGTTAATTAGGGAAAATTGATCTTGATCAATTGACAATTCAGATCTAACAATTCGGGAAACATAAGTATGGTTAATTGTAAACTAGTGAATAGAGTTCGGTTTAGGTATTGGAAAAAGTTGTTAATTGATTAAATAAATAAATTTTAATAATAGACTGGCTACTGATTTTTCAGTAATTAAATGTGTTAGCTGTTGACTTAAACACCCCAAATCAACAATGAGGTCGAAAGACGTCCGTGCGTTCGATTCGCATCAAATCAGTGTAAGAAACTAAACTAGTTTGGATTCGAAAAAAAGTTGTAACTGTAAATGGTTGGATTTAACCCATAAGTTGGTTTTGGGGGGCTGTTTAAGAGGCATATTGATTGTATTTAATACTGATTTTTAATTTAGGTTAATTTTAAAGCTTATTTGAGAAATTGCAAGATTTACAAGTGTGTTGCAAAAGAGCGTAAAATAAGGTATAGGTCCTAACTCAAAAACTTGATTTCTAATCAAGATTTTAATAATATAATTGATGGTTTAGTTTGCTGATCGGGCTTGGCTAAATAGCTAACTAATTAAATTTGTAAGTGGCCGAATCAGGTAAATTTCGAGCCTTAACTATTTGGCATGTTAGCAAAGTTGCTAAATTGACTAAATGAGTGCATGATTTATATTGTTGTGAATGGTTAGTTAATGTGATGTGTGATTGGTTGCCTGCATAACATGATTTTGAATGAAAATAAGGCTTATGCATGATAGATTAGTATGAGTAATTTGCTATGTAATGTTTGAAATATTTCTATACATGCACACAGAAAAGTTTGTAAGAACACATGAAATTGTGATTGGTTAAATGATACCACCTTAATGGAAAATTGAAAGTTGGATCAATGATCCTATTCACTGAAAGTATTTGATAATTCGAGGGCACGTTGAACATGCCAATAAATTGTGAAAGTATTGAATTATGACTATGTATGAGATTGTATGTCATATTACATGAGCATTGGGGTGAGTTATTATTGTGGTTGACGGAAGAGTTCCGTGGAGTACCAACAGCATATTAAGTCTGCATTTATTTGTAATCAGTGCAATGCATCTGGAGAACTGAGGAGATTGGTGATTTTATCGCATTATTTATTATTCGACAGATTTTTTGTATTTATGATTATTCGGTGGTTTTAACACATCAAGCTTTGCTCGCATTCATTGGAGTTTGGCAGACAGGTTCTGGGGAACTCGTGGTGTGTAGCTGTAACATCCTGAATAATTGGGTCTGTGCATTTTATGTGTTTGAATGCTTAAAACTTTAATTTGAGGATTTGAGGTACTAATTGGGCTCAGGAATGGGCTGAGATCTCAGTTAAAATATTTTGTTAGGGTATTATGAAGTTTAAAAGTGGGCATCTAAGTTAAAAAAGTCAAATTGGGCTTGGGGCCCAAAGTAGGAGGCACCACAAGGAGGGAAGAGGGTGGCGTCACTAGTGCATGAGAAGGGCCCAAATTTTGGCAGCTTGAAGCCCAAGTTTTAGGGCTAAAATTTGGCTCCTATTTGAGTAAGGGGGGACGACACAAGGCTAATTTTTAGGAGTTTTATTATGTTTAATTATGAGGATAATAGGCAGATAATGAAGAGAGGAATTAGGGCTATTTTTGAGGAGATAACAGATGAAGATAAGGGAAAAGGGATAGGAGCTATCATGTGTTGCAGTGTTGGCCGAAAATCAAATTCAGTGAGGGGGAGGAATCGGTTTAGTATAGTTCAAAGGGGGGTGCCAAAATCTTGAAGCCTCTCTTTTATTTTTCTTTTCTCATCTTCTCCCTCTCAAAAGCCGAAAACCATTATCTTCTTCACCCTTTCCTCCTCTCTAAAATTTCCTGGTTGGCCGAATCTTTTAACCTCTATTTTTATTCTTCTTCTAATCTCTAAAAGCCAAAACTACATCTCTATTGTTCTATTCTTCTCCTTACATTGGCCGAATCTTTCTTAACCATCTCTTCAATTCTTAAATTTTCTAAAAGCCGAAATTCTTAGATCTCACCTCCTGAAGTTGTCGAATTTTCTTCAGTGGAGCATGCTTGCATCGAATTTTGAAGGAAACCATAGGTAAGTATTGATTTGAGAGATTCAAATCTTTTTCGGCTTTTCAAAGTCCCTAGTCGAATGGCTATTTTAGTGACTAATCTATTGTCTTTTTCTTATTTTCGGCATTCCGGGATCTGAAGTGAGGCCAATCGCATAGATCTCTAAGTTATAGAATCGTGTTACTTTCGAGATTTCAAGGTAAGAGGATTTGTTTATTCATATATATAAAATTGGGTAGAATACTAACCATGGCCGAATATAGGAGAGGCCTATTTTCACATCTTTCCGGCTTTTTGAAGCAAAGTGTAGTTCGGTTTAGCAAGGGTATCTACATTAATCAGGTGTGTAACTTCTCACACCATTAGATTGATTGCTAATATATATATATAATAAATCTGTTATACTATGTTAAATGCCGAAATCCCGGCGTATCGTTTGGAAGCCCGAAAAGGGTAAAGGCTAAATATCAGGTTAGTGATTTCTGCCACTCATCAGTGATTGATTCTGATAAACGATATGTGATATATGTCGATTGTTTTATATATGCTTGGGGTTGGGTGATTGATGAAAGGGGAAGTGATCTATTCTGGTGGCTTATGCCATTTTAGCCTGGTGACTCTGTCACAACTCTGTTTCTGGTGGCTATTGCCATTCCAGCCTGGTGAATCTATCACAACTCTGACGATGAGCAGCGTGACTGCCATCAATGGTGTGTAGCGGTGTGGGTTGATTCTAGAAATCCCCAATGGTGTGACTGGCAGGTAAGGGGGTGTGTAGCGGATGGAAACTTAGGATTTGGGTTGGGCTTTGCATGTTATCTCATGTATTATATTTGTTATTTTGTTTTGTGGGGCTAAGGCCCAAATTTAATGGTGCATGAGGGTTGCACACTGAGTCTCGCGACTCACCCTTTTATTTTAACCATTCCAGGTGACACTTAGAGCATCGGACCGGGTTGGAGAGGAGAGCAAGGTGGCCATGCAAAAGAGCATTTTGATTCAGCGAAAAAACTTTAAGTTTATTACTTTATATTTTTATTTAATGGGATTTAAATACCGATGTAATAAGGCCATGGGCCACTAGACTATTTTGTTTGGTTTTTATTTTGGGCTCCATTTATTTTTTTCTGACACTTAAATTTTAATTAAACTAAGGCATGTATCAAGATTGTGATTTTAATTCATAAAACATCAAATTAAATTTATATCTTATTTAAACTTATCAAGTTACTAAGTTTTCCCGACCAAAAGATTGAATACAAGAAAGATACAAGAAAAATATTTTCCGAAATTGTGTCATCTTTTACAGAATCTTTATAGTGACATGCCAGATCCGGCAGTAGTGTTTGGGCCAGGGTTTGGGGTGTTACAAATTGGTATCAGAGCCCAGTTCAAAACTCGGCTCTGGGGGTTTTTGGGCTCAAAACGTTTTCTAAACATGGGCTTTTGAAACATACATGTTTTTAAATGATAACAGGTCTATTAGCTCAGCATGGCACCTGCGTCTCCGGCCCAAGTCCTCCAGGTAAGTACTCTAAACCATTGTGTGAAATAAATGTGGGCTTGATGGGCTTTATGGCACATAGAATAGTTAGATTAGAACTTGATGGACTTTAGGCCTAGCTGAAACAACTCCTAAAATCTCATAAGACTTAATTTCACTAAACAAACCCTTGAACGAGCCGCAAGACTAGGGTGTGGTAACAGGCATACACATGTCTAGGATTGGATCCGGAAGAGCCTGGTATTTAAGCAGTCCTAGTGACTCACCTCCTCTTCGCTGGAATCCTACCAAGTGCGTAGTGACTGTTCACCTTAGCCGAGTTAGGGTGTGGCAATGGGCATACGCATGTCCAGGAGTGGATTCAGGGAGAGCTTGGTACTTAAGCAGTCCTAGCGACTCACCTCCTCTTCACTAGAATTCTACCTGGTGCGTAGTGACTATTCACCCTAGTTACGAGGACTTGTTGATGGGCTAAACCTTATAAGTAAAACCCAAAAGGGACCAGCCACCCTTTTCGAAAAAAAATCCCCAAGTGTTGCAAAATTTTCAAAATTCATTTGATTTGTGAAGAATTTTCAATCAACCAGGAATTTATAAAATACCTATGTTTTGGAAATTTAGCCGAAAATCTCATGTTTATAAGAGTAACCCGGACTATGAAACTAGATTTTCTAAAGTACCCCTGTTTAAAAAAAAAACAACAACATCAAAGTTTGAAAAATTACCAAACTACCCTTATTTTACAAAATTACCAAATTACCCCTGATTTGTAAAATTACTAAATTGCCCCCGGATTTCAAAATTTCTGAAATATCCCTGGATTTCAAAACTACCGAAATACCCCTGAATTGCAAAATTACCGAAATACCCCCAGATTGTAAAATTACCAAAATACCCTGTTTCACGAAATCAATAAGGAACTCTATTTTTAAAAATTATGAAAATACCCCTGGGTAGTGAAACAACGAAAACACCTTTACGTGAAGCATGTAAGTGCTTGGATGCTATTTGTATGATGTATGTGTTTTATTCTAGTTAGAGGATACGAACTTGAGACTGTATTGTGAATGCGAATTCGAAACAACTACTTTTAAAACTATTATTCATAAGACTGTTCGTGATAAATCAGTGGAAAGAATTAATGAGTCATAAAATTCTTAATCAGATAAACGCCAATCGGAAGAATGAGTACAAGGGGTCGAGGACGTCCACCGCGTGGACGCGGTAGGGGTAGGATGACTTTGTCTGAGCCAGTAGGGTCTGGCCACGGTTCTGGGAACGAAATGCCGGATCCTCTAACTGTGGATGGAGAATTACGAGATCAGGCGACCGGGGATGATGCTGTATCTCAGGCGATGTTGAGGGTTTTAGAGAGGGTTGCTGGAGTAGGCATGGGCACAAGAGCCCGGAAATCTGTGCCGAAGCGGCTTAGGGCCAATGGGGCAGAAGTGTTTAGGGGTGTTTCTGGCGTAGCTCCTAACACAGCTGAGTATTGGATGGAAGCGACTGAGCGCATAATGGATGACTTAGATTTCACAGTGGAGGAGAAGTTGAAAGGAGTCGTGTCTCTTCTTCGAGACGAGGCTTATCAACGGTGGCTCATTATGAAGGAGGTACTACTGCAGATCAGATTGACTGGGACTTCTTTAAGGAGTCATTCCAGGGAAAGTATGTTGGGGCCAGCTATGTGGATGCACAGAGGAAGGCATTTCTGAATCTAGTGCAGGGAAGTAAATCTGTGGCTAAATATGAGGCGGAGTTTCTACGCTTGAGCCGCTATGCTCGAGGAATGGTAGCAACCGAATATGAACATTGTGTTCAGTTCGAGGATGGATTGCGAAATGAGTTAAGGGTTTTGATAGCACCACAGAGAGAGAGAGATTTTACTGTTCTGGTGGAGAAGGTTAAGATAGTTGAGGAGGTAAAACGGATTGAAAGACAGGGAAGAGATAGGGAGCGGGGAAGGAATAAGAGAAATTTTGGGCTAGCAGGAGCATCGGGGAATTCGCAGAAAAGGCCTAGGTCTGATGGGCCAGCTCATGCTCCAACAACTGCTGCGGGGAATCAAAATTGATTATGTAATTGGTGCGGGAAAGCATATTCTGGGGAGTGTAGAAAAAGGACTGGTGGATGCTTCAGATGTGGGTCCACAGAACATATGATTAAGGACTGTCCACAGAAGGATCAGGTGCAGCCAGCTGGACAAGGTTCTGATCAGGCTGGGAGAGGTGGTCAGCCAGTACCGAGGGGTCGTGGCACAGGTAGAGGAGGAAATGGGGCTGGTCGAGGTCGTGGAGCACCTGGTAGAGATGTAGGTAATGTAGATGCGAGGCAGCCGGGTCTAGTTTATGCAGTTCATCGACAGGAGGGTGGTGACGCACCGGATGTTATAACCGGTACGTTTCTTATTGCTAATAGCCCTTTTCTTGCCTTGATTGATATTGGGTCAACCCATTCCTATGTTGCATGTTCGGTATCTGAAACCCTAAGTATAGACTCTGAAACAACCACTAGGAAGATGACTGTGGTTAGTTCTCTAGGACAATCTAGGGTAGTGGACAAGCTATTTAAGGATGTATCGTTAGAGACTCAAGGTGTAGTGTTTCCGGCAGACTTAATGGAATTGCCATTTGGAGAGTTTGATCTTATCCTAGGAATGGACTGGTTTACTAAGCATTGTGCTAAGTTGGATTGTGGGACTAAGCACATGGTGTTGAGTACCCCGGAAGGCGGGGAGGTAGTTGTGTTAGGAGAGAGAAGGAACTATTTGTCCAAAGTAGTATCGGCATTAAAGGCTGTTAAGATGATTCGGAAGGGATGTAATGCCTTTCTAGCTTTTATTAGTGCTTTGGACGCTAAGGAGGTGACGATCGACAAGGTTAAAACAGTAAAGGATTTTGTGGACATTTTTCCTGAGGAATTGCCAGGATTACCCCCGGATCGCGAAGTGGAGTTTGGAATAAAACTACTCCCGGGTACAGCTCCGGTATTCATTGCTCCTTATCAAATGGAGCCGAAGGAGCTGGTGGAGCTCAAAGCTCAGATCCAGGAGCTTTTGGATCGAGGATTTGTCCGACCAAGTGTGTCTCCATGGGGAGCACCGGTCCTATTCGTGAAAAAGAAGGACGGATCCATGCGTATGTGCGTGGACTATCGTCAACTGAATAAGTTGACGATTAAGAACAAGTACCCATTGCCAAGAATCGACAATCTGTTCGATCAGCTCAAATGAGCTTCGGTCTTTTTGAAGATTGATCTAAGGTCAGGTTATCATCAGTTAAAGGTGAAAGAAGGGGACATTCATAAGACGGCGTTTCGAACATGCTACGGTCATTATGAGTTCTTGGTAATGTCGTTCGGTTTGAAAAACACGCCAGCAGCATTTATGGATATGATGAACCGGGTGTTTCAACCATACCTTGACCGGTTTGTGGTGGTGTTCATCGATGATATATTGGTTTATTCCAAGTTCAAGGAGGAGCATGATGCACATCTTCGTGTGGTGTTGCAAATTCTGAGGGAGAAGCAGTTGTATGCAAAGTTCAGTAAGTGTGAGATTCTGGCTGAAGGAAGTGACTTTCTTAGGGCATGTAGTTTCCGCAGAGGGAATTAGGGTAGACCCTCAGAAGATAGAAGCTGTATTAGATTGGAAGTCGCCGAAGTCTGTGGCGAAAATTTGAAGTTTCTTGGGATTGGTAGGGTATTACAAGAGATTTGTTGAGGGGTTCTCTTTAATAGCGGCACATTTAACTAAGTTGCTAAGAAAGGGAGAATTGTTTGTGTGGACTGACAAACAACAGGAGAGCTTTGAGAAGCTGAAGAGAATTTTGACGGAAGCGCCAGTGTTAATTCAGCCAGAGGCGGGAAAAGAATTTACCGTCTACTGTGATGCGTCACACACAGGTTTGGGGTGTGTGTTGATGCAAGATGGAAAAGTTGTTGCATATGCATCTCGACAGTTGAGACCGCATGAATTGAACTACCTACAAATGATTTGGAGTTGGCGGCTGTAGTGTTTGCTCTGAAGATTTGGAGACAGTACCTGTACGGGGAGAAATCGGTAATTTACACCGACCATAAAAGTCTGAAGTATCTCCTTACTCAGAAGGAGTTAAATTTAAGACAACATAGGTGGATCGAGCTCTTGAAGGACTATGATTGCTCGATCGAATACCATCCGGGTAAAGCGAATGTGGTGGCAGATGCGTTAAGCTGTAAGGTAGTATCGGAACTAAGAATGATGTTCGCCTATCCGAGTTTATTTGACGACGGGAGTTTGCTAGCTGAGTTGCAAATGAAGCTGACACGGGTGAGTCAGGTTAAGGACAAACAGTTAGTGGATGACGTCCTAAGTGCTCGACTTCTGCAAGTACGAGACGGTGGAATGAAGGATTATAGTCTGAACAATGATGGAGTTGTGTGTTTCCGTGGGAAGATTTGTATACCAAAGGATGTGGAGTTAAGACAGACGATTCTTCGGGAATCGCATAGTAGTCCTTATGCTATGCATCCTGGAGGAGTTAAGATGTATCAGGATTTGCGAGAGCAGTTCTGGTGGCCAGGTTTGAAGCGAGAAGTTACAAAATATGTGGGGAAGTGTTTGACGTGTCAGCAAGTCAAAGCTGAACACCAGTTTCCTTCAGAGTTGTTACAACCAGTAAAGATTCCCCAATGGAAATGGGAAAGAATCACAATGGATTTTGTTAGTGGGTTACCCCTTACGCCCACTAAGAAGGATTCAATTTGGGTGATTGTGGATCGACTGACGAAATCTGCTCACTTCATACCGATTCGTGTTGACTATTTTCTGCAAAGATTGGCTAAGTTGTACGTGGCAGAGGTTGTGAGATTGCATGGTCTACCTGTGTCGATCATATCAGATAGGGACCCTAGGTTTACGTTACGATTCTGGAAAGCTCTTCATCAAGCAATGGGAACAAGGTTAGACTTTAGTACCGCTTTTCACCCATAGACTGATGGTCAGTCTGAGAGGGTAATTCAGATCTTGGAGGATATGCTAAGAGGTTGCATAATCGATTTTAGGGGTAGTTGGGAGGAGTATTTACCTTTGGCCGAGTTCGCATACAATAATAGTTATCAAGCTAGTATTCAGATGGCGCCGTATGAAGCGTTATATGGAAGGAGATGTCGTATCCCTACTTGTTGGACGGAGTTGGGTGGACGTCAGGTGTTGGGTCCAGAGCTAGTTTCGGAAACGGAGAAGAAAGTTAAGTTAATACGAGCATGGTTGAAGGAAGCGTCTTATCGGCAGAAGTCTTATGTGGACCTAAAGCGGAAGGAGGTGGAATTTGCAGTAGGAGACCAAGTCTTTTTAAAGGTTTCTCCATGGAAAAAGGTAGTGAGGTTTGGACGGAATAGTAAGCTAAGTCCTCGGTTTATTGGGCCTTATCGGGTGCTAGAACGTGTGGGCCCAATGGCTTATCGTTTGGAGTTGCCTTCAGAGTTGGAGCAGATACATGACGTATTTCATGTCTCGATGTTAAGGCGATATCGTTCTGATCCATCGCATGTGGTGCCGGTGGAAGAGATTGAAGTAAGGCCAAATTTATCTTTTGAGGAGGAACCAGTGCAAATCTTGGATCGAGACGTAAAAGTGTTGATAAGGAAGTCCGTCCCTTTGGTCAAGGTTTTGTGGCGAAATCACGGTGCAGAAGAGGCGACGTAGGAGCCAGAGGATGTTATACGACAGCAGTATCCCCATCTCTTTTGATCAGGTAAATTTCGAGGCCGAAATTTATTTTAAGGGGGGTAGAACTGTAACATCCTGAATAATTGGGTCTGTGCATTTTATGTGTTTGAATGCTTAAAACTTTAATTTGAGGATTTGAGGTACTAATTGGGCTCAGGAATGGGCTGAGACCTCAGTTAAAATATTTTGTTTGGGTATTATGAAGTTTAAAAGTGGGCATCTAAGTTAAAAATGTCAAATTGGGCTTGGGGCCCAAAGTAGGAGGCGCCACAAGGAGGGAAAAGGGTGGCATCACTAGTGCATGAGAAGGGCCCAAATTTTGGCAGCTTGAAGCCCAAGTTTTAGGGCTAAAATTCGGCACCTATTTGAGTAAGGGGGGACGGCACAAGGCTAATTTTTAGGAATTTTATTATGTTTAATTATGAGGATAATAGGCAGATAATGAAGAGAGGAATTAGGGCTATTTTTGAGGAGATAACAGATGAAGATAAGGGAAAAGGGATAGGAGCTATCATGTGTTGCAGTGTTGGCCGAAAATCAAATTCAGTGAGGGGGAGGAATCGGTTTAATATAGTTCAAAAGGGGGTGCCAAAATCTTGAAGCCTCTCTTTTATTTTTCTTTTCTCATCTTCTCCCTCTCAAAAGCCAAAAACCATTATCTTCTTCACCCTTTCCTCCTCTCTAAAATTTCCTGGTTGGCCGAATCTTTTAACTTCTATTGTTATTCCTCTTCTAATCTCTAAAAGCCAAAACTATGTAACATCTGGGATTTAGGGGTTATGCGTTTAATGCATAATTCAGGTGATAGTGGGCTTCGTGTGTGTTTGGATGTGTTTTAGGGATTGTAGGAACCCTAGGATGTAGGAGAGTGCCTTAGAAAAATAGTAGAGTTTAAGTCTAAAAAGGGGGAGCTAGGCTAAGGAGGCCTTAAGGAAATTTGCGAGGGAATTTGGACACAAAGATAGCCTTGGAAAAGTGGCAAGGGACGCCACCTAGGGTGCTGTGGAGTTTGCGTCAAAGGGGGCTTTAGGAGGGAGGAGGTTCGAGCAACGTGAGAAGCAGTGGGAGCTTTTATTTTGCATCAAGGAGGAGAGGAGTTGGGCGGCAATTGGACTTTCAAATGGATGAGGATGAGGCTTGGTTTTATATTAAAATTCGGCTAGAAGAGTTGGATAATTGTGGATTTATTTTATTTATTTTAAATGGGTAGGTCAGAGATAAAATAGGAGAGAAATTTGGGATTTGATAAGGATGTAGTGGCCGAATGTGGGGCTCTTTGGGGTTGGTATATTCGGTCATTTAGAGGGGAGTAAGTGCTGAATTTCCTTTTAATGAGCACCCACTTTCTTCCTTTTTCTCTCTTTGTTGCCTTGCCGAATTTCTTCCCACTTTCTCTTTTTCTTCTTTTCTTTTTCTTTCTTCCAACCTTAATCCTACATCTTTTCTTATATGGCCACATACCCTATTTGCAACTAGAGTCATAGCCAAACCTTATAAGTCCCTTATCTCCTTTTCTTTGTCACACATCTTTAAAACTGAAACCTCTCCCACATTGATCACCATTGCCGAATCTTTTAGTCTCTCATTCTCCCTTCTTTTTCGCAAGTTTTAGAGGCCGAAACCTTTTCTCTTTTAGTCTCTTCAAGCAAAGTTGGTGATGTGTTCTTTTATGTGTAGCCGAAGGAAGGGAACACTAAGGATTCTTTCGGGATTTGAAGTGATCAAGGTAAGTGATATATGGTTTTCGGCCAAGGGCCATCTTCATAGTGTTCTTGTATTGAGCCGATTCTAACAGTGGTTAAGCAGGGATTTCGACAACTTCAGGACAAGCAAGGTTTCGGGATTTAGACGAGCGAGGTAGGTGGTTGCTAGTATTTGGCCATAGGCCATATTGGTTTTGGATGTTAGCCGATTCTGATTATGGTCTTTTAAGGGCAGATCGATAGTGGTTAAGAGAAGCTTTCGGGATTTTGATCCATTTGGTAAGGATGTTAAGTGTAGTTTCTATTCGTTAAGATCACGTATATTGATGATTAACCGTTTGATTCTGATTAAGTATTGTTGATGGAGGCGAATACTAGTCAAGGAGAGAAAGGGGTAGTCCCTATCCCTAAGTTTAAGAAGAGATCAGTCTCTGCAGTGCGGGATTGGCCACCGGGGTGTGGGCCAGCGTCAGAGCAGGAGCGTAGACAGATAGCTGTAGTTTCGATTAGTGATAGCATCGGGATCGAGAGTGTAGTACTTCAAGTTATCAGGTGTGTGATTAACCCACAAATTTCCCGATTGTATGTTATATTTACATGTGTTATGTATGTGTTAATAAGTGCAGTGGCATTCTAAATTCGACCGTGGTGTATGGGCTGGGTTTGGGGTGTTACAAACTACATCTCTATTGTTCTATTCTTCTCCTTAATATTCATTGGCCGAATCTTTCTTAACCATCTCTTCAATTCTTAAATTTTCTAAAAGCCGAAATTCTTAGATCTCACCTCCTGAAG
This sequence comes from Gossypium australe, assembly GCA_005393395.2. Lineage (NCBI taxonomy): Eukaryota > Viridiplantae > Streptophyta > Magnoliopsida > Malvales > Malvaceae > Gossypium > Gossypium australe. Next base: position 15,169,564 of record CM016618.1, on the reverse strand, counting down.
TTGTCGAATTTTCTTCAGTGGAGTCTGCTTGCGCCGAATTTTGAAGGAAACTATAGGTAAGTATTGATTTGAGAGATTCAAATCTTTTTTGGCTTTTCAAAGTCCCTAGTCGAATGGCTATTTTAGTGACTAATCTATTGTCTTTTTCTTATTTTCGGCATTCCGGGATCTGAAGTGAGGCCAATCGCATAGATCTCTAAGTTATAGAATCGTGTTACTTTCAGGATTTCAAGGTAAGAGGATTTGTTTATTCATATATATAAAATCAGGTAGAATACTAACCATGGCCGAATATAGGAGAGGCCTATTTTCACATCTTTCTGGCTTTTTGAAGCAAAGTGTAGTTCGATTTAGCAAGGTATCTGCATTAACCAGGTGTGTAACTTCTCACGCCATTAGATTGATTGCTAATATATATATGTAATAAATCTGTTATACTATGTTAAATGCCGAAATCTCGGCATATCATTTGGAAACCCGAAAAGGGTAAAGGCTAAATATCAGGTTAGTGATTTCTGCCACTCATCAGTGATTGATTCTGATAAACGATATGTGATATATGTCGATTGTTTTATATATGCTTGGGGTTGGGTGATTGATGAAAGGGGAAGTGATCTGTTCTGGTGGCTTATGCCAGTTCAGCCTGGTGAGTCTGTCACAACTCTGACGATGAGCAGCATGACTGCCATCAATGGTGTGTAGCGGTGTGGGTTGATTCTAGAAATCCCCAATGGTGTGACTGGCAGGTAAGGGGGTGTGTAGCAGATGGAAACTTAGGATTTGGGTTGGGCTTTGCATGTTATCTCATGTATTATATCTGTTATTTTGATTTGTGGGGCTAAGGCCCAAATTTAATGGTGCATGAGGGTTGCACACTGAGTCTCGCGACTCACCCTTTTATTTTAACCATTTCAGGTGACACTTAGAGCATTGGATCGGCCTGGAGAGGAGAGCAAGGTGGCCATGCAAAAGAGCATTTGGATTCAGCAAAAAGACTTTAAGTTTATTACTTTATATTTTTATTTAATGGGTTTTAAATACCGATGTAATAAGGCCATGGGCCACTAGACTATTTTGTTTGGTTTTTATTTTGGGCTGCATTTATTTTTTTTCCGACACTTAAATTTTAATTAAACTAAGGCATGTATTAAGATTTTGGTTTTAATTCATAAAACATCAAATTAAATTTATATCTTATTTAAACTTATCAAGTTACTAAGTTTTCCCGACCAAAAGATTGAATACAAGAAAGATACAAGAAAAATATTTTTCGAAATTGTGTCATCTTTTCCAGAATCTTTATAGTGACATGCCAGATTCGGCAGTAGTGTTTGGGCCAGGGTTTGGGGTGTTACAGTAGCGGATGAATGGGTCGGAACCTTTTTGCATTGCATCATGCTCATGACATACTCGAATGTTATTGATTTATGCTACGTATTTTATTGTGTTATATTGAATGATATCGAAATTAATTAATGTTACTTGAATGAATTAGGGCCCATGCTCATAGACTGTTTGACATCGATTTTGATAATGGCTATGTAATGATATGAAATTCCTATGATATTTTTGTGTTATTCTGTTAATGCTAATATGTTTCACTGTATTTGGTATTTACGTCCGTTTAAATAACTGTTCGACTAACACTGAGTTTTCATAAGCTCACCCCTATAGTATTTAACTTTTTAGGTAAACCTCGAAACTAAGACCAGACCCAACATTCAGAGAATCACCTTGGACCTCGGACAATTTTTAATAAGTATTATTAATATGTTTTTTGGTTTTGGTTTGTAATTTTCAATTGTTTCTAGTCTGTGGCTTGGTAACTTTTCATTTGGGGAGTTTTTTATGCATGGATTACTCAAGCATAATAATCGAAAAATGTATGATATCTGGCTTAAATAAAATTTGAAATTGATTCCTAATTTCTTTTGCATTACAAAGAAATTGTTTTTGAAAAAAATTTGAGAAGGCGGCTAGATTTCCAAAATGACATGAACAATGGTTTTTCCACTACATTAGTTAACATCAAGTTTTTCCAAATTAAAGTGATGAACAAACGTGTTTTTTTTCTAAAACAACACTGTTAATAATAAAGTGAATCCTAAGTACACATGACCTAATAAATGAATGTTTTTAAACTAACTCAAAGTACAACTATGGTTTTTTTTCTCTAAAAAGAGTTTATTTAAGGTCTTCAAAAGTAACATAAGTTAGCTTAGTCATTTCGGTGGCTAATGTAGCTTTTTCAATCTAGTCATAACGTCTAGGACAAATTTGGGAAATTACAAAGGAAACCAAAAGAAAAATAATTGTCGAAACCATTTTAAAATCGAGTTTTGAAAAAAATAGGGATCGACTTTGAAAAACAAAAATGGAGTCGCCACCAATCCCTTTGTACTTAGGTGTGATTGGATCACCTTATAAAACATTTTATTTCAAAGCATTGATTTTTGGTCCACAAAATACCAGAAAATAGGTTCGGGAGTCGGTACATACGAGGAAGGATTAGCACCATCGTAACACCCAAAAATTGGCACCTAATTGATTATATCATGTCCTAATGTTGAAAGTTTGAAAAATTTTAGAAAATGGTCCTTTTATTTGAAGAAAAACCCAGACTTACCTATCTCAAAGAAATAAAACACCATACCCAATAAGTTAGGATATAGCATCTCATGACTTTGAAACTAAGCACGCCTTTATTTTAGAAAATTCCTACCTCGCGACGCAAAACATCGAACCCAGTAAGTTAGGGCACAACACTTTGAATTCCCAAGAATAGGTTTTTTTCGATTTGAAATTGGTAAATCTCAATTTTTTTAAAAAAGGGATATGTAATACCTAAAGTTTCAGGAGAAAAAATCGAACCCAGTAAGTTAAGGCAAATTCTTCTCGAAATCCCCCAAATATCATATATTACCGTATTTTGAAAACCATTTGAAATAAATATTTTAATCCAAAATGTAACATCCTAAATTTTTGGGCCTATGCGTTTAATGGGTGAACATGTGTAATGAGTTAATTTGAGTACTAGGGTCCAAGTTGGGCTCAGGATTGGGTCGAAGCCTTGGTTAAATTTTCTGTTTGGGTACTATAGGGTTTAAAAGATATTATTAGTAAATAAAGACACGAATGGGCTTGTGGCCCAGTGGTCAGTGGCGCCACTTAAAGAGCAAGGAGGTGGCGTCAACTGAGGAGGCCCAAATTCAAGTTTCATGGAGCCCAATTCTTTTAATTTAAGTTAGCTAATTTTCGGCATTAGGGTTAGGTGGAGTGGATGGCAACAAGGCTCAAAAATAGGAGGATTTATGTGAATGGGATAATGTGGATATTATAGTTGATAATATGGAAGATAAAGGAGAAAAGTTAGGAGCTATCAGCTGAGTGCAGTGTTGGCTGAAATTCCATCACCTAGAGGGGGGAAAAATCGGTTTCTTCATGGGAAAGGGGTGTCGAATTTTCCCTTTTTATTTTCTTAATTTTTTGTTATCAGGAAGGGCACTTTCGGTTTTTGTTAGGTAAGTGCCGAAATTTCTATAAATAGGGGGGATAGCTCATCAGTTCCGGCATTTGAACCCTACTCTTTTCTTCATTCTCTGTGCCGAAATTGTGTCAAAGGTTTTATTATACTTAATAATAATAATACAAAAGCTTTATTTTTAAAATGTCAATTATTTATTCAAATAAATTCTAATTAACTTATGACTTCCAAAACCAACAAAACAAAAGTTTTCAATGTACAACTCGTAGCATACCACATCTGGTCGAAATGCATGGGCCGGGTTTGGGGGTGTTACATTTTGGTATCAGAGCCCAGTTCAAAACTCGGGCTGTGAAATGGGTCTAGTAGTGTTTTGAAAATTTGATGTGAATTTGAGAAAAATGTCTTGGAAGAAGATATGGCCTTCGAGTCTACCGGCACCCGATCCACGCAGGTAAGTATTCTAACTCTTGATGTGATATACTTGTTAGGTTGATGGGCTTTATGGACGTAGACTAGTATGATAGTATTGATGGACCTTAGGCTTAGATAAACAACTCTTCAATTCTATAAGATTTAATCCAACTAAACAAACCCGTGAACGAGTCGATGGGTTAGGGTGTGGCAACAGGCATACGCATGTCTAGGATTGGATTCAGGAAGAGCTTGGTACTTAAGCAGTCCTAGTGACTCACCTCCTCTTCGCTGGAATCCTACCTGGTGCGTAGTGACTGTTCACCTTAGCTACGAGGACTTGTTGATGGGCCAAACTTTATAAATAAAACCCGAAAGGGACCAGCCACCCTATTTCACAATTTAAAAAAAAGACCCTCCAAGTTTTGTAAAATTTCCAAAGAAATACACTAAATTTGTATTCCACAATTAAAAAAAAAAGACCCTCCAAGTTTTGTAAAATTTCCAAAGAAATACACTTGATTTGTGAAAATTTCCAACCAACCGTGAATTTATAAAATACCTATGTTTTGAAAATTTACCCGAAAACCTCATGTTTACAAGAGTAACCCGGATTGTGAAACTAGATTTTCCAAAGTACCCCTGTTTTAAAAAAAAACACAACAACAACATCATCAAAATATCCCTGGTTTGTAAAATTACCAAATTACCCTTGATTTACAAAATGATCAAAATATCCCTGATTTGTATAATTACCGAAATACCCTTGGATTTCAAAATTACCAAAATACCCCCGGATTGCAAAATTACCAAAACACCCTTATTTCACAAAATCACCAAGGAACCCTATTTTAGAAAATTATGAAAATACCCCTGGGTAGTGAAATGACGAAAATACCCTTATGTGATGAATGTGAGTTCATGGATGTTATATGTATGTTGATGATGGATGATTGAATGTATGTGCTTATTAGAACTAGGAGATGCGAACTTGAGACTAAATTGTAGATATAACTGCGAATTCGAAAGAACTACTCTTAAACTACTGTTCACAAGACTGTTTGTGGTTAATCAGTGGAAGAAAACTAATAATTCATAAAATTCTAATCAGATAAACGCGAATCGGTAGAATGAGTACAAGGGGACGAGGACGTCCACCACATGGTCGTGGTAGGGGTAGGATGACGGTGTCGGAACCAGTAGGATCTGGTCATGGATTTGGAAACGAGATACCAGCTGGGGAGGAGGAATTTCAGGATCAGACTGCCGGAGATGACACGGTATCTCAGGCAATGTTAAGGGTTTTAGAGAGAGTTGTTGGGGCAGGTATGGGCAGGGAGCCCGGAAATCTGAGCCGGAGCGGCTTAGGGCCAATGTGGTAGAAATGTTTAGGGGAATTTCTGGTGTAGCCCCAAGTTCAGCTGAGTATTGGTTGGAGGCGGTGGAACACATAATGGATGATTTGGATTTCACGGAGGAGGAGAAGTTGAAAAGGGTTGTATCTCTCCTGCGGGATGAAGCATATCAATGGTGGCTTACGGTTAAGGATGGTGCGGTAGCTGACTGTATCACCTGGGATTTCTTCAAAATGGCGTTCCAGAGTAAGTACATTGGATCGAGTTATGTGGATGCGCAGCGCAGAGCATTTCTGAATCTGGTTCAGGGGAGTAGGTCAGTGGCTGCGTATGAAGCTGAATTCTTATGCCTTAGCCGATATACTCGAGGGATGGTAGCCATCGAGCATGAACGTTGCGTCTGGTTTGAAGATGGCCTGAGGGATGACCTGCGTGTTTTGATAGCCCCACAGCGGGAGAGAAAATTTGATGTCCTAGTGGAAAAGGCTAAGATAGCCGAGGAGGTAAAGCGGGCCGAAAAAACTGAATCGGGATAGAGATAGGAGTGGGAATAAGAGGAATGTTGGATCGTCAGGAGTGACTGGGCGTACTCAGAAAAGGCCCAAGTCTGATGGACCGAAACGGGAAGAGAGACCTGCTGCTGCCAACCAGACACCAAAGTGTGCTCGATGTGGCAAATTTCATGCCGGTGAATGTTGGGCAGGCAGTGGGAAGTGTTTTAGGTGTGGATCAACGGACCACCAAGTTAGAAACTGTCCGTAGCAACGAGACAGTGAAGGGCCCACGGGTCAAGGGAATGCTCAGCCTGGCAGAGGAGGTTAGCAGCTAAAAGGGGTCGTGGTCAAGTCAATGGTGGCAATGGCACAGGACATGGTGTGGAGGTGTAGGTTATGTTGAGGTGAGGCAGTCAGCTTTGATCTATGCAGCACGTCGCGAAGGGGATGAGGACGCTCTAGATGCGAATACCGGTGCGTACTCTACCATAGTATACTAAGTGTCTCTTTTGGTCTTAGAATTAGAGTGCACAGCGAAAGCATAGTGGTGAGACTGGGGTAGTACGATTAATAGTTAGTTGGAAATTTCGAGGATGAAATTTCTTTAAGGGGGTAGAACTGTAACATCCTGAATTTTTGGGCCTATGCGTTTAATAGGTGATAATGTGTAATGATTTAATTTGAGTACTAGGGTCCAAGTTGGGCTCAGGATTGGGTCGAAGCCTTGGTTAAATTTTCTGTTTAGGTACTATAGGGTTAAAAGATATTATTAGTAAATAAAGACGCGAATGGGCTTGTGGCCCAGTGGTCAGTGGCGCCACTTAAAGAGCAAGGAGGTGGCGTCAACTGAGGAGGCCCAAATTCAAGTTTCATGGAGCCCAATTCTTTTAATTTAAGTTAGCTAATTTTCGGCATTAGGGTTAGGTGGAGTGGACGGCAACAAGGCTCAAAAATAGGAGGATTTATGTGAATGGGATAATGTGGATATTATAGTTGATAATATGGAAGATAAAGGAGAAAAGTTAGGAGCTATCTGCTGAGTGCAGTGTTGGACGAAATTCCATCACCTGAGGAGGGAAGAAATCGGTTTCTTCATGGCAAAGGGGTGCCAAATTTTCCCTTTTTATTTGCTTAATTTTTAGTTATCAGGAAGGGCACTTTTGGTTTTTGATAGGTAAGTACCGAAATTTCTATAAATAGGGGGATAGCTCATCAATTCCGGCATTTGAACCCTACTCTTTTCTTCATTCTCTATGCCGAAATTCTCAGTCTCTCCCTCTGCAATTTCTGTTAACTTTTTCTAAAAGCCAAAAACTTTCTTAAGCCATCTTTCTCTTCTTACTTCTAAAAGCTGAAACCCCATAAACCTTTCTCTATATTTCTTTTGATCCTTGCTAAGGCCGAACCTACCCCTAGTTTGCCGAAATTCTCTTTTCTTCTTCCTACCGATTTCTTCATTAAAAGTCGAATCTACATAGACTCCTTCCTATCATCTTCTCTTCTGATCTTCTCAAAAAGCCGGAATCTCTAAGAGGTAGTCGAATTCTTTGTGTTAAGGTGAGTGCCGATTGTCCTATCTCTTCAATTTCTCTTTCGATTTTTAAGAGACAAGGCCGAATGGCCACTTGGTTGTTAAGGCTGTCGATTAAGGCTAATATTTCCTCTCTTTCTGTGTTTGGGCGGCATTCCGAGATTTGAAGGAAACCTGTTCATTTAGACTTAAAAGCCGAAAATCGCTAGTCTCTGATTTTGGGATTTCAAGGTAAGGGGTTTCTTTAGATTTCTGTTAGATTCGCTAACATACCTGTAATCTTAAATATAGGGTATGATATAATAACCCTATTTCGTTATAGTAGTTCTGACAAGGACTTTTGATGGAAACGAATATGGATCAGGCAAAGGAGAGGATCCCTAAGTTTAAGAAACGATCAGTGTCTGCTGTTCAAGATTGGCCACCGGGTTGTGGACCGGCTTCTGAACAACACCTTAGGCAGATAGCGGTGGTGTTGGCTATGGATAGCGTTAACTTAGAGAGTCTCGTTCTAACAGTAATCAGGTGTGTAGATCTCTAACACACTATTAAACCTGTATGTATGTCTATATAAATATGTTATGGGCTAAAAAGCCGGAAAGAGGCTGTGTAGACAGTCGAATGAAACCCAAAAAGGGTTAGGCAAGGATGCCAAGTACGTAACCATAGAAATCTCTATGTGTATCGAAATATATGAAAGCCTGTATGATGTTTTCTTTATGTGTGTATGCATGGGGTGGGAATATGATAATGAAGGGGAAGTGCATGATAGGTCACTTGGTGATCGGTGGTTGAACCACAACTTCAAATGATAGGTCACATAGTGATCGGTGGCTATGCCACATTTAATGATTCCTGAATAACAGGAATAGGCAGTACGGCTGTCGTTATGGTGTGTAGTGGATGGAGGGTTGATTGTAGAAATCCCCAAGGTGTGATGGTTGGTACGGGTTGGTGTGTAGAGGATGGAAACCTAGGATGGGTTGGGCTATTCATCAATTATTATTTAACATGTAATTATGATTGTTGCCTTTATGTATGGGCCAAGGCCCATAATGTGTTTGTGGGCTCAGGTCGTTGTGTGTTTCGAGATTTATACACTGAGTCTTGGTGACTCACGCTTTCCCTTTTCTCTACTCTTTCAGATGAGCAGTAGATCGTGGACATGGGAGCAGAGACGGACTCGAGGGGCCATCAAGTTTTTATTTCTACAAATTATTTCGGTTTTCTTTAAGTTTTATTTTATTTTATTTTGGGAATATCTATGTAATAAGGCCCCATAGTTTTTATTCAACTAGGTAGTTTTTTTTTTTTTTTATGTTCTGCAACTTATGAATTTGTGTCAAAGGTTTTATTATACTTAATAATAATAATACAAAAGCTTTATTTTTAAAATGTCAATTATTTATTCAAATAAAGTCTAATTAACTTATGACTTCCAAAACCAACAAAGCAAAAGTTTTCAATGTACAACTCGTAGCATACCACATCTAGTCGAAACGCATACCAGATCTGGTCGAAACGCATACCAGATCTGGTCGAAACGCATGGGCCGGGTTTGGGGGTGTTACACAAAAGGTATTTTTATAAAAATGGTTTGAGTGAATCATACATTACAACATATATGCCAAATATCAGTTTATCATATTTACAAACTATATTAACAATTTCTACAAATAAAGAATAATAAGAAATAATAAATTATTTAAACAATTGAAATATCATACTGAAACATGCAATTAAAGAATAAAAATAAACGAACATGAAGTATAGTAGAATAAATAACCAAAGATAAAAGTTATAAGATAGTATTCATACATATAAATCATAATGTTAAAAATAATTATAAAAAATAATACATGTAAAATATATAAATGCAATAATTATGAAAAATATGCATAATAAATAATATAAATGAAATATATTGCATAATATAAATAAAAGACAATACATAATAATATATATAATAATTTTGAATAAAGGTATTTTCAAAAAAATATAATAATATATGTGAAACATGTTATAAAATATAAATAAATTTTATACAAAAATAAATTTTTAGAAAATAATTATAATATGATATAATACTATGTAATATAAAAAATTTTAAAAACATAAAATAGTAATTAATATATAAAATAATATATAATGAAAATAATTTTGAGCTAAATAAAAATAATTGTAACACCCCCAAACCCGGCCCATTCACTACGACCGAATCTGGTTATGTTAGTGAAAATATTTTTGATTTAGAATAAAATAGTAAAAATTTATTTACTCTTGCAAACCATGTTCTTTCGAAAATATAGCCACATGTTTAATAATTCCACATTTGAATAAGTAAGTTATAAAAAAAAATCACCATCTTCACATAATGTTTCAATTTAAACAAACCATAATAGAGTTAATAATAAAATGATACCAAAAAAAAAATACTAAAATAAATCCTTATTACAACCATTATTTAAATAAAATACTTAATATTTAATATAACTAAAACATCTCCTTCGGCATGGGCCACCATATGTCCTCTCCAATCCCGGTCCATCTCATGAATCACCTGAAATGTTAGGAAAATAATTGGGTGAGTCCATAGACTCAGTGCGTAACCACAACACAAATTTCCCATACGTATGGTCTTGGCCCATACCCACACAGTTCTCGTAACGAAATCATGCAAGAATACGAATGCTTTTCAGCCCAACCCATTGTCCAACCGTGACACCAACCTTAGCAGACTCCCTGCCTAAGGCCGTGGATAAACCACCACTGACCACATCGTGATCCAAAACCTTACCTTGGCAACTCGCTGCACAAGGCCGTGGCTAAGCCACCGATCAACCAAAATGATCTCAATATCGCAATCTGTCTACGGTGATGCACATGGCCATCAACCGTCGAGATGGGCACCTAGCCATCATCTCCCTTGAGGTAGCACACAGCTAACCATCAAGCGCTAATGTAGCCGGAGCTATCATTAGACCACGTACACCTTGTGTACACTTCCCCCTTCATCGAATCAAGCCCCACCTCATGCAAATATGTAGATGCTACATGTTAAGTCATCATATCACATAAGTATATAAATATACACATATATAAATATACATCACAAATAATCTTACCATCACCAGTTCTCATCACTTAAGCCATTATAATCGGCTTCCACACATAATACATACGTTTAAAGGTTAGCAAGCAAACCGAGAAATAGTGCGATGATTACGCACCTTGTAACACAAACAATCAAAACCCGAAATGCTACTTAATGCCTCTGCAAAAGCTAACTAAACGAATCCCGGAAAGGTCTCCTGCGCTAGGCTCTCCTCCCCTACAAACGGCCTTAGCATCAAAACCTTAGGTTAAAACGAATACTAACTACATAGCTTATTAAAACAAAGCCTTACCAAAATCGATTGCTAACAAGAGAAGGCTTGACTGGCTACTTCCAATCCCAAAGTACCCCTTTTAACAACGATTGCTATGGAACCCGAAGAGGTTTATGCTAACATTCGGCCAATAGTACTACCAAATTGAGGGAAGGAAAATTCGGCACAAAGGTGGTGTAGATTCGGCTAACAAGAAAATCAAGGAGAGGGAATATTAGTTTCGGCCAAAAGAGGTTTGAGGAGAGGGGAGAAAACAAATGGGAGAAATTCGGCTATATGATCTTGGAGTTTCGGCCAAAGTGCCTAGGTGAATAGAAGGAATGTTTTTAGTGTTGGTAGAGTATGGAAGACAAATGGATGAAGGCTTAAGAAGGAAACTAGAATTCAGCAAAAAGGGTCCAAAGGAATTCGGCACACAAAGAAATGGGAAACAAGTTTCGGCAAGAAAGCACAAATGGTGAAAAACCAAAAAGGTGAACACCTCCCCCTATTTATAACATTCGGCCAAGCTTCCCCCCCTAAAGAAACAAAATTCGGCCAAACACTCAACTCCCCCTTCAAATCCCATTATTTGCTCCTACAATTCCTCCCCAACACTCATTCAAACTTTTTGAATGAGTCAAACTTCTACCTAGCCGAAATTCAAAAGCAAAGACCAAGTCTTCTCCATCTTTTAAGTGCCCAAACCGAATCCAACATCTCCCCCTCTCTCAAGACGCAAAAACAAACCTAAGATGCTGCCTCCGCAGCTCGAACACTGGCCCCCTTCCCTTGCACCTGAGACGTCACCTCCCCAAGCTCTTAGTGGCGTCTCCCTTGCCACTCCACCAGCCCATCTTTTGTGACAAAAACTCCCAAATAATTCTCTTAGGACACCCATCGCCAAGCTCCCCTTTTAGCACTTAAAAAAAAATCCAAAATTTTCTAAAGTCTTCCCCTTAATCCGAGCATTCTCAACACCTCTCACACACATCCAAACATACCCAAAACCTACTAGACCATGAATTATACCCAACATGCATAGCCCCTAAACCAGGGTGTTACAATAATAAATAATAATCATTTAATATATAAATATATATATTTATACTATTAAATATTAATATATAAATAATAAAGAAGATAATATAGACAATTTAATATAATAAAATAATTTAATACAATATTAAAATAATAAAATAAAAGGATAAAAAAATAAAACAAAGAAAACAAGGGTTAAAATAGCAATTAAACAGATACAAAAGAACTAAATTAAAATGCACGTTAAATCACAGGGGTTAAAATGGAAATTATGCCAAATTTTAAAACGGCATCGTAATAGATTTAGCCTTTAAAGAGTCCGAGGGACTAAATTGGAAAGTAATTAGACTTTTGGGGTCAAATTAAAATAAAAACCAATGAAAGTAAATGGAACTAAAAAAAGAAAAATGCGGGGGGACTAAAACAGAAATTAGACCATTTAATGAAAACGCGCGGATCCTCCCCGGGTAGGGTCAACGCGCGGATCTGTCTTGCTAAAATCGTCGTTTTAGCGCTTATTTGCTTAAGCGAAAATGGCATCGTTTTTTAAGTGCTATATATAACACTTTCCAGGCCAAAAAAATCATTTGGGCATTCTGCTTAAAATTTTTTTTTAAATGCTCTCAAAGGTCCCGTCTGGATTCCCCTCGTCGTCTCTTCAGGCCACCGCCACGCGCCTCACGTGCCGTCGCCCACGGCGGCGCAAGGTAAAATCTTCACCCTTTTTACTCGTTTTCTTCTTTTAACAGTATTTGTGTGTAAAAAAAAACATAAAATAAAAATAACAAAGAAAAATCACCTTGATCAAAAACTCTGTATTCTCTTTAAATGTATAATTTTGCTTTTTTATTTCTCTGTGTATTGTCCCGATTTACAAGTCATTTCGGGGTTTTATAGCCCCTAAAATAATGAAAAAAAATAGAAATGCAATATTCTGTTTCTCCTTTTGCTGTTCTTTCCTTCTTTGCAGGTCAACGAAGAGAATCTCGGCGGTAAGATGCGTGCTGATTTCGGCGCGAGCGAGGTGCTGGTGTCGGGGCTGCTTGCGGCGTGACTGGAAACCTAGGGTTTTAAGGTTTCCAGTTTCTGAAACAAATTTTGGGCCATTGGGCTGTTTAGATTTAGTTGGGTCGGTTTTTTTAGTATTTGGGCTAAGGGTGTAATTGGGTTTGGGTCTTAGGTCTGGGATGGTTTGGGTTTGGTTTTAGTTTTGGGTATTGGGCTTGTATTTGAGTCTGTTAGTAATCGGGCTAGGGGTGTAACTGTTATTGAGTTCAATTTGGGCTATGTGAAATGGACTTGTAAAAATAACTTAGACATTTTTATTATTTTGTTTTTATTGTATGGGCCCGGGCAAAATGGGCTGATTACAATAATAACAAAGAAGAAAGAGGGTGGGAAAAGAAGCATGAAAGGGGAAGGGAGTAGTGGACAGTTAATTGAGTTGAGAAAAAGTAGGAATATGGGGAAAAAATAAAATAATTAAAGATTTATCCCCCATATTTTTTTATAGAATTTAAATCAAACTCAACAGTAGGAGCAAAAGCAATCCAACTCAAGCAACCTAAGATTCAAACACGTGACCTAAAGGGTAAGTTGAAATTTTACTACTGAACCATCAAGCTCATTCTGTCATAATTTGCCCAAAAATAGGATTTAAACAAATTAATCAGGAATAGGAATAGGCCCAAAAATTAACAAAATTTCAAAAGAATAACTTGAACTCAAAGCCTCACACACATAATCACAACACTTATCCATTGTGCTAAATTAAATTATTTGCCAACCTTGTGTAATTAAAAATCTAAAAATTTTGGGACGTTATGCACGCTATTAATATTTACAATTACTAACTAAAACATCACAAATCACCAAATGACACACTTAGGTACATGCCATGTACTTTGACAAAAAGGAAAATTCACCACGTTTGTTGAGTCCGAGATTTTCTGATGGATGCTGATGCTTGAGAACGTTAACAAGCAAAATCTGACTTGCACACAGAAAACAAAATTATACGCTAAGTATGAATTCAATGGTATTTCTATTATTCAAATATTAAAGTATATTATAAATTATACAAAACATGAGTTTAGGATCATTTAACTTTTATTACCATCATAACTTCTAATACATATATTTTTGAAAATAAAATGTCACATTTCTCATTCAATTCCGAACTTTAAATATCATCACATTTTTAGATTGATTTCTTTCAAATCTAGTTATTCCATTTAACATTTTGAACTTCCTATTAACTTGACTTGGACATGGATGGATAAAGGATCCAACCAATCACACCAGGTTGGCACCCAGTGACTCATCGGATAAACCTGAAGTAAAAAGGTTGCGCCTAGCACTCATCAATATAAACGAAGAAATTTGGCACCCAGTGCCTCATCGACATATAGTTGAAGTAACCCTGAACTCTTTCTATCCTATCGCATGCCAACTGTAACCAACTTAGCTCGAACAGTTAATAGGGTATCAATTTCTCATTTCCATTTTGTATTAAAAATCTCAGTTCATATCACAATCTGATAATCAAAACATTGACTCATACATGTGGCAATATTATTCACTACAATATAGCTTCAATTTCTCATTTATAACAATATACAATATTTTCACATTTATTCAAATTAATCCTTATAGTTTCAACTAATCCAAATTGAATCAATTTGACTCTTTTTTTTTTATCAATACCAACTCACCTTATGATCTTACGAATCAAAAACAATTCATAATGCAACAATTCAAAGTATTTTGGATTATAGAGACACAAATCCAAATTTCGGAGCTATTCGTCAACAACTTTGTTTTTTCCTTTCTTTCTAGAAGAATACAAGTCGGTGATAGATACGGATTAACACAACACAACACAACAATTCATCAATACACAATCAAATTTATACTCAATTACAAATTTATACAACTTTGTCAAGTTATTCAATTTAGTCCCTAAAACCGAGACTAGCATAATTTCCAAAATCGAACTTCATTTTTCAATCTGATTTCAATTATACCATTGTAATCAAATGTATTATAAAAATTATAGAATTTACACAACAATTTTTGAAATATTCACATCTTAGTCCTTATTGTACAAAACTACCAATTACTTCACAATTTATTCCTTTTTTCCAGTACTAAGCTTTGAAACACACCATTAAACATCAAAACCTCTAAGCATTCTTCAATGGTAACTTTTCTAAACTTTAACATTTTCGAAAACTACACAGGTTAGCTAAACTGAGCTACAACAATCTAAGAAACATAAACAAATTACGAAAAGCGTACCTTAAATTCCTCCACATACTAAGGCCGAATGTGTGAAGAAATTTTGAAGCTTCTCCCCCACTTCTTCAATGGTGGAACCGGTTAAGGAAGAAGGGAATGACCAACATTTCTCTTTCCTTCCACTTTTACTAACTTAAATCTTATTATAAAATCTAACTAAAATTCCACCATACATCATGCAATTGCCGTCCATTAAAACCTAGGATGGTCCAATTTCCATTTTAATCCTCCAACCATTAATATTTAAACTTCATAACTATTAGAAATTAATAAAATTAACTTTTATGGTTTTTATGATTTAGTCATTGTACCCTAATTTATCACTAATCCATTAAAATTACTAATTCGAATTTCAATTCATTCCTAACATAGCTCCGTAAGTATTTAATAAAAATATCTACGGGCTTGATTTACGAAAACAAGACCCCGAAATCACAACTTTCGACACTACTAGCCTTCGGGTCGTTACATAATTAGATTTTTTTGTTAGTTTTCTTTTTGTCAATTTCTGAATTAAAAGATTTCTTTTATAATTTTTTCCGTTGTTATTTTCTAATCGTTCATTCTAATTTAATATCAACAAAATTTGGCATTAGATGTGTGAGATTTGAGTTGTGTTTTGCTCTTTTCATTGGTATTCGCTAATTTTCAAAATTTTGTTTCGCTCTTTATATTGATATTCACTATTTTTTATTTATTTATGATAAAGCTAGATCTGTCTCATAGTATCATTATATAAAAAATAATATTATTAAGAGGAAGATATATATAAATATATATCTCTTCTACTAATAATATTGTTTAAAAATTTCGGCATAAAAAATAACATAACCACAAAATTATGACTTTAACTTAAATTAGGATATACTAATAAAATAATATTTGAAGCACCCAATAGTAACATGGCATATTATATTTTTTTAGGGTGTATGAACAATATAATACATCAAAAAAAACATCAAATTAACTCTTATCACTATTGTTAACTCTAAAATTAATTTATTTTTATATAAAAGTGTAAAACCCTAAACTCTAGACCCATTTAAAGCTTATATCCTAATCTAACCCTTTCCCTAAATTATAAATTTTAAAATTTTAAATTCTAACCCGTCATACCATAAATTATAAATCTAATTGAAAAAAAAAACTCATAAACCTTACATTACTATTACTATTTATTAATTTTATTAAAAATTTTCCTCTAATTTTATCTAATTAATTAACACTAATTAAGATTTAAATATTGTTCAAGAGAATTAACTGAAAGTGTATACTAATTAGAAATTCCTTTAAAAAATATAAAGTGACACATTGGATACTTAAAAAGTGACTTTTTAGAATTATCCTAATATAATTTAAACTCTTACTAATTTTATTAAAAGTTTTACATAATTTTATCTAATTAATCAACATTAATTAAGATTTAAATATTATTAAAGAGAATTAATCTACTGTTAGGAAATATAGGATATTAATTAAAAATTCTTTTTAAAAAGATATAAAATTGTAAACTACTAAAATAGTCACTATTTTTACCTCAGGTTACATTTTAGTCACTTATGTTTGAAATATTACGTTTTAGTTATCATTTTGTAACATTTTAGTTACTGAGCCGTTAATTACCGTTAACAATGTAACAGTAAGCTGACGTGACACATTAAATCATCATTTCAAATAAAAATTGTAGATTAATTTATACAATTGGCCCCCATATTTTTTTGTTTTGAGCAATTTTATTTTTTATTTTGTTTTAACTTTCCTCTTCTTTTTTTTTTTCCATTCTCTTCTGCTTCCCCATTTGTTTTCCTCACTTCTCAATTTGTTTTAACATAGTTTTCTATGTTTTACATTTGTTAAAACTAGTCCCTATACTTTTATTTTTTTGAACAATTTAATTTTTTCGAGTGAGGCGAGCTTGTGAACTAGTTTTAACAAATGTAAAATATAGAAAAACTACGTTAAAAGAAATAAAGAAGGGAGGAAAATAGAGGGAGAAGCAGAAGAAAATGAGAAATAAAGAAAAAAAAAAGGAAAAGTTAAAAGAACATAAAAGAAAAAAATTAAATTGCTCAAAATGGAAAAAAAATTAAATTGCTCAAAATGGAAAAAAAATATAGGGACCAATTGTAGAGTTTAACCTAAAATTTTTGTTTGAAATGATGATTTAATGTGTCACATTAGCTTACCATTACATCATTAATGACAATTAACAGGTCAGTGACTAAAATGTTATAACACGATAACGTAAGTGACTAAAACATAACATTTCAAATATAAATGGTTAAAATGTAACCTGATACAAACAAAAGTAATAATTTTAATAGTTTGCCTAAACTATTATTGAATGTCTAAAATGTAACTTTTTAGGATCATTAATTTAATTTAAACTCTAAAATGATTATGAGTTAATGTATTAATAAATTTTTAAATCAAAACACATGTAATTTAATGAATTAATCTATTAAATATTACATTATAATCCTAAAAGCATAACTACACTTTGATATTATAAAAATTATGGTATACAATCAATAATATATTTTTATACTATTAAGTATCTATTATGTACTGTAAAAGTATTTCTACTACAATTTCATTAGATACTGTTATGCTATTAAGAATTACAACTATTTATTATTTTATCATATACTACTATTTTATAATTGCTTATTTTTTAGTTAAGAAGTGTAATACCCCTAACTCATATTCGTCGCCGGAATAGGGTTACGGAGTATTATCGTAAAACCGTAACATCAAAACATTCATTCCAAATCATTTCATGACTCACATCATATTCCATCCAAACACATGTATATCGTCCCTTATTCGAGCCTTCGAGGCCTTAGAAACACTTTAGAAATGATTCGGGACTAAATCGAAAACATTTAAAGCTTCATGGAAAAATTCACACTACTAGGGTCACACGGCTGAGACACACGCTCGTGTCTCAGGCTGCGTGGGCATTCGAAGTAGGGACACACGGTCGTGTCCCAGCCTGTGTCTGTGCCCGTGTAACTCTCTAATTTGGTTCACACGACAAGCCACATGCCCGTGTGCCAGGCCATGTAACTTCGAAATGCAACCTCTAAAAACCTACAGGGGACACACGGCCATGTCTTAGGCCGTGTGGACAAGAAATAGGCCAATTTCAGGCCATCCCTTTCACCCATTTCAAGCTCACACCTACAAGACATTTGCACATACAATCAAGCTTTCAAACATACCAAAGCATGCATATTAAGACCAATTCAATTGGTCATTTCTCCAAACAACCAATATGCCAAAAGGCACCTTAAACATAAATCATCAAATCAACCTAAACATGTGCACATTTACCATTTATCAACTAATTTGTTTCCATGCCAAAACATATCACCATTGATACATATCAACCATACCATATTAGATTCACGCCATATCAAAATAACCTTACCATTTGGACCATTCCTCACATGTATCATAACCACCTAAATGGCACAAACCAACCATTACCAAATGGTTCCAAACAACTGACATTTATATTCCCTATTTACATCATGCACATCTAGTTCAAAACCTTTCCAAAGTAAACTATATCTTGACCATGTTGAGATCAATTTATCACATACCATTTTGGCCATTTAAAGATACATTAACACATACCAAATTTGGTCATTTCAAAACATGCATCAACTTGACCATATTAACCACAACCAGCAAGATATCAATAGTGTAATGACATAAACATCAACCAAAATGACATATACATGCCAAACTCATGAATTAACATTCTACTAAACATGAACCATAAGTCCACCTATACATGCCATTATAACCACGACCAAAGCATCAAAATCTATCGATAAAATCGATGGATAGTGTAATGGATCTCCGACTAGCTTCCAACCCGATCGAACTTTTGATAATCTGTAAGGTAAAGGAAAAATAACTATGTAAGCAATGAATGCTTAGCAAGCTCGTATAAACTTTAAACATGGCATTCCATTTCAATAATGAAAATTTTAGGTTAAATATAAAGTTATACCAATGTCTCAAGATTTATCAAACCATAAACACCAACTCACGATGAAATAAGTCTATCAACACCACATATACTTATCAATCCTAGCATAGTAGGATTTCGTAAGACTTTGAACTCTTCCATTTATTTCCTTTCCATTGCATTTACTTACGTTAGCTTAGATAAAAACATCAATTCATTAATTAGCATTTTTATTCATGAACTAGATATATTCATCCATAACATACATAAATTTATCACATACAAGTACATCTTTCAACTTATTTATCACTTTCCATCAAATTGCTTTTCAACTATGAATTTACCATTTCATTACCTTTCATCACCCGTTTCATATGCATAACACACAAGATACATGCATAATATCAACCATGACTACAAGCTAGTGCATTTAAACGTAGCTCTTTTGGTATCAACTACATGATAAACCATTTCATAAGAAATTACATACTTTGATTTATACTACCTTTTCATGTACATAAGCATATTACCAATTGAACACTTACCAATTCGAAGTATTTCATTAAGACTAAACATGATATAATCCAATTATAAGCTTAGCACAAGCCTAAGCATATCAACAACACATGTTAGCATACTTGAACATAATTCATGTGAACTTAGCATAGATAACCATTATACTTGAGCATGAACCAATTGGATTTATCATCTTTCATAACATATCATGTTTTCCATGTATCACCATTTCAATGAGTTTCATACATACATGTCTTGGTTCATATTGAACACTCACCATTTCATTTGCATAACACATAAGACATAAACATAATATTTATCATACCCACAAGCTAATGATTGAACACATAACTTAGTAATATCATCACATGGTAAGATATGGTACATAAACATAGCATCACTTAAATCATACATTTCATAATCATGAATATTCATACCTTGATCATTGGTACATCATACCTTTCCATATTTTCCGTAGTGAAATCAATCAAAGCCCTTACTGAAGCTTGCACAAAGTGTGCTAAATAGTGGTCGTAATCATCCATTTTCTTTAATCGGTGGTCGAAACCATCCCTTTTCATATTCGATGGTTGTTACCATCTCTTTTCATATTCGATGGTCGTCACCATCCTTTTTCATATTCGATGGTCGAAACCATCCCTTTTCATGTTCGATGGTTGTCACCATCCCTTTTTATATTCGATGGTCGTCACCCTCCCTTTTCATATGCGATGGTCGTCACCATCTCTTTTCATATTTGATGGTCGAAACCATCCCTTTTCATGTTTGAGGATTGTCGATACGTCGTTGAATTTTTTGTTGAGGCACGATATGATAATATAACATGATATGATTTAAAACAACAATTTAAAACACTATTTAAACGTATGAATTTACCTGGCTAAATTACAGAAATGATAAAGTATATGGGCATTTTGGTAATTTTTCATTCTCATCGATTTTCCACTTGATCTTGATCTAAATTAATAATTTCATTCAACTATTAATTTAGACAGTAAAAAAATATTTTATACAATTTAGTCATTTTTGATATTTTACAAAATTGCCCCTAACATTTTACTTTTATTCATTTTAGTCCTTAGGCCTAAAACATGCAAATTAACCATTTTTAAAGCAAACCCATGGCAACCAAATATTCATGGCATCAAAAATAGCCCATTCATGCAATAATTTCACAACACATCTTTGTATTTTTACCATTTTAACAATTTAGTCCCTAATCTATAAATTCATCAAAAATCACTTAACAAAATACTTTCACATAACAACTAATAACTCAAATTCATCATTTAGCATAAAAATCACAAGATTCATCAATGGAAACATTCACAATCTTTAACAGTTTCAAAATCGAAGGTACGAGCTAGCTGGACCTAGTTGCAACGATCTAAAGAACATAAAAATTATTAGAAACGGGGCTAAAGTGACATACCAATTTGGCTTTGAACATGCCAAAATGTCTAGGTCTAAAATGGCTCCCTTTTCTTCTTTTACAATCGGTGAAGAAGACAAAAATAAAGATGAACAAACTTTTGGTTTAATTTAATTTAATTTATCAAATTACCATTTTAACCTTGGTTAATAAATAAAACACCAATTTCATGCCCATAATTGTCCACTAACTCCTTGAACAGTCTAATTACCATTTAAGTCCCTTTTCCTTTATTCAATTAACCATTTAATCACTCAAATCAAATAGTGATCAAATCTTTCATATTTTATGATTTAGTCCTTTTTAATTAATTAACTATCGAAACGTTAAATTTTTTTAACGAAACTTTAATAAAACCTTAATGACACTTTGTAAATATTTATAAAAATATTTACGGCTCGGCTATAAACGAGGTCGTGATACCTCATTTTCTAAAACCACTTGACCTTAAGGTCTTACCACTCGAACTTAATAAATAGCTTAAATAACATAAATTATCAAGTCAAAAACCTTTTTCAAATAACATATGACTCGTAAATATTAAATAATAATATTTACGAACTTACTCATTGGATTTGGTGGCCCCGAAACCACTGTTTCTAACACCACTGAAAAACGGGTTGTTACAAGAAGCTTACTATATTTTATGTATAAATTACATTGATAAAAATTTAATGATTCGAAGAGTTTAGGCTCAATCATTCAACTGTAAAGAATATCTTTGGGCATTAATATTAGGGACATAAAAAACTTTGGTCACATAACCGTTAGAGACTAATGATTGGATGCAATAGTTGTGTTAT
The DNA here is from genome assembly GCA_005393395.2 of Gossypium australe. Taxonomy (NCBI): domain Eukaryota; kingdom Viridiplantae; phylum Streptophyta; class Magnoliopsida; order Malvales; family Malvaceae; genus Gossypium; species Gossypium australe. The sequence continues at coordinate 15,147,823 of CM016618.1, read as the reverse complement.
GACATATCTATTTGATATCCAAATGCATTAGTGTAACATCCTGAATAATTTATTCCTATTTCTGTAAATATCTGACACAACTGTGTATCTACTTCAGCGGCTAAGTGTTTTGGGTGTGTGTATGAGGTCTTGAGTTCAAGTCCTAGATTTGTTAATTTTGCTAGTTTTTGATCTAAGCCTTACCTTTGTTCAGTGGGCTTATATTTAAGTGTCTGTAAATTCATATCAGAATGGGCCTGCTGGTTTGGTGGTTGAGTGAGTATTAGTGTACCTGAAGGTTCTGTGTTCCAATCCTTGTGTGGGCAAGAGTGTTAATTTTTGCCTAGTCAGTTGTCAGTGGTTTGATGGAGTTGGGAGTCTGGGTGGTTAATGGGTGAGATTTAGTGGGATTGTTGAGTTAGTGGAATGTTTTCTTGATAATTGTTCTATTTTTGTTTTTAATTTTTTTTCCTTTCTCTCTCTTCTTCCTCATCTCTGACTTTCCTATGCTCATTTTTCCTATCAAATTTTTGCCTATTCCAATCATGGTGCTTCTCTTCTCGGTTTTGCCATTCGTTTTGAAGGTAAGGGTTTGTGTTTGTGTTTTGAGAGTCCCTTTTAAATTTTTGTTACTTTTTGGTGTGTCGTGTTAATTTGGTAAACTGTGTTGGTAGGTGTTCTTCAGGAAAATTGAGGCCTTCGCTGGTGCAGCGAAATCTCATGGTTGTTGTTGCAGAAGGTAAGTTTTTTTGAATCATTGGAGAGTAATTTCTGTTATGTTTTCGAGTTATGATCAAAAGGTGTTTCGGTTGGATTCGGAGGATTTGAGTAATCGTGGGTTTTTTTGTTGTTGTTATTAGGTGTTATTCGCTACGAGAGTGATTTTGCATCAAATCTGTACTAGGTGTGTACCCGAAATGCAAAAAAATGAGCTTCGGTAAAAGCTGAAAAACTACACTGTTGATGCCATACGGGTGTGTGCCTGGCTGTGCGGCTGGCCGTGTGTGATAGGCAAAGCCGTGTGTAAGATACAGCCATGTGTGGTGCGAGTGTGGCTGTGTGGGCCACACAGGCTAGGCCAAATTGGATGTGTAGGCCCAAACGGGTGAGCCACACGGGCGTGTGAATTCTAGGCCAGGTCGTGTGGGTCACACGGGCAAGGCCAATCTAGGTGTGTGGGCCATACGGGTGTGTGGGCCCACACGAACATGTTGGTCCATATTTTTAAAAATTTCCCTAGGGTCGCACGGGTCATTTCGATCGACTGTGGGACTAATGTAGGGTCGGTAAGGGCTAACCAAACCCTATAATTATAGATCTGATAGTCTGATATTCTGTTCTGAGCATGATAATTCTATGCATGTCTGATTATTCTGATATCTATACATAAGCATGCTGAGCATGTCTAGTATGGTATTCTGTATCTGTTTCTGTATATGATTTTGGGGTGGGATTTGTATATGAGGAGGAAGTATTCCATATAGTGATCGTCGCCTATATTCTGGTAGCTTGGCTGCATATTATATGACATGTGTTGTAATGGCATGATATGGTGTGTAAGGATGGGTGGGTGTTTTTAACCCCACATGGTATGATGGGATGGTTGGAGTTGGTGTGTAAAGGATGGGGGTAGGATTCTGTATATTTGATCTGTATGTCTGATTCTATTTACTATATCTGAAAATGAAATGAACCTAACTCTGTATCTGTATGTTTGCATGCTCAATTCTGTTGGGTTACACACTAAGATTATGAAAACTTACATCCGTTTGTCTATTCTATTTAGGTAATCCATAGATTTAGGCGGATCGGTGCGACAGAGCCTTTCGGTGACCATGAGTACGTAAACTGATTAGGTTTATGGTTTTTTTTCTATTTCATTTTAAGTATTATTTCTATTTTTTTTTGTAAAACTGGACTCTCCGGACCTTTTGGCTGGTTTTCTTTTGGATTTGGATTTTCATTTTAGTACTTAATATGTGATTAATATTTGAAAACTATGGTTTTTACTAAAACAAAGGTTTTCTAAAAGTACAAACTGTTTTCTTTAAATACAATATTTTTCGTAAGCTTCCACTATAAAACATGTTTTAAGGCAAACTGATTAACTGAATAAACATTTTGACAATGGATACAAGAAATAAGAGTTGAAAAACTGAAATGGTTTTAACGTGTAGATTTTGTTATCAAAACTCATTCTTTGTGACACCTCCGAATCTGGCCATAACGTCTAGGCCGGGTTTGGAGTGTTACATTTAGTGATATCAGAGCCAAGTTACAAAACTCGGGCTGTGAATGTAATGCCCTGAAAAATGGATTTAGGTTTCAGTAAATATTTAACACAAATGTGCATCTGCTTCAGTGGTTAAGTGTTCTGGGAGTGTTTGAGAGGTCTTGGGTTCAAGCCTAACCTTTGCCAAATATTGTTATCTTTGGGATCTAAGCCTTATCTTTGGTCAGTGGGCTTATATTTGCTAATCCATATCAGAATGAGCCTGCTGGTTTGAGTGGTAAGGGAGTTAGTGTGTTGGAGGTCATATATTCGAATCTCTGCGCGAGGGTGGGCATTATTTTTACTTAGTTGCTTGAGAGAGTTTCAGTAGAGTTGAGATTCTAAGCAGTGGTTGTTAGTGGGATAGTGGGGAGGAATTTGGGGGATTCTGATAATATCTGTTTATTTTTTTTAAAATTTTCATCTCTCCTCCAAAATTCCCAAAATTTCTGACTTAGTTCTTCCTCTTTTTTTTTCTCTTTGGCGATTTGTGCAATTTCCTCCTTTTTCAACGTACTATACTCGTTCTTTTGGTGCTCGATGTAGGATTTAGGTAAGAGGGTTATTCCCGTTTTAATTTTTAGTAATTACAAGGTATACCTTCTTCTTTTGTAGTGTGTTTTCGGCAAAGCTAGGGGTCTGGTTCTTGTGAAATTTCTGTGTAGGAGAAAGTGGTGGTGGAGGGAATTTGATTTGATGACCTAATCGTGTTGTTATCTGTGTTTACCGACGGTAAGTTATTTGTGTTGTTCCGGGATTTTTGTGATGACTAGTAATTTGAATGCTAAGTGATCAATGGATTTCTGTTCTTAGGTTTTAAAGGGCTCGGGATTACTGTAGCCTCTTAAACAGATCAGGTGTGTACCCGAAACATAGAAAATAAGGCTTTGGTTAAAGCCAAAAAACTACACTATCGACGCCACATGGGTGTGTGGTCGCTCGTGTGGATGGCTGTGTACGAGACACGGCCGTGTGATCAACATAGTCATGGCCGTGTACAAGACACGACCATGTGGTGGCTCGAGTGTGGCATGTGGGCCACACGGGCTTGGCCAAGTTGGGTGTATGGGCAAGAATGGGTGTGTGGGTTTCTGGGCCAAGCTATTAGGCCCACACGGGCAAGCCACATGGACATGTGGGCCCATAATTCTAAAATTTTTTCTAGGGTCGCATAGGTTGCTCCGATTGATTGTGGTCCTATTGTAGGGTCGGTAAGGGCTATTTAAACCCTATTTTGAATGTTATGATGTTCTAATAGACTTATTTGAGTAGGATACTAAATGTATGCCTGACTGTACTGCCATATGCATATTTATTATTTGTTTAAAGCATGTCGAGCATGTTTAATCTGATAATTCTGTATCTGATTTGGGGTGGGATATGTATTTGAAGAGGAAGTATTCTGATCGGCGTTAATCGCCTATACTCTGGCAGCATGGCTACATATATTCTGATATGTGTCTTAATGGCACAAGTTGGTGTGTAGGGATGGGTGGGTGTTTTTAACCCCACATGGTGTGATGGGATGGTCGGGATGGTGTGTAAAGAATGGGGGTAGGATTAATGCATGTCTACTTCTGGATCTGATTCTGAATCTAAAACTGTAGTTGCTTCCGACTGTTTATAAATCTGTATGTTTGCATGCTTAATTCTGTTAGGTTACACACTGAGTTTATGTAAACTCACTTCTATTTGTCTATTTTTTCAGGTAATCCACAGACTTAAGCGGATCGGTGCAACAGAGTCTCCTGGTGACCACAAGTTTTTGAATTGACTTTAAATAACGATTTTATTAATTTTAGATTATTTCTAAGAGTTTTGTAATTGTTGGACTCTTTGGATTGTTTAAGTTTTTATTTTCTTTTGGTTATGTTTTAACTTTTACAATGACGTTTAACTAAAATTACAATTTTACGAAATCAAAGGGTTTTTTCGAAAGTACGAACTGGATTTTTCAAAACATAACAGTTTTAAAACTTCCTTTGCAAATATTGTTTTGGTAAATAAATTAATTAAACAACGCTATTAGTGATGGTTATAAAACTTAGATGATTTATCAAAGCAACATTTTTTTCAAAACTCAACCCTTGTGACATCACCAGATTCGGCCATAACGTATAGGCCGGGTTTGGGGTGTTACATTTAGTGGTATCAGAGTTAGGTTGCAAAACTCAGCTGTGAATTTTGGGTTCCAAAATTTTATTCTAAAAAGAATTGGTTTTCAAATATCTTGAATAATGTGAAAAAAGTATGTGGTACACCGAGTCTCCGGCGCCGATCTTTTAAGTATTTTTGAAACTTAGTTAGAACTGCTCTGAAACACTGTAGATAGTATATTCGAAAACTATACTGAGTTAGCTAGAGACTAAAACTTTTGGAAACAAAACTAAACTTCTGATAATTTATGCATAAAACATCTACTAATAAATACTGAAATTGATGCACAAAACTTTTAATGTAGATAAAAACTCGAATTTACGATGAGCGCTGGTGGAACTCTCGGACGTGGTATTAGAGGCCGTGGTAGAGGCTGTAGGGGGCTCGACCTGAGTATTCCTCACTGGGTAGTATGCCAAACTTGGATACAAGTGAGGCACCAGTTTCACCTGTTACTGAAATTGGGTCTCAAAGTCGCTCAGCTGGGGACGACGCACTGTCCCAAGCCATGCTGAAGATTTTGGAGAGGGTCGCTGGACCCCATTTTGGAGCTGGGGCTGAGGGTCTGTAACTAAACGACTTCAGTTTAATGGTGCTGAGTTGTTTAGTGGCGTCACTAGAGTCGCCCCTAATGTGGCCGAAAAATGGTTGGAGGTCACTAAAAGGATCATGAATGATCTGGACTGCACTCCTGAGTAGAAACTGAAAGGTGCAATCTCTTTGCTTCGCGATGAGGTTTATGAGTGGTGGTTGATAGTTAAGGAGGGTACCCAGCCTGATCGTCTGAGTTGGAATTTCTTTAAGACTACCTTCTAGAGTAAATACGTGAGAGCTAGTTATGTGGATGCTTCTAGGCTTGAGTTTATGAATCTCACACAAGGTGATAGATCTGTGGCCGAGTATAAAGCCGAGTTTCTAATGCTGAGCTGCTACGCTCGAGGCATGGTGGCGATTGAGTATGAGAGGTGCGTCCGATTTGAGGATGGCTTAAAGGATAATTTGAGGGTGCGGATAACTCCACAGAATGAGCGAGAGTTTGCGGTTCTGGTGGAGAAGGGGAAGATCGTCGAGGATGTCAAGTGTGTAGAGCGCTAGAATAAGGATCGTAAGAGGGGTAAGAACAAGAGGGATTCAAATCCCTCTAGTTCTATTCAGAAACCTAAGAAAAAGGCCAGACTTGATGGACCTAATAGAGTGGGGGTCCCTGTTGCTCCTGTTGGGTTACAACCATGCAATGATTGTGGTAGGTGCTAACCAGGTGGGTGTTAAAAGAGTATAGGGGCTTTTCTAAGGTGTGGGTCTCTAGAGTACCGTATCAAGGAGTGTCTACAGAGGGCTGATTAGATGCAAGCTTCAGCATCAGGTTCTATGTAGCCTCAGAGAGTAGTTCAGCAGCCACCTAGAGGCCGTGGATAGGCTAAAAGTAATAATGGTATAGGTCGTGGATAGAGAGCACCGGACAGAGGTACTGGTTAGACTGAGGCGAGGCAGCCGGTACTGGTTTATGCTGCACGATGTCAAGAGGATAAAGATGCTCCTGATGTCATCACTGGTACGTTCCTTATATTTGATGTACCTTATATTGCTCTAATAGACATAAGTTCTACACACTCATACGTAGCTAGTACTGTATTTGAAACTCTGGGAATTTCTGTTGAGAGCACTTCTAGTGAGGTTACTATACTGAGTCTATTGGGGCAGTTTGTTTTGGGTTAGTAAAATTTATAAGGATGTTCCTTTAATGGTGCAAGGGGTTATTTTTCTGCCAAATCTGATGGAGCTTCTGTTTAGGGAGTTCGATCTAATTCTGGGTATGAACTGGTTGGTTGAGCACTGGGTCAGTTTGGACTGTGTGTCTAAGAGGGTAATTCTAAGGACCAAGGATGATTTCGAAGTGGTTGTGATTGGTGAGCGTCGAGATTATTTGTCCAATATGATCTCCGCTCTTGTGGCTGAGAAACTGTTTCGGAAAGGTGTGAGGTGTACTTGTCTTACGTCAATGTTTTTAATTCTTGCGGTTCTTCTGTTGGGGATATCAGAACAGTGAGAGACTTTCCAGATGTCTTTCCTGAGGACTTACAGGGTTTATCTCTGAATCGGGAAGTCGAGTTCGGAATTGAGCTTCTACCGAGTACAGCTCTATGTCTATCGCTTCGTACTGTATGGTACTAAAGTAGTTTATAGAGCTTAAGGCTCAATTGCAAGAGCTTCTGGATCGTGGTTTCATCCGTCCTAGTGTGTCTCCATGGGGAACGCCAGTTCTATTTGTTAAGAAGAAGGATGGGACCATGAGGATGTGCATCGATTATCGATAGTTTAACAAGTTGACTGCGAAGAATAGGTACCCACTTCCGAGGATCAATGACCTGTTTGATCAGTTCTGAGGGGATTTAGTGTTCTCCAAGATAGACCTTCATTCCGGGTATCATCAGTTGAGGGTTAAGGAAGCTGATGTTCATAAAGCTGCATTTAGGACTCGTTATGGACATTACGAGTTCCTAGTTATGCCTTTTGGTTTGACGAATGCTTCGGCTGCATTCATGGATCTGATGAATTGATTCTTTCAGCCTTATCTGGATCAATTCGTCATTGTCTTTATCAACAACATTCTAGTTTACTCTAAGAGTGAGGATGAGCACGATAAGCATATCAGAGTGGTACTTAAGATTCTTCATGAAAAGCACCTCTACGCTAGGTTGAGTAAGTGTGAGTTCTAGTTACAAGAGGTAACTTTCTTGGGGCATGTGGTGTATGCTGAGGGGATTCGTGTAGTTCCGAGGAAGATTGACGCTGTACTGGATTGGAAACAGCTTAAGAATGTGTTTGAAATTCGCAGTTTTCTGGGTTTGGCGGGTTATTATCGGCATTTTGTTGAGGGTTCTCTCTGATTGCAGCTCCCTTGACTAAGCTTCTGCGTAAGTGTGCCATTTTTCTGGACTGATGTGCAACAATCTAGCTTCGAGAAGCTCAAGTCTATGCTGACTCAGGCTCCTGTTCTGATACAGCCTGAATTCGGTAAGGAGTTTATGGTCTACAATGATGCATCACACATTGGTTTGGGATGTGTATTGATGCAGGATGGAAAGGTTGTGGCTTATGCATCCTGTCAGCTTAAGACACACGAATGGAACTATCTGACGCATGATCTTGAGTTGGCTGCAGTGGTCTTTACGTTGAAAATTTGAAGGCACCATCTTTATGGTAAGAGGTGTATTATCTACACTGATCATAAGAGCCTAAAGTACCTCCTTACTCAGAAGGAGTTGAACCTTAGGCAGCATTGATGGATTGAGTTGCTTAAGGATTATGACTTCATGATAGAGTTCCATCTTGGTAAGGCTAATGTGGTGGTCGATGCTCTTAGTCGGAGAGTGATGCTCGTATTAGTCTTTTCGATAATAGGAGTCTGTTAGCCGAGTTCCAAGTTAAGCCGACTTGGGTGGAGTGGATTCGAGATAAGCAGTTTGGGGATGAGTTTTTGGGTTTGCGGTTGTGTCAGGTTGAGAGTGGCAGTACTTCAAATTTTGGGCTGAACAGTGATGGTGTTCTGTGTTTTCGAGGATGAATATATGTACCGAATGATAATGATTTGAGGTAGACTATTCTGAGCGAAGCGTATAGTAGTTCTTACGCTATGCATCCCGGCGGTAATAAGATGTATCGCGATCTCCGTGAGTTGTACTAGTGGCCAAGTTTGAAGCGTGAGGTTAAGGACTTTATGGCTCAATGTCTGACGTGCCAGCAGGTTAAGACGGAGCACCAGTTGCCTTCAGGTTTGTTACAGTCAGTTAAGATTCCCTTATGGAAATAGGAACGTGTGACAATGAATTTTGTTAGTGGGTTACCCTTGACACCCACTAAGAAGGATTTTGTTTGGGTCATCATGGATCGATTGACCAAGTCTGCTCACTTTGTCCTGGTTCGGACGGATTATTCCCTCTAGAAGTTAGTGAAATTCTACATTTCTGAGATTGTAAGACTGCATGGGGTTCCTGTTTCGATTATTTCTGATAGAGATCCTCTCTTCACATCTCGATTTTGGAAAAAGTTGCATGAGGCTTTAGGTTCGAGGTTAGACTTCAGTACTTCATTCCATCCTCAGACTGATGGTCAATTTGAGAGGGTGTTTTAGATACTGGAGGGCATGCTTTGGAGTTGCGTGATTGATTTTAGAGGTAGTTGGGAGGATTATCTGCCGCTAGATGAGTTTGCCTACAAAAACAACTTTTAGTATAGCATTCAAATGGAACCTTACGAGGCTTTGTATGGTCGTAAGTGTCGTACTCTGTTGTGTTGGACTGAGTTGGGTGAACATCGAGTATTGGGTCCTGAGTTGGTTTCTGAGACCGAGGATAAGGTTAGGCTGATTCGGGATCATCTGAAGGCAGCTTTTGATTGGTAGAAATCTTATGCTGATCTAAAGAGGAGTGATATTGAGTATTTTGTGGGGGACTTTGTGTTTTTTAAGGTTTCCCCATGGAAGAAAGTTCTGAGATTCGGACGTAAAGGCAAGTTCAGCCCTAGGTTTATAGGGCCGTACCAGATTCTAAAGCATGTGGGATATGTTGAACTACCCCAAGAGCTGGACCGTATTCATGATGTCTTCCATGTCTCGATGTTAAGGAGATATTGGTCTGATCCTTCTCATGTTGTTTCTATTGAGGAAATCAAGGTTAGGTTGGATTTGACCTTTGAGGAGGAGCCGATTCAAATTCTGGATCGTGACATTAAAGTTCTGAGGAGGAAGTCCATCCCTTTAGTGAAGGTCCTGTGGAGGAATCATGGTTCTGAGGAGGCCACATGGGAACATGAAGACTCAATGCGGAAGCAATATCCTCATCTGTTCTGATCAGGTAAATTTCAAGGTTGAAATTTCTTTTAGAGGGTAGAGTTGTAACGCCCTGAAAAATATATTTAGGCTTTTGTAAATATTTAACACAAATGTGTATCTGCTTCAGTGGTTAAGTATTTTGGGAGTGTTTGAGAGGTCTTAGGTTCAAGCCTAACCTTTGCCAAATTTTGATATCTTTGGGATCTAAGCCTTATCTTCGGTCAGTGGGCTTATATTAATTTGTCTAGTAATCCATATCAGAATGAGTCTACTGGTTCAACTGGTAAGGGAGTTAGTGTGTTGGAGGTCATGTGTTCAAATCCCTGCAAGAGCGTGGGCATGAATTTTTACTCAGTTGCTTGAGAGAGTTTCGGTAGAGATGGGATTCTAAATAGTGGTTGTTAGTGGGATAGTGGGGAGGAATTTTGGGGATTCTGATAATATCTATTTGTTTTTCTTTTTTTTTTTTCGAATTTTCATCTCTCCTCTAAAATTCCCAAAATTTCTGACATTAGTTCTTCCTATTTTCTTTTCTCTTTGGCAATCTGTGCAATTTCCTCCTTGTTTAAAGTGCTATACTCGTTCTTTTGGTGCTCGCTGTGGGATTTAGGTAAAAGGGTAATTCCCGTTTTAATTTTTGGTAATTACAAGGTATACCCTTCTTCTTTTGTAGTGTGTTTTCGGCAAAGTTAGGGGTCTGATTCTTGCAGAATTTCTGTGTAGGAGAAAGTGGTGGTGGAGGGAATTCAATTTATTGACCTAACTGTGTTGTTATCTGTGTTTGTCGACGGTAAGTTATTTATGTTGTTCCAGGATTTTTTTGATGACTTGTTAATTGGTTGTTAAGTGATCAATGGATTTCTGTTCCTTAGGTTTCAAAGGGCTTGGGATTGCTATAGCGTCTTAAACGAATCAGGTGTATACCCGTAATGCAGAAAACAAGGCTTTGGTAAAAGTTGAAAAATTACACTATAGACGCCACACGGGAGTGTGGTCGCCTGTGTGGATGGCTGTGTGCGAGACACGGCCGTGTGATCGACGTAGTCATGGCCGTGAGTAAGACACGGCCGTGTAGTGGCTCGAGTGTGGCCGTGTGGGCCACATAGGCTTGGCCAAGTTGGGCGTGTAGGCCACACAAGCGTGTCGGCCCACACGGCACTCTCCACGGGCATGTGGGTTTCTGGGCCAGGCCGTGTGGGCCACACAGGCAAACGCCAATCTGGGCGTATGGGCCATACGGGCATGTGGGCCCACACAGACATGTGGGCACATAATTCTGAAATTTTCCCTAAGGTCGCACGGGTCACTTCGATTGACTGTGGGCCTACTGTAGGGTTGGTAAGAGCTATTTAAACCCTATTTTGAATGTTATGATGTTCTAATAGACTGATTTGAGTAGGATACTAAATATATGCCTGACTGTGTTGCCATATACATATATGTTATTTTTTTAAAAACATGTCGATCATGTTTAATTTGATAATTCTGTATCTGATTTGGGGTGGGATATGTATTTAAGGAGGAAGTATTCTGATATGCGTTAATCACCTATACTCTGGCAGCATGGCTGCATATATTCTGATATGTGTCTTAATGGCACAAGTTGGTATGTAAGGATGGATGGGTGTTTTTAACCCCACATGGTGTGATGGGATGGTTGGAGATGGTGTGTAGAGGATGAGGGTAAGATTAATGCATGTTTGCTTCTGGATCTGATTCTGAATCTAAAACTGCAGCTGCTTCCGACTGTGTTTATAAATCTGTATGTTTGCATGCTTAAGTTTATTGGGTTACATACTGAGTTTACGTAAACTCACTTTTTGTTTGTCGTTTTGTCAGGTAATCCACAAACCTAGGCGGATCGGTGCGACAGAGTTTTGCGTTGACCACAAGTTTGTGAATTGACTTTAAATAATAGTTTTATTAATTTTAGATTATTTCCTGGAGTTTTGTAATTGTTGGACTCTCTAGACTGTTTAGGTTTTTATTTGGTTTTGGTTATGTTTTAACTTTTAAAATGACGCTTGACTAAAATTACGATTTTACGAAATCAAAGGGTTTTTTTTTTCCAAAGTACGAATTGGATTTTTCAAAACATAATAGTTTTAAAACCTCAGCTGCAAATATTGTTTTGGTAAATGAATTAATTAAACAACATTATCAGTAATGGTTATAAAACTTGGATGATTTATCAAAACAACAATGTTTTCAAAACTCAACTCTTGTGACATCACCAAATTAGGCCATAACGTCTAGGCCGGGTTAGGGGGTTATAGTGAATTTTGGGGTTCCAAAATTGTGATTTAAAAAGAATTGGTTTTCAAATATTTTGGATAATTTGAGAAAGTATGTGGTACACCGAATCTCCGACGCTGGTCCTGTAAGTATTTCTAAAACTTAAATAGTACACTCTGAAAACACTATAAGTAGCACTTTTTGAAACTGTATCGAAATAGTTAGAGACTGAAACTTCTGAAAACATATCTGAAATTCTAATAATTTATGCATAAAATATATGTTAATAAATACTAGAACTGATGCATAAAACTTTATAATGTAGATAAATTCAAAAATTCATAATAAGCGCTCGTGGAGCTCGAGGACGTGGTATTCGGGGCCATGGTAGAGGCCGTAGGGGGCTCAAACTGAGTCTTTCTCTTTGGGCAGTATGCCAAATTTAGATACGAGTAAGACTCTGGTTTCCCTTTCTACTGAGACTGGGTCTCACAGTCGTTCGGTTGGGGATGACGTACTGTTCTAGGCCATGTTGAGGATATTGGAGAGGGTCGCTGGACCCCATTCTGGTTCTGGGGGCCGTGGGTCGGTAACTGAACGACTTCGGTCCAGTGGTGCTGAGCTGTTTAGGGGTGTCACTGGAGTCGCCCCTACTGTGGCCGAGTATTGGTTGGAGGATTTGAATAATCGTGGGTATTTTTGTTGTTGTTATTCGGTGATGTTCGCTACTGGAGTGATTTTGCATCAAATCCGTACCAGGTGTGTACTCGAAACGCAGAAAAACAAGCTTCTGCAAAAGCCAAAAAACCACACTGTCGACGCCACACGGGCGTATGCCTAGCGTGTGCGAGACACGGCCGTGTGGTCGACGAAAGAATGGCCGTGTGTAAGACACGACCGTGTGTGGTGCGAGTGTGGCCGTGTGGGCCACACTGTCTAGGCCAAATTAGACGTGTGGACCCATACGGGCTAGCCACACGGGCATGTGATTATAGGCCAGGCCGTGTGGGCCATACGGACAAGGCCAATCTAGGTGTGTGGGCCCATATTTCTAAAAATTTCCCTAGGGTCGCTAGGGTCGTTCCGATCGACTGTGGGCCTACTGCAGGGTCAGTAAGGGCTAACCAAACCTTAAAACTATAGATCTGATAGTTTGATATTCTGTTCTGAGCATGATAATGCTATGCATGTCTAATTATTCTTATATCTGTACATAAGCATGTTGAGCATGTCTAGTATGATATTCTATATCTGTTTCTGTATATGATTGTAGGATGTGATATGTATATGAGGAGGAAGTATTATGTACGACGATCGTCGCCTATATTCTGGCAGCTTGGCTGCACATTATCTGACATGTGCTGTAATGGCATGATATGGTATGTAGGGATGGGGGGTGTTTTTAACCCCACATGGTGTGATGGGATGGTCAGAGTTGGTGTGTAGAGGATGGGGGAAAGATTCCGTATATCTAATTCTATTTACTGTATCTGAAAATGACATGAGCCTAACTCTGTATCTATATGTTTGCATGCTTAATTCTGTTGGGTTACACACTGAGTTTACGAAAACTCGCATCCATTTGTCTGTTCTGTTTAGGTAATCCACAGACTTAGGCGGATCGGTGCGACGGAGCCTCTCAGTGACCACGAGTATGTAAACTGATTAGGTTTATGGTTTTTTTCTATTTTATTTTAAGGATTATTTCTATTTTTTTTTTTGTAATAACTGGACTCTCTGGACTTTTTGGCTGGTTTTCTTTTGGATTTGGATTTTCGTTTTAGTACTTAATTTGCGATTGATAACTGAAAACTATGGTTTTTACTAAAACAAAGGTTTTCTAAAAGCATGAACTGTTTTATTTAAATACAACGTTTTTCGTAAGCTTCCGCTATAAAACATGTTTTAAGGCAAACTGATTAACTGAAGAAATGTTTTGACAATGGATAAAAGCAAATAAGAGTTGAAAAACTGAAATGGTTTTAACGTGTAGATTTCGTTATCAAAACCCATTCTTTGTGACACCTCCGGATCTGGCCATAACGTCTAGGTCGGGTTTAGGGTGTTACAATTAGTGAAATATTTGATAACCAAATCATCATATATTTAAGTGTTTATTATAGATTACATTAGCCAATTATGAAATTCTAATCGAAATATGAGAATTTCATAATGTCAAAACAAAGAACTCATACCAAATTGTAAACTTTTTCAAATTAGATGACCTAAATAGAATTTTTTAAAGATAAATGACAAATGATAAAAATTGTAATTTAAATTTTAAGAAAAAAACATTTTTAAAAGTAATAATGCTATACAGATATGTGGCATGTTAAACATTGTGAAAATAGCATTTAACATATGGTAGATGTTATTGCATTATCATTTTATCTAATAATTAGTAACAAACACATAATACTAAAAAAATTTCAAACATATTTAGTTATTCTGCTTAATCGATAACCTGTACAGTTTGATGTCAAATCATTTATATTAATAGTTTATGTAAATTTTGAAATTATGTATAATTAAAAATAATTTAAAATCTAAAAATAAATTAATAAAAACTACATAATAATAAATTTATTTTGATCATGGGGTCATGTAGTATGTTTGACACTTTCTTCTCTTCCCTCTCGTTTTTTCTTTTGTTTTTAGAAAATATGTAGCTTTCATTTTACAAGAATAGAGTTCCAAGCAAACGCTTAAAAAACTCGTATATAGACCAATAGAGAAAAGTAGAAACCATCAAAATCAAAGGGGAACAACATGTACTAGGATAGTGTCGAAACTATTTTTAAAATCGGGTTCATAAAAACGGGGATTGACTTTAAAAAACAAAAATGGGAGTCGCCACCAATCCCTTTTTACTTAGGTGTGATTGGATCACCTTGTAAAATGTTTCATTTTAAAATCTTTGGTTTTGGTCTACGAAAAACGAGAAAACGGGTTCAGGAGTCGGTTACGTATGAGGAAGGGCTAGTACCCTCATAACGCCCAAAAAATTGGTACCAAATTGATGGAATCATGTCCAAATGTTTGAAATTTAAAAGTATTTAAAAATATGATTTCTTAAAAAAAAACTTCGAGCAATTTAAGTTAAAATTTGAGACTTTCTTGTTCCAAAAGAATATAAACATCACATCCAGTACGTTAGGACACGATATTTTAAAACCTTCGTAATCAAAATCATCTCACGATTTGCAAAACTTGTTAAAAGGATATTTAGCTATTTAGCCAAACGGAAAATCGCAACCCAGCACGTTAGGGCACTATTTCCCGAATTTCTAAATACGAAACATTACCTTATTTTCAAAAACCTTATCTCGAGATAACATAATGTCACATCCAGCACGTTAGGACACGACATTTTGAATTCCCGAGAATAAGTTTTTATTTGAAATAAGAAGGGATATTTAATATTTTAAGTTTCACGAGAAAAATCAAAACCCAGTAAGTTAGGGCAAGATTCTTCTCGAAGTCCCCAAATATCATATATCACTTATTAAAAATGTATAAAAAAGGATTATTATAAATGAATATATAAAGAAAAATGGTCACAAATATAATAATAGTATGTATAATAACAATAATAGGAGAATATTAATAATAGGGTATAATAACAGTAATAATGATAATAAAAATATAATAGTAATAATAAAGTTAATTAATATTAATAATAGTAAATATCGAAATTAATGGCGATTTAAAATTATGGTAGTGAAAAAAATAATATTATAAATAATAATAATAATAATAATAATAAATGTGAAAATAATGAATATGGTAATGGTAAAATAATAATAATTTTTATATAGAAATAATAAATAAAAATGTTAAAACCATAGCAAAATATCAAAAAACAATAAAAGAAAATAAAGTAAGGACGAAATTAAACATAAAAAGGATATCTTGGGGGCAAATTTTAAAAGAAAAGAGTTGAATTAGGACCTCTTAGAAATGCGCGCAAAAAGGGAAGGACTAAATATGAAATAATCCTTATTATTCAAAACGACGCCGTTTATTATAAGACTAAAACAGAAAAGAAATAAAATTATGGGACCCAATTAAAATTAAAAAAATCTATTTGTAATAAAATTAAAAACAAAGGGACTGCGCATAGAAATAACCCATTAGAAGTAAAAACACGCGGATCCTAATATGACGGGTCGGGTCTCGGGTGAGCTTCATGAAACGGCGTCGTTTTGGTCCTTACCTAACCACACCAAAACGGCGTCGTTTCCTTGGCGTATATAAACCAATTCCCAGGAAAAAAAAATCATTTAGCCTTAGGTTTTAAAAAAAAAATTCAGAAAAGCTCTCTGAACTTCCTTCGCCTCTGTCCGAAGCGGCCATCGCCATGCACCTCACGCGCCACCGCGAATGGTGACTGGAGGTTGAAACTACTTAGTCGCAAGGTAAATCTGCCCTTTCTTTAGTAATATATGTATATAAAAAACTTATGAAACAAAAAAATAAAAATGGAATGGATCTTTAAAAGAATCACCTCTGTAACTATTTTATTTCTCTAAAATTTTTGAATATTTCGTGTATTCTCTGTTTTCTCGTGTTTTTTGACAGTATTCCCCTGTTACAGATTCTTTGTTAGGCTTTTATAGCCTTTGAAACAAAATGAAAAAGGAAATAGAAATATTGTTATATTTGCTGTCGATTTTCCTTCCTTTTGCAGGTGATTGACGGAGGATCACAGCGCTGATGGTGGTATGGCTTGTGGCGCAGGCGTGATCGAAGGCCAGACGAGGGCTTAGTTTGGATGAGCGGTGTGTTTACCTCCGGTGAGATTAAAAACAGCGGTGGCGGTGAGATTAATTATTGTAGCGGCGAGATTGGACATTGTAGCAGTGAGATTAGAAATAGCGGTGGAGTGTGTGTTTGGATTCAAACGCAGCTGTAGCGTTGAGGTGAAAATAAAAAATGACTATTAAGGACATTAGATTAGAATTGATATATAATAGAAGTTTTTAAATTATTTTACTTATATAAAATTATTAAAATATGTGAATTTATAAATTCATTTAATAAAATATTAAAATGTGTCTTCCAATATTTATTATGAATATTTTAATGAATTATATAATCAATTTAAATTATTTATTAGATAAAATGAAAATTATTTTTAATTTTTATAGTTAAATATTCTTTTATAACAGTGATAAATATTATTTAGCAAATAGTAACAATATACTTGGATCAAATCTGAAAATAAATATGATTGGGCAAGAAATTAATTTAACTTTCAAGGATAAAATGGTAAAATAATAAATAAAAGTATGGGTATTTTTGGAAGTTAAAAATACCAACTGGCCTCTCAATTCTAATTGCTGCTCAAATAGCCAGCTGATTTTTAACCCCTCAGTGCGATTAAAAAAAATTTCACTGAACTTTGACCCTAAACCAAACACTAAAGCAGTGAGATTGGTGGCAGTTTTTTGCCCCAACTGCACCTCACTGGCTTCCACTGGTAAACCAAAGGAGGCCGAGGATTGAAGCGCGACGATCGAGGGAGTGCGCGAGGCTTGCGGCGCGACTGTTGGCCTGCTGTCTCCTGCGTGCGGCGCCTAGTGTTTCCAGAAACCCTTGGCTTCTGCTGAGGCTGTTTACTTTTTGGGCCTTTTGGGCCGTGCTAGTTTGGGCTATATGAGTTGGGTTCTATTCTGGGTTAAGTCTGTTGGGTCTGGATTAATAGGTCAGAGTGTAATTGGGTATTGAGTATCAGCTTGGGCCAAGGGTAGTGTTTAGGCTATAAATAGACTGAAAAACATTATTGGACATTTGGTTTTTATTCTGTTTTCTAGGCCCAGGCAAAAATGGGGTATTACAGATAGTTCTTACACTACCATAAGTTTATTGTAAACCATAGTAAAAGATCATAAAATGATTTGACACATTACACTAAAAACTAATAATTTTCTTGACCCTGTATTGAAATAACTTCAATGTTCTTAATTATTTGGGAAAAGAAATTGGGTGGACAAATAATGATAACACATTATCTTTGGTTTCCTTATCTTCAACACCATGACCATCGTCATTTTGGTACATCAATAAAAACACTCTAGCAATGTTCTTATTAATTTCAATAAACTTTCAAGAGAAATGAAGTTTAGAAATTTGATTCTCATTTATTTTTTTCCATGTTGCGTCAATTAACTTCCTTATGTGTTCACGAGCTTCTTATTCAGATACTTAACTTTTATACATATAATATTGGACTAATTAAGGAATATCACTTCTTTTTAGCTCATGCTAGCCCAAAAAAAAATACAACAAGCATATTAGTATTAGAGTAATTAATTAATGGAAATGTCAAGTTTACAACTATATATTGCTTACCAGCGATGTCCCTAAATCGTTTGCTAATCGTATAATTAAGGAGGACCCATATATTATATTGGAGTAATTTTCTTGGATGTTGTGCAATCCCTCTTTTGTTATATGATCAGTTTCCAAATAGGAATGAGCAAGCATTAAAGAACCCCCTACTTAAATCCAAGTGTTATCAATACTGAAATCCAAGCATTATCAATGTACTCATGTAAGGTTAGAGTATATCCAATGTAATACCATTTTGCATCCACCAAATATGCTTTACAAAGATGTAACACCCTAAACCCAGCCTAGAAGTTTAGACCGAATCCCAGATGTTACATTGATCACTGAAGTGATCGTAGGTAAATTTTTACAAAACAAGTTATCACGTCAAGCCGAAACCTTTAATCGTTTAAATTCAGTCACTAAAAAGTTACAGTTAAGTTTACTATAAAACTGGAATTAAATGAACGGATGACAAAATTTTAACGGAACTTGAACCACAATTTTATAAAAACTTACAGTTCAAAAATTGAATAACAAAATATAAATTGAAAATACAAACTTATACAATATTTTTCTTCAAGACTGTCCAGGACCTCCTCATACCGAGTTCAGTGTCAAAGTTCTGAAACGTACCTGAAAAGGAAACACTAAGAGGGGGTGAGCTACTCGAGCTTAGTGTGAGTCTGAATCAAGACTAAAAACACATTCTAGAATTCAAATCAATATCGCATCAGAATGACATATATTCAATGATTTAGAAAGAAACTTGGAACTAACGTCCCAACAGAACACAACACTCGAGCACACCAATTCACAAACAGACAGACAGAGTACAGTCAAATAGTCAAGCACCCAAAACATACAAATAGATGCGTATGAAAGGAAGTCAAGTAATAAAACCCACCCATCCAGCCGATACACCCCTTCGTCCCCCAATCACACCGCATAAGAGCTGTTTAAGCTCAACCAACCAAAACACACCCTATAGGACCTAGTAGGTCCGTCCAACCCTACACACCATATATGTGGACCAAGCCACTCAGTTATTAATACGCAACAAACATAGCGTATGTGTTGTACAGTGCAATGCAGTAATTTGTTGTACAGTCCTATTGCAGTTATACTGTCAAATAAGATAGTAGTACGCAGCAAAGCTGACGCACATGCAATACAGTGTGATAAATCGCCCTACAAATATGATGTAGTTAAACTGTCAGATCAGAATCAGAATCAGACTCCCTTCACTTCGTAACCCACCCAAAAGTTTATGCAAGTGTATGCATGCACACAAACTCATAGAACAGTGACACTTAAATAAACAGTCAGATAGAACTGATATGCAAACACACCCCACAAACCAGATTTAGAATCAGACATCACATACAATCATCACAGATACTAAGACTTAAGCACGCTTACTAAGCTTAGCTAAGGGTCGGTGCACACAAACACATTTTTAGATCGGGAACACACTCAGAACCAGTACAAGTGTCTTAGTACCACATGCCTATGTGCTCTGGCAGTATGGAAATGTCTAGGCCGTGTGAGAGGTCAAAAGCCTGTGTAAAATGGGGCACATGACCGTGTGAATGAGGCACACACCCGTGTGGACCAGGGACTTAGCCGTGGGAACAGGCTGTGTAACTCTCTGTCTATTTGCACTAAATTTGAATACAAAGCTGACACAGCGCGTGTGAAGGTCTCACGCACCCATGTGCCCACCAGACACGGTTGTGTGTCCAAAATACACGCCCGTGTGGGATCTTTAAATCCCCAAATTAGCCAAATGATCGTGTGGCAAAAAAACACTCAAACCCTAACTCCTAAACTTACATGCCCGTGTGCTCAGGGGATACGGCTATGTGAAAATTGACTATTTTCCCCAAATCAGCCACACAGTTGTGTGGCCAGGCTATGTGATGGCTAAAATAGCTCGAAAACCCTAATTCCTAAAAGCACACGGCCGTGTGTATCGACACACGTCCGTGTGGTCACGAAACCTCCCTAAAATAGCCCCAAAAATGTACTTTTAGCCACAAAGCACTCTTCCACCTTGATAATTCGAAAATATGCCAAATCATGCAAATTCTAAGCATTACACAGCGTTACAACATTAGGATTAGCAAGTTACAAACACTCACACACACGTTGTCGACTTTTCATAAAGTCGAAATAAAATTTACCAACAAAACAGTAAAAGATACGAAACCCATACCTGTTATGCGATCTACAATGCTCCGGCATCGACTTTTATGATGAGGAAGAGACTTTCCAAAATTCCCCAACAACCCGTTCAAAAGAAAAATGAAAAGAACCAAAAGAAAAGAAACAGAGAGAAAAATAAAAAAGGAGGGGGAACATTTAGAAGAAAGTAGAAAAATTACAAAAATAATTTGATAAAAGTAATAAATAATTATTATTATTACTAACTAAAAACAAGCAAAATAAAAAAAGGCTTTCCAAAATGAGCACCAAAAGACTCGAACCCAGAACATTAAAATACACTAACACACAATCTGCCACCAGACCACCAGACCCATTCTGACACTTAAACACGCGACTAAATATAAAAGCACGCCTTTCTCTATGACTCTAACCACAAAACCTCAAAATTTCTAACCGCAAAATTTAGGGTGTTACGAAAGATTTGTCCACTAAATGAATAAAACAAATCAGATAGAGTTGATAAGGAAAACTAGGAAAAGGACTAGATATTGGTCAAAAGCCATTTCATTTAAGGAATTGTAAAGAGCATGATAATATATCTTCATATAGTGTGGAAGCCTCTGCATTGCAGTTATATTCCATATGAAATTACACCAACATTTCCCATATATTATGAGAAATGATTGAATGAAACAGTGACGCCACCTCATCTGTATCCCTTTCCAATAGATTTATGCCACATCAACATTTTTATCCTGAATTTCAGCATTTTATCCTGAATTTCAGGATTTTAATTTGGATTTGATTTTTTTCAGGATAAAAATGCTGAAATTCAGGATAAAAATGCTGATGTGGCATAAATCTATTGAAAAGGGATACGGATGACGTGGCGTCACTGTTTCATACAATCCTTTCCCTATATATTAAAGCTTATTAAACATTGGTAAGAATTGCCAAGAGAAGATAAAATCAAATGTGCAAACCCCTCAACAACATCCGTGAAGAGCTCCAACTCATCTAAGATTCCATAAACATCATCTATAACTGTTATTAATACATTCACCATTGTATGAAATATTCTACCTTTTCCATCCTGAGGAGCAATTATCATTCCCGCACTCCATAAAAAGTTTTCCATTAACCTATCTCTAGCAAAGTTAAACCTCTTGCCAAGACCAAGTTCCTTCCACCATCTATATAATAAATATAAAGAGAAAAACGAAATCATACTTATGTTAAAGCATATGCAAGTTGATTTTGATTTACTATATAGTAGGCATACTTACGTTGAAATATATCTAAGATCTTTCTAGTGTATAGATTGGACTATATTGTAATCCAATATGGCAAGCTCTAAGATAATGGAATTTTTGTCCTTGTTTTTCTCATACACGTCCATGAACCATCTAGCTTCCAACCTTGGCATCCTCCAATGTAGAGGAAGCTCCAAGGCATGGTCCACAAACATCCAAAGATATTGATGATCATTGTTCTCCTTCAAATATTGTTTGAGAAGTTTAGCTACTAACTCTCTAGCATTCTTCAACATTGTTTCACCTTCTAATATGAGGTATGAAGCCTCATACAGGTTGAGCAGTCCCTTGAAATCTTGATTAAGGCTTGATTTAATGTTTCCAACATCATCCATGAAGCAAGTGAAAACATCTAGGGGATGAAAATAATTCAATGTTAAGTATCACTAAATTAGATATAAAAACTGATACATCCAATTTTTGAATTTTTGTTTTTACCTTGATCCACCTTATACCCCTGTTGTCTAAGCAATCTAAATTCAAAAGCTGTAGGATATAAATTGTCTTTCTTCCATGCAACAGTACTAATGCGATTGATACTTATATTCTTCAAAGTTTTGTTTATTTCAACGTCAAAGTGATAGGACAAGCCAAGTTTTTATAAGGTATCAACAAGCTCAAGTTTCTCCAAAGGATCCACCACATTTCCAAGCATCATCCTCACTTCTTCCTTCAGTTTCCTTGCTCGTAGCTTGTATGATTCATTCTATACACATAAGTGACATCAAGTTGTTGTTAGCTTGCTCCAAATTTAGCTTTATTAGGGGAAAAAGGAAAATCAAAACAAAAATAGTGTCAACTGCCACGTGTATATGCACTAAGAATGTGAAATATACTTGTACAAAATCATTTTTGAGTGACTAAACATAACCATAATCCCAAATAGAAGGGTGGTAATTAGTCGATCATCTAGTTATGATGGCGTCTTCAATAAAAGTTTTCTTTGTAGTATCACTTTGTGAGGCAGAAAAAACAGTTAACCTACGGAAGCTTGACCCATCGTATGAGAAGCTTTTCCATTTTGAGTGTATGGGGGAACTGCACAACGAAAATGAACTAAATAGGCAAAAAGCCATTTCAAAGCTTCTAACTACTGTTCAATGGATAGTTATCACTTGGTATGGAGAATGAGTTGGAACAATGCAAAGTTGTATATATTAGAAGTATTTTTTTGTTGATACATACATTAACAAACATTAATATGTAAAAAAAATATTGAAGGCAATGATAAGGTATGCTATATTGTACTCGTAAAAAAATAATATAAGTTCGAATATTTACACTAAAAAAATATTTGTACATGTTGTTAGTGCCTTTATTTTTTAAAATAAATTATATTTTTATGGTTAATTTAGTGAGTTGTTAATGTTTATTTATTAAAAATACGATTCATATGCTTTTATTTTTCTTTTACTTTTTGTCTCGATGATTTTTATTTATATTATTAATTTTTACTCGTTTTTATTTATGTGATATTCTTAAATAAAAAATATGCATTATTATATTATTTTTAATAATTAGAAAGCAAAAATAATTCCTTATTAAGATATTTGAGATGATCTAGGATCAAACTTTGTTTACGGAAGTTTTATTTCTTCGTGGACCTCTACACAAATGGTAATTACTTCAATGAAGACAAACTGACAAATTTCAGCAATACACCACGCAGGCTTTTTTTCAAAATTGTCCCTAAAAATTGATTATTTATGAAAATGACCTAGGTGCAAAATCTTGTTGAAAATGACTTGTTTTCTACAGAGCATGTTAGTGCCAGTCATCTCCCCCCCCCCCGGCACACCTTCCATCATCCTGTAATGATAGTTTGATGATTGTCTGGTCTATAAGAATGAATTTTTTTAGAGTCGGCACTGTGTTCGCCGAAACTGGTGTGTATTTTTTTTCAAATGCACTTTAAAAATACTGGTATCCTAGGATATAAAAAAATAATATTTTAATAGGTTTCAGCATTTATGTTGTCGGAATCGGTTCAAATTTTTAAAATTATAATCCTAAAAGCATAACTACACTTTGATATTATAAAAATTACGGTATATAATCAATAATTTATTTCTATACTATCAAATATCTATCATGTACTATTATAGCATTTCTACCAGAATTTTATTAGCGTTTCTTAATTTTATTAAGAATTACAACTATTTATCAATTATTTATTATTTTATCATATGCTACTATTTTATAATTACTTATTTTGTTAGTTAAGAAGATTACTATATTTTATGTATAAATTAAATTGATAAGAATTTAATTATTCGAGGAGTTTAGGTTCAATCATTCAACTATTAAAAATTTCAATCTGGGCATTAACATTAGGGACATCAAAATTTTTGGTCAAAAAACCGTTAGAGACTAACGATTAGATGGTGTAGCAAAGTTATGACACATGTATTTGATATCCAAATTCATTAGTGAGGTATTTGATATCCAATTCATCTATATTTAAGTGTTTATTATAGATTACATCAGTCAATAAAGAAATTCTAATCGAAATATGAGAATTTTATATTATCAAAACAAAGAATCCATCACTAAAAAGGTTAGTGACCAAATTATAAATTTTTCAAAGTTAAATGACCTAAATAAAATTATTTAAAAGATAGGTGATCAAAATTTTAATTTTAATTTTAGGAAAAAAAACATTTTTAAAAGTAATAATGCTATGTGGATATGTGGCATGTTAAACATTGTAAAAATAACATATGGTAGATATTTTTACATTATCATTTTATCTAATAACTAGTAACTAACACATGAATAAAAAAAATTCAAAGTATTTAGTTAATTTATATTAATGGTTTATGTAAAATTTTAAAATTATATTTAATTATTCTATTATTTATTAAAAAATAATTTAAAAACTAAGAATAAGTTAATAAAAATTATATAATAAATTTCTTTCGGTCATGGGGCTCATGTATGGCACTTTTCTTTTCTTTCCTTTCCTTTCTTGTTTCTTAATTTTAAATTTAGTAAACATGTAGCATTCATTTTATAAGAATAGAGTTCCAAGCAAAGGCTTGGAAGACTCATAAATAGAACAATAGAGAGAAGTAGAAACCATCAAAAGCAAAGGAGATCAACATGTACTAGGGTAGTCCTTACACTACCATAAGTTTATTGTAAACCATAGTAAAAGATTAGAAAATGATTTGACACGTTACACTAAAAACTAACAATTTTCTTGACCCTGTATGGAAATAATTCCAATGTTCTTAATCATTTGGCCAAAGAAATTGGGTGGACAAATAATGATAACACTCTATCTTTGGTTTCCTTATCTTCAATACCATGACCATCGCCATTTTGGTACATCAATAAAGACACTCTAGCAATGTTCTTAGTACTTTCAATAAACTTCTGAGAGAAAGGAAGTTTAGCCATTTGACCTTCATTTATCTTTTTCCATGCTGCGTCAATTAACTTCCTTATGTGCTCACGAGCTTCTTCCTCAGATGCTCCACTCTCATACATATAACATTGGACTGATTTAGGAACATCACCTCTTTTTAGCTCATACTAGCCCAAAAATAAAAGAAATAAGGCACACATATCAGTATTAGAGTAATTAATTAATGGAAATTTGAAGTTTACAACTATACATTGCTTACCGATGATGTCCCTAAATCGTTTGATAATCGTGTAATTATGGAGGACTGATATATATCGGTGTAATTTTCTTGGATATTGTGCAATCCCTCTTCCGTTATATGACTAGTTACCAAATAGGCATGAGCAAGCATTAAACAACACCCTATTGAAATCCAAGCATTATCGATGTACTCTTTTAGAGTTGGCGTATATCCAATGTAATACCATTTTGCCTCCACCAAATATGCTTTACAAAGATCTGTCCACTGGATGAATAACACAAATAAGATAGAGTTGATAAGGAAAAGCAAGAAAAAGACTAGAAATTGGTTTAATACCACTTTCTTAAGGAAGGGAATGACATCTATCCCTTGTTCCTTAATAGTGTCAAAAGCCATTTCATTTATGGAATTGTAAAGAGCAAGGTAATATATCTTCATATAGTCTGGAAGCCTCTGTATTGCATTTATATCCCATCTGAAATTACACCATCATATATATTAAAGCTTATTAAACATTGGTAAGAATTTCCAAGAGGATAAAATCAGACGTGCAAACCTCTCAACAACATCTGTGAAGAGCTCCAACTCATCTAAGGTTCCATAAACATCATAAACATCATCTATAATTGTTATTAGCGCATTGACCTTTGTAAGAATTATTCTACTTTTTCCATCCTGAGGAGAAATTATCATTCCCGCACCCCATAAAAAGTTTTCCATCAGCCTATCTCTAGCAAAGCTAAATCTCTTGCCAATACCAAGTTCCTTCCACCATCTAAATAATACAAGTAAAAAAAATTGAAATCATACTTGTGTTGAAGCATATGCGAGTTAAATTTTTGAACTAGTATGTAGTAGGCATACTTACGTTGAAACATATCTAAGATCTTCCTGGTGCATAGATTGGACTATATTGTAATCCAATATAGCAAGCTCTAAAATAATGGGACTTTTGTCCTTTTTTTTCTCATATGCCTCTATGAACCATCTAGCTTCCAACCTTGGCATCCTCCAATGTAGAGGAAGCTCTAAGGCATGGTCCACAAGCGTCCGAAGATATTGATCATCATTGTTCTCCTTCAAATATTGTTTGAGAATTTTAGTTGCTAACTCTCTTGCATTCTCCAACATTGTTTCACCTTCTAATAAGAGGTATGAAGCCTCATACAGGTTGAGCAGTCCCTTGAAATCTTAATTAAGGCTTGATTTAATGTTTCCAACATCATCCATGAAGCAAGTGAAAACATCTACTCGATGAAAATAATTCAATGTTAAGTATCATTAAATTAGATATAAAAATTGATACACCCAATTTTTGAATTTTTGTTTTTACCTTGATCGACCTTATACCCATGTTGTCTAAGCAATCTAAATTCAAGAGCTGTAGCATATAAATTATCTTTCTTCCATGCAACAGTACTAATGTGATTAGTACTTATATTCTTCAAGGATTTATTTATATCAGCTTCAAAGTGATAGGACAAGCCAAGTCTTTGTAAGGTATCAATAAGCTCAAGTTTCTCCAAAGGATCCACCACATTTGCAAGCATCATCCTCACTTCTTCCTTCAATTTTCTTGCTTGTTCCTTGTACGATTCATCCTATAGACACAGGTCACATCAAGTTTTTGTTATCTTGCTCCAAATTTAGCTTTACTAGGGAAAAAAAAGGAAAAGCAAATAAAAAATGATGTTAACTGCCACGTATATATGCACTAAGAATGTAAAATATACCTGTACAAAATCATTTCTGAGTGACTGAACATAACCATAATCCCAAATAGGAGGGTGGTAATTAGCCGATCGTCTAGTTATGATGGCATCTTCAATAGAAGTTTTTTTTGTAGCATCACTTTGTGAGGCAGAAAAAACAGTTAACCTACGAAAGCTTGACCTATCGTATGAGAAGCTTTTCCATTTTGAGTGTATGGGGAAAGTGCACATCGGGAAAGAACTAAATAGGCAAAAAACCATTTCTGAAGCTTCAAACTATTGCTCAATAGATCGTTTTCACTTGGTATGGATTATGAATTGGAACAATACGAAGTTGTATATATAGAAGTATTTTTTGTGGATATATACATTAGAAAACATTAATATGTACACAAATATTGAATGCAATGATAGGGCATGCTATATTGTACTCTTAAAAAGATAATATAAGTTTGAATATTGACATTAAAAAAATTAGAACATTTTATTAGTGCCTTTATTTTTAAATAAATATATTTTTTATGGTGAATTTAAAGTGTTGTTAATGTTTAATGAGTAAAAATAAGATTCACATTCTCTTATTTTTCTTTTACTTTTTGTATACATGATTTTTATTTATAATATTATTTTTTACTCGTTTTTAAGGATCAAACTTTATTTTACGGAATTGTTCTTTCTTCTTGGGCCTCTACATGAATGGTAATTACTTCAATGAAGATGAGTTGATAAATTTCAGTAATGCATCACGCCATGCAGGCCTTTTTTTCAAAATTGACCCCAAAAATTTGATTATTTATGAAAATAACCCAAGTGCAATATCTTGTACGAAAATTACTTATTTTCTATAGTGCATGTTGGTGTCGGCCATTTCACCCCCGACACCACCCTCCATCATCATGTAATGATTGCTCGATGATTGCCCGATCTATAGAAAATGATTTTTGTGGGACCGGCACTATGTTTGCTAGCACCGATATGTATATTTTTCAAATACACCTTAAAAATACCGATATTTTGGGATATAAAAAAATAATATTTTAATAGGTGTCGACGATCACATTGCTGGAATCGGTTCAAAATTTTAAAATAAGTGTGTCAATGCTTTTTTGGTGTCAGTGTTCTTGGTGGGGTTCGCATTGCCGCACTTTTCTAACACCTTTGCTAGGGGGATGACTTTTTTAGGTGTCGGGGTTCTTGTTGTTGGCACCAGTGTGGGTTAATTTTAAAAGAATTGTTTTTTTTTTTTGTTGTTGCAAACATTCTCTTTATGGACACTAGTGGTAGGGAAAAAAATGTACCGGCAGACTGTGTGGCGGTACCACCAAGAAATATATGCATCTGGTTTGGGTTTTTGTTGAGTTTTGCTTGCTTTAATTGTTTAGTTGAAGAGAAAACAAATTTTATTGAAGATGAATAACCAAATGTTGTTGGTATACGTTCATTTTGATGGAGCAATTCTACAAACAACTGAAGAAGGTTGTGTATTTCAAGGTCGCCAAAAAGTAGGGATGAGATTCAATAAGACTGTAATGCTAGAAGAACTGCAATGAAAGATTAATGAAAAAATAGTTGTCTATTGTGGGAAGATTGTGTCAAAGATTATTCTACAAATTTCCAGTTTCTTCAGATCTGTGGAAATTCGAGGAGATGAAACTTGTAGATCATGATGACCTAGGCACTATGATAGCAATTTCTTGCCCGACTGGGATCGACAACCCTCGACTAGTTGAGTTATTCACTGAGTTAGTTGATCCCAAGCCTGTTCAAATTGCCCCTTAAATAAGTCAACATCACGGGTTTAAGTTTGATTTTAATGTTAAATGGGAAGATTAGTAAGGCTATGGAGGAACATCACAAAAGCCCAAAATCCAAACTATGGTGGAAGTTCGTATAACAACCCTATCTCAAGCCCCTGTCTAGAGATACATTTGGAGGTGATGGGAACCAACGCAGATGGTGAAGAAGGGTCCAATAATGATACTCATTCCTATATGACAGTGAAGAATTTAGTGACCCCGATACGGATGAGGTCTTAGACGATATTAACGATTAAGGCACGGAAGAGGGTCAAGGCGTACACCTTTCTTTGGTCGGGAACCCGAGTCATGGTATATTTATATGGAATAACCCTGAGGCCCACATGTTGAGCGTAGTCCCCAATGCGGTGCTTACATCCGAGTTCCATAAGTACTCAGATACAATACATGCTCACTGGTTGGGGGCAGATTCATATTTTGGAGAGTTGTTCGTCAGGAAATAGTTCGAGAATAAGGCAAACTAGATATTTGCCATCAACTAATATATTATGAAGGTGTCACTGGACTACAAAGTCATGAAGTCTACACTGCTTTTATATGTTAGGGAATGCTAGAGGGCTGAAGAATGGTGCAACTAGCAGGTTCAGGATGCATTAATACAAAGGACTCAACTGTGGACAAGATGAATATTAGAAGGGCCCTATACATAGACTACTTCACATATGACATAAGACCACCACAAACTAGATACGGAAACAATATGCAACTACATCCTACCGTTGGTAAAAGACATGCCCACCATTACTAATCGATCCTTATCGTCGACATACAAGTCTGGTTCAAGTACATGGTGTCGTACAGGAAAGCAGTTGTACAGTGACTAGGATGTGTAATACAATGAACTTCATGTGTGAATATCTATGATGTAGAAGTGCATGCCAAGTATCGTGGTTGATTTCCAATCAATACCTTGCAAAGGCTTGGACGAAGAACTACAATCGGGGAGAAAAATTTTCTACCAGTTTTTCTGGATGTTTGATCTATGTGTTAGGGCCTTCTCCTAATGCAACCTGCTAGTGCAAGTTGATGGTACATGGCTATGTTGGATCTGGTGCCCTAACTGTAGTATTTTCACTAATATACACTTGTAAATTTTTCTGAATAGATTGGTTAATAAAAACTTTATTGACTACATGAATATACTTTGTATGGTTGTTCTTACTTTGTTTTTGCATACAAAGCAAAATGGAAGCAAATGTTGCTCATTGGTTGTCTAAATGTTTAACTAATACTAAGCAGTATTATGTAGTCAGATCGTAGTACGGAAAGACAGGTTATGTTAGTAGATGAGCCTAAATATATCCTTAGTCTAATAAAAAATGGGCAAACCAATTAAAAGACTAATATTTCATCTATCAAGTCCAATTAGGGAGATGTTTTATCTTCGGCATTAGAGCGGATGACTCCCTGAAGATTGAAAAATAGATGTGATTGGTTGGACTGATAGTACATCGGACAGGACCCAAGTAGAATATATCCTAAATTTGTTTATGGATTTATTCACTTGTGACGTTCATAGTGTGACATACCTAAATATTGTGTGGATAGCGGACAATGTATGCATGACTCGTACACTTTGATGTAAGTAAAAACTTGAGTTCAAATAGATAAGGAACCAAAAGATAGTGCGTTGGGTGTTCAACTTCTATAGTATGTAGCATCATTTACAATAGTGGAATTCATAGCCCAAAACATGAGTAAATGATATCCTTTCATTGGCATTACATGGTTGATGAAAAGTAAACGTAGCCACAGGTTGTCCATCTTTGTGATAGATGACTTGATCATTTTTTTATAGTGATTGAATTTTCATGAAGGAAGATGTAATGTTTACCATGAGATTAAATAGGATCATATTGGGAGAATGAATATTATCCCAAAGAGATCAAGGATATCCTATGGGGTAACATAGTTATGACAAGGTCATTAAATAAGCATTGAGTAGTTGCTTTCCTAATGGTATGTCGTTGGGGAGAGCTCAATCACAATACAATAGTGGAATGAATTTGTGGCTACATGAGTTTATAATTAATAGGCGAAAAGTTGGTACTTATTTATAAATCATTTGAGCCTCAACTACGAATATCCAATCGGTCCCTTAGCTAGCTCGTTGAAACCAGAAATGATTTGTGTTTGAATAAAAATGAACATAATGAATAGAAAAAGAGAAATGGGAAACATTCAGGAATGGTTATAGTTTTCTCTAAAATGAAGAAATGGAATCATTTGGAAATGAATGTAGGTTTCCAAAAATGGAAATGAGTATAGCATTACTTAAAAAATGATGGAAGAGTGAATTTATGTTTTTGGATTGTTTTAAAGCTTGAAAATGAAAATAAATCATTCGGTCATAGGGAACATGTTGAGTTGTGACATTTTGATCATATTTTCTCTAAATTTTATCAGGGGTAAAATAGTCAAAATTTTGCTAGGGGTAAAGTTGGTATGAGAAATTTTTTTTTATAAGTATAAATATTAATTTTTATTTTGAAAAATAGAAAAATTGACTCGGGTTGGATCATATTAGAGAGTGTTTGGTCAAAAAGGGCTTAGGAAGGACTCGTAATTGGACCCGATGTAAGAGAGGCCCAGATACCCTCTTATAACATGAATGGGGTGTTTACTCTAAGTGTATTGATTGGATAAAGGACATGATGAGGGTTTTGGACCTTAAAGTTATTTCTGACTTCATAATCACGCTCTGGAATAGCTGGAATAATAGAAACAATTTTCTTTTTAGAGGTAAAGAGGAAGAAGTAAGGGTGGTGTAAAAAAGAGCTGCTACCTTGAGTCAAGATTTTCGGACTCATAATTTGGTTTATAAACCCTTATTACCAGTGTCTCCAATTGAAAAATGTTGGATTAAACCCCTTCACGATATCGTTAAGATTAATTTTGACGCTGCTGTTTCATTAGAGAAGATTGGCTTTGGGATGATTGCACGCGACTCAGATGGTTTTGTGTTTAGGGGTGGGGCGTTATTGATACGGAGATGACAGTTGCTTGGGTTGAACTTAAAGTGTTGGAAGAAAGTATTAAGTTTGCAAAAGCCTTCAATTTCCATAAAGTGAATTTTGAAATTGGCTGTGACAATCTGGTTAACCACATAAACAAAAGATGTCATGATATTACATTATAGGGCTATTACTCGGAGGTGATGTGCGAACATATGGAGCAATTTACTTATTCCAAGGTTGTGTGGGTGATCGTTGAAATCAGAGTTTTAAAATTTATAAAGAGAATGATCAAACCTGGAAACTAACTCTGACAACGATTAAAGGTAAGTGTACCTATCGAACAGTAGTATAGCTTAGGCAAGACCGGATTGTCGAACCCAAAGGAACTAAAAGTACTAATACTGACTTTCTTTTTATTATTTAGCCTAAAATAAAGTGAAATTTCTTTAATCTAAATTAACGACTACTAAGCTAAAGACGCAAAGACAAAAAAACGAATTAGGAAATATCTTGAAGAAAAACTCAGTTGATTATGACGATACCTTAAGGAAGAATCCACCTAGACTTCACTTGTTATCTAACACGGAACCATACGATTTATTCACTTAGTTTGATCCGTAGGACTCCCTAACGTATATTAAACCCTCTCTCGAGGCGAATAATGTCTAACCCTAGGTTAATTAACGAAAATCTCTTTCTCGAATAATAACCCCCTAGAATAGCAGTAAATCGATCTATGGATTCCTATATTAGGTTTCACTCTAATCCGGCAAAATCTCGTCACCCTATCTCTAGGCGTGCGATCAACTCCGCTTAATTATGCTAGATCTACTCTTAGGCAGGGTCTATTCCTCCTCCGCCTAAGCACATCAAATTTGGATTAAGCACACATAATTAAGAACAAACTAAGTATTTATCATATAATTCAGAAAACAATAACAAGATTCATCTAGGTTTCAACCCCTTCAGGTATCTAAAGGGTTTAGTTCATAATAAATAAAGAAAACATCTCAAGAGAAAAGATAAAACAAAACATAATAAATCCCTAAAACTCCCTGAAGGAATTGAAGGAGAAATCCACCATCTTGAGTAGAATTTTGGCTTCTTGGGATGGATCAACTGGCCAACTTCGAGTGATTCCCACAACTCTGACCTTTTCAGCTTGGCTCCTTGGCCTAGCTTAACCGCCCCCGACAAAAGCCCTGGCAGAAGGCTTCTGCCGAACTCCCCTTTCAAGTTGCCCCATTGGGTGTTTATATAGACTTTGTGATGCCTTGCTTGGCCCCAAGTATCCTAATTTAAGTAGAATTCCTACTAGGGTGTTTGAATAGGCTTCGGAATTTGTTTCTTTGCCCCCAAGTATCCTTTCCCGAATGAAATTACTCTTTCCAGCGACAGGGACACGGCCATGGCACACGCCCGTGTGGATCGACTTCAGGCCTTGTTCGGGTCTGTTTATGGAGGCACAGCCGTGTTCTAGCTGATCCATGAGGGACGACCGTGTGGCTTGAAGTCCAGGCCGTGTCGATTTCGTGAATTGGCCCATTTGGCCCGTTTTAAGCCTGTTTCTCATTCTTTTCATCCTCGGGTGCTTTCCTGGGTATAAGACATGAAAAGAAAAGATTAAGAGCACCTTTTTACATAAATTAAGGAATAAATCATCCAAAAGTATGCTAAATGTGGGATTAAAATATGCTGCTTTTACGATTTATCAAATACCCCCACAGTTAAGCTTTTGCTTGTTCTCAAGAAAAATTCTCAACTCATAATTAAAATGAACTTCCTCGATTCATAGTATTCATCAATAATGTTTCATCATAATTCAAAGATAATTCATACATAGATAATTCAACTCAAAGAGTCCTAAAGATTCAAACAATCAAAGTCATACATTTATAGCTTTGAAAATATTAGGTGCTTCCCCTTACCTAAATAATTACCTTTGATTCGGAATCGTCAAGAGTTGACATCCTCACTAAAGATTCACTCAAACCACTCAAAGTGTTTAAGATTCAAAATTAAACACTCAGAAGTCACACATGAACAGTTAATCCCATAGGCTTGCATGAAAATCAAATCTCCACCACTATAATATGAGATGATACACAAATCAAAAGGTCTTTACAGGGTTGTAACGGGGCTTGGGTTATGGGTGTAGATAAAGGTTGACTTAGAAGGTTAGAATCGAGACTAACCTGACAAATTGCCTAACTAACAAAAATTTAACTAATCCTAAATAATTACATCAATTGAAAACTGATAATACGAGCTTTTTCCTCAAGATGTGTAATTTTAACATGTAAGCTCATTTAATTAAAGAACTAATAATGAATATACTTTGTTCATTTTTTTAATTAAGAACAAACTATGTATTACATAATAGGGAATGAATCTATTACTTAAAATAAAGATAACAGCTAGACAACTCATCAAATCAACTCTCGATATAAGGGTAGTCAAAAGGAATAGTGATAAAAATACAAAGGGTTTTGGGGTAATATTAGTGGGTAAGTCAATAAAAGGTTGTTAGGATTAAACGGGGTTCACTAGGGGTTAATTGTGGAGGTAGGCTTTTTGTGGAGTACATGGGTTAAAACCTAAGTGCCTTTATCATCTCTGTATATCAAATCAAAGGTGTGGTCTTGACATGTATAATCAAAGCAAGTTCTAGAATAACGAATCAATGTTGACACACTTATAATAAAAAGTGAGCACGAAAGAATGTATGCTCTAAAAGGCTTAAGATTCTCACAAAAATTATGGGTTTTAGATGTCAATCTTGTAAATTTCAAACTTTAAGGTAATATTCAAATTCAGGTAGACAACCTAAATTTTTTTTTTTTGAAAAATAGACTTATCATGCTTGATTCTCTAGTATCCTTCAATTTTAATCATCAATGCACAATTATCAATGACTTAATCCAAAACATATTAACAAAAATCATAAATCAGGGAATTTCATTCTAATCATAATATGAGAAACTTACTTTAGAACAAGGCATAATTCAGGGATTTCGAATAATACTTATAGTTAACCCCCCCACACTTAAGATGTACATTGCCCTCAACGTTAAAAGATAGATAATAAC
This sequence comes from Gossypium australe, assembly GCA_005393395.2. Classification (NCBI taxonomy): domain Eukaryota; kingdom Viridiplantae; phylum Streptophyta; class Magnoliopsida; order Malvales; family Malvaceae; genus Gossypium; species Gossypium australe. Next base: position 15,113,348 of record CM016618.1, on the reverse strand, counting down.
AATTTAATAATCAAAAGATAGGGAGAGAAGTGAAACTTCCTGAATTTGGATGAAGTCAATGAAAAAAAACGGGATAGGATTGGAGGTGAACGTGGGGAAGCTTCTCGAACCGTTTAAAATTGAATCCTCGAAGCGGCCATTCTTATTTTATTGTATCCTAAACTAAATCTGAATGGCATGAAGAATAAAAAGAAAATAATAAAGAAAATAATAAAGAAAATAATAAAGAAAATAATAAAGAAAATAAAAATAAAATAAAAAACAAAAAAATAAAAATAAATAATGGAAAATGAGAGAAGAAAGTCAACTAGAAAGGAAAAAGGAAAAAGGCAGCTTAAATAGAGATGTAGCCTGTATTTTTTTTTGCCACATGGCCACGGCCACGGCCGTGTGTAAGGCCGTGTGGTCTGGAAATCTGGTCTCTTGGTTAATTCGTGCTAATAAGAAGAAGAAAATGAAAGAAGAAAAAAATAAAAATGTAAAAATAAATAGGGTTAGTGCTCGGATTGCCTCCCGAGAAGCGCTCGTTTATAGTCTTAAGCTAAACTTTACCTCTTATTCGTATGGTCATAGTGGTTTGAGGAGTGAAAATCCTTTCTCATGCAATCAACTCGGTTTTTGATATAAAGTTTAAGTCGAGTAGTGTTTACCTCAAAAGTGCTTAATTTAGGATTGCTTACCTCGACTGGCCCATATTGGAAGACATTAAGTTCCTCAAAAGTGATTTCTTCATTTTTCTTGAGGTCTGAATTGGAGATTCGAGGGTCTTCCTTATTCAACAATACCTGATCCCCTATTTTGAAATGATTTGTTGTTCCTATCAGCTCGTCTGGGGTTTCCTTCGGTTTCACTTCGTGTGGTTTCGGTTCTTCTTTAAATTGTGTTTTCCTCTCTTCTAGTTTGTTGACCCTAAGGCGTCGTTCCTCATATAATTCTTCTTTGTTGGCACGAGTTCTAAGATTTAGCTCAGCTAAGTGATTTCGTGATGCTTCCTGTAAAGAAGGTTGAACCAGATGGTTATCAATCGAATTAACGTTCGTACCTTTATTACTCGATGTCCTAGCTGAGTCAAGAGCTTGAAGAGTGATTGTTTCATCGCCTACACGAAGTGTGAGTGCACTGAATTCTTCCTATATGTGGTCTTTCTTTATTGCATCGGGATATGGCACACGAGTTGGTACTCTATAATTGCCAGTTTTTGGTATATCATGGCACACTCAACCTTTCCTTCACTTACTACAGGTTCTTCCCTTGGGTTTGGTTCATCTAATCCTTCACTATCTTAAATGGCTTGATTTTGCTCTCTTGGGTTAGTTTCTGTGTTGCTTGGTGGACGCCCTTGCAGTCGTTCGGACATTAACTTTGCAAGTTGTCCGACTGCTTTAGTAATTTCCTGAACTTGGTTCTCGATCTCTTTGATCGATGCTTGTTGATTATCGAATGTTGTTTCAGTTTTTTAAGGACGAGTTTCTGTGGCTGCCATGAATTTTGTCAGCATCTCCTCAAGACTCGACTCCTCTTCCTGTTGGTAAGGTGGCTGTTGAAAATTTGGAGGAAGTTCTTATCTTTGGCTTCTTTGATCATCCCACGAGAAATTGGGATGGTAACTCCAACTTGCATTATAAGTGTCACTATAAATATTATTTTGAGGTCTAGAATAGTTACCCAAATAGTGGACTTGTTCGTTCTCCATGCCATATCCGTAGGGTGGGTACTCAAGATTCGCTACGCCTCTTAGATTTGAGTCATATTGCATTACTGGGTGTACCTGCAAGAGACTACACAAACCATCAATCTTTTTATTCATCATCTCTAGCTGGTTAGATAACTTGGTGACCACGTTGAGGTTGAAAACACTAGCTGCTTTAGTAGGAATTGTCCTCATATCTTGCCATTGATAATTATTCAATACCATCTTCTCTATAAATTAAAATTATCTACCAAAAACAAAATAGAGGAAAAATTAGCAACGCAAAAAATAAAAATAAAAAATATAATGAAAATAAATTGCAATAAAAAAATTGGCTAAGGTAATAAAAATAGAGCTTTCTTAATATTTTAGTTCCCCGGCAACGGCGCCAAAACCTTGATCACTGAAATCAGAGTTTTAAAATTTATAAAGAGAATGACTGAACCTGGAAACTAACTCTGACAACGATTAAAGGCAAGTGTACCTATCGAACAATAGTATAGCTTAGGCAAGACCGGATTGTCGAACCCAAAGGAACTAAAAGTACTAATACTAACTTTCTTTTTTATTATTTAGCCTAAAATAAAGTGAAATTTCTTTATCTAAATTAACGACTACTAAGCTAAAGACACAAAGACAAAAAGAACGAATTGGGAAATATCTTGAAGAAAAACTCAGTTGATTACTACGATACCCTCAGGAAGAATCCACCTAGACTTCACTTGTTATCTAACACTAAACCATACGATTTATTCACTTAGTTTGATCTGTAAGACTCCCTAACGTATATTAAACCCTCTCTCGAGGCGAATAACATCAAACCCTAGGTTAATTAACGGAAATCTCTTTCTCGAATAATAACCCCCTAGAATAGCAGTAAATCGATCTATGGATTCCCATGTTAGGTTTCACCCTAATCCAGCAAAATCTCTTCGCCCTATCTCTAGGCGTGCGATCAACTCCGCTTAATTATGCTAGATCTACTCTTAGGTAGGGTCAATTCCTCCTCCACCTAAGCATATCAAATTTGGATTAAGCACACATAATTAAGAACAAACTAAGTATTTATCATATAATTCAGAAAATAATAACAAGATTCATCTAGGTTTCATCCCCTTCAGGTATCTGAAGGGTTTAGTTCATAATAAATAAAGAAAACATCTCAAGAGAAAAGATAAAACAAAACATAAGAAATCCCTAAAACTCCCTGAAGGAATTGAAGGAAAAATCTGCGGTCTTGAGTATATGATCGCTGAAATCAAAGCTTTAAAATTTATAAAACGAATGATCAAACCTGGAAACTAACTTTGACAACGATTAAAGACAAGTGTACCTATCGAACAGTAGTATAGCTTAGGCAAGACCGGATTGTCAAACCCAAAGGAACTAAAAGTACTAATACTGACTTTCTTTTTATTATTTAGCCTAAAATAAAGTGAAGTTGCTTTAAATCTAAATTAACGACTACTAAGCTAAAGACGCAAAGACAAAAAGAACGAATTGGGAAATAACTAGAAGAAAAGCTCAGTTGATCACGATGATACCCTCAGGAAGAATCCACCTAGACTTCACTTGTTATCTAACACTGAACCATACGATTTATTCACTTAGTTTGATCCGTAGGACTCCCTAACGTATATTAAACCCTCTCTTGAGGCGAATAACATCTAACCCTAGGTTAATTAGTGGAACTCTCGTTCTCTTATAATAACCCCCTAGAATAGGAGTAAATCGATCTATGGACTCCCTTATTAGGTTTCACCCTAATCCGGCAAAATCTCGTCACCCTATCTCTAGGCGTGCGATCAACTCCGCTTAATTATGCTAGATATACTCTTAAGCAGGGTCTATTTCTCCTCCACTTAAGCACATCAAACTTGAATCAATATCTGTGAAATATTAACTCAAGAATTAAGCACACATAATTAAGAACAAACTAAGGATTTATCATATAATTCAGAAAATGATAACAAGATTCATCTAGGTTTCATCCCCTTCAGGCATCTGAAGGGTTTAGTTCATAACAAACAAAGAAAACATCTCAAGAGAAAAGATAAAACAAAACATAAGAAATCCCTAAAACTCCCTGAAGGAATTAAAAGAGAAATCCACCGTCTTGAGTAGAATTCCGGCTTCTTGGGATGGATCAACTAGCTAACTTCGAGTGATTCCCACAATTCTGACCTTTCCGACTTGGCTTCTAGGCCTAGCTCGTCGCCTCTTCAAAGGTGGTACTTAGGGGTTATTTATAGGCTCTTGGAATGCGATTCTTTGGTACTTAGGGGTTATTTATAGGCTCTTGGAATGTGATTCTTTCTCTCTAAGTATCCTTTTCCGACTAAAATTGTCTAAAGCCACGACAGGGGCACGGCCATGTCACACGCCCGTGTGACTCATCTTCAAGCCGTGTTTAGATTTCTAAATTGAGGCACGGTCGTGTAAATTGGGATTAAGGTCGTGTTCTAGATGCTCGTCAAGGCAGGGCCGTGTGCTCTTTGGGCCAGGCCATGTCAATTTCATGATATGGCCCATTTACTCTGTTTTGGGCCCATTTTGCGTTCTTTTCATCCTCGGGTGCTTTCTTGGGTATAAGGCACGAAAAGAAAGGATTAAGAGCACCTTTTTACATAAATTGAGGAATAAATAATCCAAAAACAAGCTAAATGTGGGATGAAAATATGTTATAATTACGGTTTATCAAATACCCCCACACTTAAGCTTTTGCTTGTCCTCAAGCAAAATTCTCAACATACAATTAAAACGAACTTTCCATAATTCGCAATTCCTAGTGACAATGCCTTATCATAATTCATAAATAATTTATACATGGATAATTCAATTCAAAGAGTCCTAAAGATTCAAACAATGATAAGTTATTCAATTGTAATTCGAAAACGTAGGTGTCTCCCTTTAACTGAATAGTTACCTTTAATTCAAAATTGACAAGAATTGACATCCTCACTATAGATTCACTCAAATCACTCAAAGTGTTTAAGGTTCATAAAAAGAAGCACTCATACGTCGAACATGAAAAGTTAATCCCAAAAGCTTGCCTGAAAATCAAATCTCCACCACTGTAAAATGAGATGATAAACAGATCAAAAGGTCTTTGTTAAGGTTGTAACGGGGCTAGGGTTAAGGTGTGGATAAAGCCTAAAATTAGAAGGTTAGAATCGAGATTGAATTTGACACGTGCCTATCTAGAAAAATGAACTAATCCTAAATAATTACATCAATTGAAAACTAATAATATGAGCTTTTCTTCATGATTTGAAATTTAAAGATGTAAGCTCACTTAATTATAGAACTAATAATGAATGTACTTCGTTTTTTTTAAGAATAAGTGAAATAATAATAGGAAATGACTTTTACAACTGAAATATAGAAACATAGTTAGGCAACTGCTCAAAACCAAATCTCGACAAAAAGGGTAGTCAAAAGAATGGTGATAACAAATACAAAGGGGTTTTGGGTTAAAAATAGGTGAGTCAATAAAAGGGTTGCTAGGATCAACGGGGTTCACTAGGGGTTAATTATGAATGTAGGATTTTTGGTGGAGTAAGTGGGTTAAAACCTAGGTACCTTTATCATCTCTGTATATCAAATCATGAATGTGGTCTCAACATGCATAAATGAGGCAAGTTCTAGAATAACAGTTCAAAGTTGACACACTCATAATAAAAAAGTGAGCATGAAAAAGAATATATGGTCTATAAAGCTCAAAATCTCACAAAAATTATGGGTGTTTTGACATCAATCTCATAAATTTCAAATTTCAAAGCAATATTCAAATTTAGGTTAACAACCTAGCAAAAAAAATTATTCTGAAAAATAGACTTATCATGCTTGATTCTCTAGTATCTTAAAATTCAATCATCAATGCACAATTAACTATGACTTAATCTAAAACATGTCAATAAAAATCATAAATCATTAGAAATTTCATCCTAATTAGTAATATGAAAAATTTACTTAAAAACAAGACTAAATTCAGGGATTTGAGAATAATGAAAAAAGTTTGGCCGGATTTTAGAATAATGCAGAAAGTTAGGCCTTTCTTTAGATAAATATTCACCCCCACACTTAAGATGTACATTGCCCTCAATGTACAAAGATAGATATAACATTTATGGGATAAATCAAAAGAGAAGGGGAAAGAATACTCCTTGAATTTTGGAGGATGATAGAGGTCGTGGTGTGTATGTTTGAAGGGATCGGTCTAGATGACGAACCTGTGCTAGATGAAGAAATTGAGGAGCTCGTAGAGGATTAGCCAGGGGTTATTAGGACATAATAAAAATAAACTAATTATAAAATTAAAGAAAAGCAAGCTAAAGGGAATGAGACTAAGAAGGAAAATAAAAGGAAAGGTGGATGGACCGAAGAGTCCTTATTGATGGATGGTTCGCGAGGTGAGTCTGACTTCTAGGGCTGCGGAGGTGCTGGCGGTGGCAGAAGTGGCGTGATTCCCTAGCAGCCTGGCGAACCTGACACTAAGAAACTAAAATAAGTTAAACTAAACTAAGCATAAGATTTTCAAAGATAAAGAAATTGAAGTAAAAGAGAAAAGAAAAAGAAAAACTAATTGGTCTCAAAGACCCTTGGCTTGGTGAGTAGACGAAGCTGTCGGCATGAACTCATGTTGATTGTTCTTCTTTGAGAAGACTATGGTTGGCCTTTTTCGCTTCTTCGACATGATATGGGATGGCTCAAGGATCTAGAGATTTATTATAAAGAGGAAAAAAATCTAAGAGGGAGAAGGGAGAAAAGAAAAGAATGAAGAAATCAGATGGGGAGAAGGGGAAGGGCTGTGGGGTTTAAATAAGATTTCAAATTTGGCACGTTCCCATGCTCGTGGACCAGGGGCGTGTCGATTTACACGGTCGTCTCGCATAGCCGTGTGTTTGTGCATGCTGTATCTCTCTGGCCGTTCTTCTGCTGACCACTCCCGTGTATGTGAAGTCAGTATGTTAGCACGGTTGGGAGGCATGGGCGTGTTCTGCCCGTGGTCGACTAGTCAGTAACCTCGCATGGTTGAGAGGCACGGGCGTGCCACTTTTACAGAGCCTGTGTGGTAGTGGTTGGATCCGTGACGTCGAAAAGTGGTTGGGAATGATTCGCACGACCTCTGATAAGTTAGTACGAAGATTCTGGTGGTTCACACGGTCACAGACACGGCCGTGTGTAAGACCGTGTGGCCTTGAGATTCTGTACTTTTGGTTAGTTTAAGAGAGAAGAAACAAGGGAAGAAAAGAGACCGAAAAACTTATAAGTAAATAGTGTTAGTTGCTCGGGTTACCTCCCGAGAAGCGCTCGTTTATAGTCTTAAGCTAGACTTTCCTTGAAATTGAAAAAAAAAAATCAGGGAGGTTTAAAGGTTTGAATATCTTCCCTCATGCTTACAGTTTTATTTTCTTGATAAAGTTTAAGTCGAGAAGCGTTTACCTTCAAAGTGCCAAATGTTGGATTGCTTACATCGACTGTTTCATGGGGGAAGATATCGTGTACCATTAGAAGAATTTCCTCGCTTATGTTCAGGTCTGATGTGGTGATGTAAGGATCGGCTTTGTTTAACAGTACCTGGTCTCCTATTTTGAAGTGATTTGATGTTCCTACGAGTTCTTCAGGTGGTTCATTAGGTTTTGCTTTGTGTGGTTCCGGTTCTTCTTTGACGTGTGTCTTCTGCTCTTCTAATTTGTCGACCCTAAGGCTTTTTTCCTTAAGTAATTCATCTTTATTGGTTTGGGGTCTAAGATTTGGCTCAGGGTTGTCTTCCTGTAGTGTTTCCTGCGATGAAAGTTGAACAATTTGATTATCAAATGAAGTGACTTTCTTACCTTCATCGACTGTTGTCCTGGCCGAGTCAAGAGCTTGGAGACTGAGTGATTCGTCACCTACACAAAGAATGAGTTTGCCTGTGGCAACATCAATTTTAGTTTTGGCAGTTGCTAGAAATGGTCTTCCTAAAATTAAGGGGATTGAACTATCCTCATCCATGTCTAAGAAAACAAAATCTACTGTGAAAACAAATTTATCAATTTCGACAAGAAAATCTTCGATAATGCCCCTAAGAATTCTAACCGTTTTATCAGCTAATTGAATGCTCATCCTAGTTTGTATGGGCTTCCCTAGACCTAGTCGTTTAAACAATGTATAACGCATGACATTTATGCTTGCCCCTAAATCAGCTAAAGCGTTATCAATGGTTAAACTACCAATTAAACATGGAATAGTAAAACTCCCTGGATCTTTTAGCTTTCACGGTAGTTTATTCTGTAACATTGCTGAGCATGCTACGTTTAATTCCACATGGTGCTCTTCATCTATTTTGCGTTTATTTGTCAAGAGCTGTTTTAGAAATTTCCTCGAGTTTGGCATCTGAAAAAGAGCTTCAAGAAGAGGTAAGTTAATATGTAATTTCTTTAAAAGTTTAAGAAACTTACTGAATTGTTCTTCTGAATCATCTCTTTTCATCACTTCGGGATAAGGTGTACGAGGTTGGTATTCTTTGATTACCGATTTCGGGTTTTCTTGCGTTACCTCTATTTTACCTTCGTCTGCCTCTTGGTTTGGTTCGTCTAACCCTTTGCTATTATGATCTGTGATGGCTTGAATTTGCTCCTTAGGGTTAATCTCGGTGTTGCTTGGTAGTCGTCCTTACGGTCGTTCAGACATTAACTTTGCAAGTTGCTCGACTGCATTAGTGACTTCCTTGACTAACTTAGTAAGTTCCCCGACTCGTTTCTCGTTGTCTTTAATTGTTCTCTCAGTCTCGTGGAAACGGTTTTCCATGTTTGCCATAAATTTTGATAGCATCTCTTCGAGGTTTGGCTTCTTCTCTTGTGGATAAGGCTGATTTTGGAAGTTTTGAGGAGATTGTTGCCTTCGATTTCCTTGATTTCCTTGACCTCCTCACAAAAAATTTGGGTGGTTTCTCCAACCTGGATTGTAAGTATTACTATAGGTATTATTATTAGATCTGAAATTATTGCCTATGTAATTCATCTGTTCGCTTTCTACATCTGGTTGGTAGGGTGGGTACTCAGGATTCGCCACGGTTCCACTTGCGTGGCACTGCATGACTGGATGTGCCTGCGAAGAACATAAACTATTAATCTTTTTATTCATCATCTTTATCTGTGTTGATAGTGTGGTTATTGCATCGAGGTTGTAAACTCCGGCTGATTTTGTTGGTTTCGTCCTTGTAACCTGCCACTGATAGTTATTCAGTGACATCTCTTCAATGAACTCGTAGGCTGCTTCAGGAGTTCTATTGTTCAGAGTTCCACCGGCTACTGAATCAATTAGTTGTCTCGTTGAGGGGTTTACACCGTTATAGAATGTTTGGACTTGTAGCCACAAGGGTAGACCGTGGTGTGGACACCTTCTCAAGAGATCCTTGTATCTCTCCCATGCGTCGTATAATGTCTCTAGATCCATCTGCACAAAAGAAGATATATCATTCCGTAATTTGGCCGTTTTGGCCAGTAGGAAATATTTCAATAAAAATTTTCCGGTCATCTGTTCCCATGTAGTGATTGATCCTCGTGGTAACGTGTTTAACCACTGTTTGGCTTTATTCGTTAATGAAAAAGGGAATAACCGAAGACGTATGGCATCATCAGAAACGCCATTTATTTTGAAGGTATCACAGAACTCTAAAAAATTAGCTATATGCATGTTTGGATCTTTGTCCTGCAAACCATCAAATTGAACAAATTGCTGAATCATTTGTATTGTGTTAGGCTTTAATTCAAAATTGTTAGCAGCTATAGCAGGCCTAATAGTACTTGATTCCGCTCCTGTTAAATACGGTTTAGTATAATCAAACATAGTACGTGGAGTATTGTTCTCCCCCACATCTTGTGGTGGTGGGTTATTCTCGTCCATCCCTTCAGTAGGATTGGATCTGCGTTTTTGCTCTTCCTCTGTGTAATTTAGGGCTTGCCTGATTTCTCTGCGGGTCCTACGAACGGTAGCTTCGATTTCACTGTCGTATACTAAAGGTCCTGTTGGGTTCCTTCTAGTCATAAACTAGAGGTACCTGGTAGGAAAAGAAAGAAAATTTAGTAAAAATTAAAATTTAACCTAAAAAATAAATTGCAAAAAATAAATAAAAAATAATGGCTAAAGTAATAAAAATAGAGCGTTCTTAATATTTTAGTTCCCTGGCAACGACGCCAAAAACTTGATCGCTGTAATCAGAGCTTTAAAGTTTATAAAACGAATGATCAAACCTGGAAACTAACTCTGACAACGATTAAAGGCAAGTGTACCTATCGAACAGTAGTATAGCTTAGGCAAGACCGGATTGTCGAACCCAAAGGATCTAAAAGTACTAATACTAATTTTCTTTTTATTATTAAGCCTAAAATAAAGTGAAATTGCTTTAAATCTAAATTAACGACTACTAAGCTAAAGATGCAAAGACAAAAAGAACGAATTGAGAAATAACTAGAAGAAAAACTCAGTTGATCACAACGATACCCTCAGGAAGAATCCACCTAGACTTCACTTGTTATCTAACACTGAACCATACGATTTATTCACTTAGTTTGATCCGTAGGACTCCCTAACGTATATTAAACTCTCTCTCAATGCGAATAACATCTAACCCTAGGTTAATTAGTGGAACTCTCGTTATCTTATAATAACCCCCTAGAATAGTAGTAAATCGATCTATGGACTCCCATATTAGGTTTCACCCTAATCCGGCAAAATCTCGTCACCCTATCTCTAGGCGTGCGATCAACTCTGCTTAATTATGCTAGATCTACTCTTAAGCAGGGTCTATTCCTCCTCCACTTAAGCACATCAAACTTGAATCAATATCCGCGAAATATTAACTCAAGAATTAAGCACACATAATTAAGAACAAACTAAGTATTTATCATATAATTCAGAAAACAATAACAAGATTCATCTAGGTTTCATCCCCTTCAGGCATCTGAGGGGTTTAGTTCATAACAAACAAAGAAAACATCTCAAGAGAAAAGATAAAACAAAACATAAGAAATCCCTAAAACTCCCTGAAGGAATTGAAGGAGAAATCTGCCGTCTTGAGTAGAATTCCGGCTTCTTGGGATGGATCAACTGGGTAACTTCGAGTGATTCCCACAATTCTGACCTTTCTGACTTGGCTTCTAGGCCTAGCTCGACGCCCCCTCAAAGGTGGCACTTAGGGGTTATTTATAGGCTCTTGGAATGCGATTCTTTCTCCCTAAGTATCCTTTTCCGACTGAAATTGTCTAAAGCCACGACAGGGGCTCGGCCATGTCACACACTCGTGTGACTCGTCTTTAAGCCGTGTTCGAATTTCTAAATTGAGGCATGGCCGTGTAAATCGGGGTTGAGGCCGTGTTCTAGATGCTCGTCATGGCACGACCGTGTGCTTTTTGGGCTAGGCCGTGTCGATTTCATGATATGGCTCATTTACTCCGTTTTGGGCCCGTTTTGCGTTCTTTTCATCCTCGGGTGCTTTCCTGGTATAAGACATGAAAAGAAAGTATTAATAGCACCTTTTTACATAAATTGAGGAAGAAATCATCCGAAAACAAGCTAAATGTAGGATTAAAATATGGTATAATTACAGTTTATCAGTAGATTTTCGGCTTATTGGGATGGATCAACTGGCTAACTTCGAGTGATTCCCACAACTCTGACCTTTTCGGCTTGGATCCTTGGCCTAGCTTGACCGCCCCTGACAAAAGCCCTGGCAGAAGGCTTCTGCCAAACTCCCCTTTCAAGTTGCCCCCTTGGGTGTTTATATAGACTTTTTGATGCCTTGCTTGGCCCCTAAGTATCCTAATTTAAGTAGAATTCCTACTAGGGTGTTTTAATTAGCTTCAGAATGTGTTTTTTTGCCTCCAAGTATCCTTTCCCGAATGAAATTGCTTTTTCCAGCGACAGGGACACGGCCATGGCACACGCCCGTGTGGATCGACTTCAGGACGTGTTCGGGTCTATTTATCGAGGCATGGCCGTGTGAATCGTGGTCAGGGTTTGTTCTAGCTGATCCATGAGGCACGGCCGTGTGGCTTGAAGTCCAGGTCGTGTCGATTTCGTGAATTGGCACATTTGGCTCGTTTTAAGCTCGTTTCTCATTCTTTTTATCCTCGGGTGCTTTCCTGGGTATAAGACATGAAAAGAAAAGATTAAAAGCACCTTTTTACATAAATTAAGAAATAAATCATCCAAAAGTATGCTAAATGTGGGATTAAAATATGTTACTTTTACGGTTTATCAGTGGGCCAATAGATTTTTTAATAAAATAACTGATTTTATTTGTAAGCAAGCTATTGTTAATAAGTGCAATTTGACTTTTAAGTTGGATTAACCGGAGAATATTCATGATTTGGTGATGAAAGATTTAATAAATGGATGTTTGACATTTGGGTCTTTTTATAAATAAAAAAATGAAGGGGGTAACAACCCTAGTAGAAATACTAGGGTGGGAAGTCACCCCTCTCCTACTCTAAGTAGGATGTTGTTTTTCTATTTAAAATAAACTTCTACAATTCTACAAGGGTTCTACCTTCTCTTCCTATAAATAGATGGCACTGGTGGAGGTATTTACAGAACGCTTGAGAGATTTTTATTCTGCCGAAAAATAGAGAGAATTTATTCTCAACTTTTAAGTATATTTTTCCAGAATAACAATTTTACCAGCTTCTATTAAGAAGAGAGAATTTCCCTTTTCACCCCAAAAGAAAAGAAAACCTTTTCTAGTTTTGTGTTTTGAGTCAATTGGTTCGAGCCTAAACTTAAAGCAGTTCGTGGTACGAGAATAGGGGAGAAGATCATTTGGTTTAAATTTTAAAAACATCAAGGATACGCTAATCTGACAACACATGTACGAATTTGGTTAATGTTTATTACCATAAATACCACAAACAGGGTCGATTTTCATAATTTTAATTTTTTTCATTGTGCAAGAAAACCGTTTTAAATCCAGACTTTTTTCCAACAAAATATACGAAAATACTCTACACAAGATAGTAATTGAAACGTACTACGAATCACCTTTACCATCGTGGAGTCAGAGAACTTCAAATCGTGAGAATTTTTCCTGATGAACTTGCGAAAGCATGTTGTCGGGCAAAAAAACATTTGCATTATCTTTGACAGATCAAAGGGACTAGTTGCTATGACTAGACATTTTGGGGTTCCGCGGAGGTCCATTTACTGCATTCGCCACATTAGTATCAACTTTCACTAAGAGTGCAAGAATAAAGACTGGTGCAAAAAACTCGTGAACATGGATAAAAAAATCCTGTTGAGAATTTTATTTTCAAATAGTTTGAATCACTTTACTATAAGTAATTGTAGCATGTCATATCTGAATACATACGTAGGGTACAAGCTGGAACCATGTCGATTTAGGCATAGGCTAGTGAGGCTTGAGGCTGTTATGGTGGGGGTAACGAATCCTTTCCTACAGTGGTTGGGTAGCATGGAGCCGTGACAATTTGCTCAAAGTTACGATGATAAGTATTGATGTCAGATGACCACTAACCTTGTCTAGATGGTTAACTCTGTCTTGAAGAGTACATGTCATTTGCCAATTTTAGTTGTTTTCTCAGCTATGTTCTACAAGCTAGCAACATTGATGCCAAGAATGGGGCTGAGACAAGTGAAGTAGATAGAGGTGGGAGATGTGTACGTGGAGGAGTTTAGGAAGGTCATGGAAGTCAACACTCGAAGGGTGAGGTCGATGAATGCAAAACTATATTTCTAAAACTTGGAAATTTTTCGGGTGCAAGAATACATCAACTGTCGCGCAGGGGTCCCAGCTAAGTCTTACGCAGTTGATCTCCAAAACAAGCGGTACGAGTGCAGAAGGTTCCAGACGTTTCGATATCCATGTGTGCATGTCCATTTGCCAATCTGAATGTTGAACAATATATTAACGAGTTGTACACGCTGGAATGCACATTACGTATTTGGGGGAACTAGTTTCCCGTATGCGGGATGTCTCGACTTGGGAAGTGTCTCCGTCTGCATTCAAGTGACTTTTAAATCAGGGACTATGTTGGGTACCCAAATTTGGCTTGCCTTTTTCTCTTCCTCTATTCTTTTCAATTTTCCTTAGCTTTTTCGAATCAAGCCACAATGTTGAATGAGTCGGTATTGATCGGTTCAAGAACAAGAAGCAAGCGACGGAAAGCGTTATGTAGTGATAGTAGCAAGTAGAGGAAGAAGACACTAGTGGAGGAGGAGGTGCGATTAGCAACAATAAATATGGCAATGCCACAGTATTTCGTCAATAATAAAGTGCCTTTGGATTTTTTTAAAAAGGTCACCGATCCGACAACCAAAACATGCTGTCAAAAAAAATCAAAAACCACACCGTGCTGACAAAGAGAACGATGACATAAAAAAATAAAAAAAATCAATTTTTTTAAATTTGGATCGGTGCCAGCAATGTGAATGCCAACACCTATTAAAATATATTTTTATTCTTTTTTAATCCGGAAATACCTGTATTTTTAAGTGTATTTGAAAAAATTACATACTAGTGTCGACGAATGCAGTGTCAACACAAAAAAAATCATTTTTTGTAGTTCGGGCAATCATTACAAGATGATTGAGGGTGGTGTCGGTGGTGAGATTACCGACACCAATATGCATTGTAAAAAACAAATTATTTTTGTATAAAATTTTGAATCTGAGATTTTCATAAATAATTAAGTTATTTGGTTTAATTATGAAAAAAAAGCCTTCCATGCAAGGTTGTTGAAATGGTTTTATATCTTCAGTATATTAACTTGTTTCGATTCGTTTCATATTATTTACTTGGATGCAATATCTCTTCATATAAATATCATATATCATATATCTATATAATATATCTTCTATGGTGCAACTCCAAAATTATTAAAGTGTTTGATGAAAATATTCTCTCAAATTAATATTAATTTTTTAAAATAATTTTTTTTTTCCTTTTTGTCTCTCCATCTCTTTATCTATCTATATAATATAAATATGTGAACTTCATTTTAAGTACTAAAAGCGAATCACCTAAAATATGCTATCTAAATAAGTAATTTATTATTAATTTAAACTTAAATTAATTAATATTTAAAAATAGAATTTACAATATATTAATCTATTTCAAAATTAATAAATTTAAATCTGAAAATTTAATTAGATTTTTCAAAATTTCAAACTTAATAAAGTTTATCTACTTAAGTATATCAAAATAAATTAGTTTAATTTAATTAAAATATAGTTCTAAATAAGTAATTATATTATATTATTTTAACTTAAATTAATTAATATTTAAAATTATAATTCACATTCTTCAAAACTAATAAATTTAGATAAAAAATGTAGTCAATTTTGTTTGAATTAAAAATTAAATTTTTTCTCAATTTAAATATATCAAAAATAAAATAAAATAAAATAAATCAATTTAATTAAAATATAGTTCATTAATTTATAATTAATTTAATTTAAAATTTTAAAATTGCATATTTAAAAGAATAAATATTTAACAATAACACAATATAAAAATAAATATTGATAGTAACTTTTATAATTATAAATCAATGATTGTAAAATGATAATCCATCATAACTAAAATTAGTTGTAAACCATTGATTAATTAGTGATATATAATTGAATCATACATATGCTTAATAAATTATTCATTGGTTGTTAGTTAATGACGTAAATGTATTAGATTTTATATGACGTTGTCACTATATTTAGCGTACCACGTAGCAAAGTCAACATAGCATTATGTTTTTTAAATTTTTTAAAATAAAAAAAGCAAATTACACGTTTGATAATTTATAATTTTTTTATTCAGATCACCTAATTTTAATAATTTTACAATTTATCATTAACATTTGTAAATTGATTAATATTTTGTTCTGACAGCACAAATTTTCATGTTTAGGTCAAAACTTTTCATGATGTAGTACTTACCATTTTTGTTCTAAGCATGATTTTTAGTGATTTACTATTTATATATATATATATTATAAATTTCTATTTTTGTATGAATTTATATATATAATTTTCAAAATATTAATAACTGAAAAACTGATATTTTATAAATAAAATAAAAAATATAAATGTACTAAAACCACAATTAAAATAAATTTGGACAAATAAAAATATGATATTTAACTTGGTAGCCTTTGCTGGACACTCAAAATTGGTTAATTGTTGATATTTATGGCAGAGAAAAGGATATCACGTATCTTTTGTGTGGAAATCAGCCTCTATAATTATAGTTGTGAATAATAATAATAGTAATACCATGAGTAGTCAAATTTGAATCAGTTTGGTTGCGTTGCCGTTGGGAGTGGGGACCCATTCATATTTGCGTTTACAACATTCTAGTCATTTCCCATATCGTTTAGCCACTTCTATTCAACCTTAGATACCAAATTTTCCTTTTCTATTATAAAACAAAATAGCTTTCGTGTTTTTTTTTTCCTTTTTTTTATAAAAAATAATGATGGGATTTTAACTGTGGTAATTATTGATAATTGTAATTATAAGGTGTGGTGTGGTGTGATAGTTGTTTACTCAATCTTTTAACTATGAGGTTAGGGGGTTTAATCTTCACTCATGAGAATGAAGCACATTTCATGACAAGTCGTTTACCACTTTGGATAGCACCCGTAACGAGGGGATTAATTATTGACTACTGATAATGGATATCATGATTGACAAAAAAAATATTGATATTTGTGAATAATAATACTTTGAGTAGTCAAATTTGAATATTTAGTTAGCGTTGGGAGCAGGGATCCTTTGATGTTTGCTTTTACATTTTACCAAGTTGAAGGAGGGAGATGAGGGGATTAGTTATTGCTACTGATAGTGGACATTCTGGTTTCTACTAGAAAAATATTGATCATGTGAATAATAATAATACTTTGAGAATTCAAATTTGAATATTTAGGTTGCAATGGAAATGGGGAACCTTTTATATCTACTTAATTTGAGGGCACATCAGGAATGAAGTAAACAGGCAAAAAGTCATTTTCAAAGCTTCAACTTACTACTCAATAGATCGTTAGTGTAATAGTCCAAATTTCAGCGATGTCAGAAATAGTGGTTCAGGACCATCAAATCTGAAAAATAAATTCATAGATTATATCATTTAATATTTACTAGCCAAATGCAGCTTTTAAAATATTTTTGAAATAGTAAATTATGTTTTATAAAGATTTATTTGGTCAAGAAAGTGAGAAAAAGAGGTATTGAGATCTTGGTGTTATAAACCAAGCCATAAATATTTTTATGAATATTTACAGAGTGCCAATAAGGTAGTATTAAAATTTCGTTAGAAAATTTTGACGTTCGGGTGGTTAATTAAATAAAAAGGACTAAATTAAAAAAGGTGTTAAAGTTGCTAGAAGGATTAAATAGCTCAATTGTCAAATGAGGAAGGACCTAAAGTGCAAATAAGCCCAAAGGAGATATTTTGGACTGCAATACGTGAGAAAAAAAATATCAAGAAACGGGTGAAATAAGGGCGAAATTAGAAAGTTGTCAAAATTAGTTAAATAAAAATGAGACCAAATTGGAATATCTAGAATTCTCATCATTTTTCTTCATATTCATCAGCTGAAAAACAGCCATGGAAGAAGGTTCAAGCTGGTTTTCATACTCTAGCTTCATGTAAGTTTAATTCTTGCTTTCTCCTTGAAATTTCTAAGTTTTTGGACTTTTACAATTGGGCCCAACTTACTATGTCATTAGTTTTTGATTCCATGACTAATTTTTAAAGTTGCTATGGATGAGTGCTGGAAGCATATGATGAATAAACATAGAATTGAAGCTTTAATTTTGATATATGATGATTTTATCAAGTAAACTTGATGGAAATTGACTTTAGGACCTAATAGTGAAAGAGTTTGGAATTAAGGTCTAGTGTTAAAGTTTTGATTTCCAAGGGCTATGAAGTAGTTTAAAATGATAGAATAAAGTATTAATTAGAAAAATTAGCTCAATTGAGGGGTTAATTGAGCAAGGACTGAATTGTATGAACTGTGAAATTTGGGGCAAAATGAAAATTAACATTTTGCACTAAAACAGTTTTGGATAGTAGCAGTAGTCTAACTTTGAAAAATCACCAAAAATTGTAGAAATCGAATTAGAGGATGAATAAAATATGAAATTAAATTTTATTGAGTTTAGTTTCTTATAGAGAAATGATGTAAGCAATGGAATTGTGAATTATGAGATATAATAAATTTTGTCAGACAAGGTCAGAATGATTTCAGGTTCCCCTGTTCTAAATTTAGAAAATCATAAAAAATTGGAGGAAAATAATTAAGGGCTTAAAGTTATATGTTTAAAATCCTGAATGAGTCTATTTTCAAGAGAAATAAACGAGAACACCATCCGAATCCTGTACAAGGAGATAATTAATTTTAGTGAAGAAGGGTCGGAACTGTCAGACAACAGAACAAGGGTGACTTTAAAGAAAAAACTGTACTTATTGGCTAAACCAAAAATTCTGAAAATTTTATGGTAATAATATATGTGAGTCTAGTATTAGGAAAAATTACCAGATCTTAATTTAGAGTTCTGTAGCTCAAGATAAAAAATAATTTAGTGACTGTGGCACAGATGGACAGCTTGAATATCTATATGAGTAAATAGTGAAAATTATAGATAATGTTATTTACAAGTGTGTTATTTATACTAAGGATGTGGATGGAGAGGAAGAGGGGGAAAAATATATGAATGAGTTGTGTATAAACTGCTCACATGCCCGATTATAATCGATAAATGTTAAATTAGAAATGATATAATGTTTTATTTCAAATATTTACTATGAAATTGTGATTATAGTTATGATATAAAAATTGAATTTGTAAGTTTATAAGTAAATGATACATTTTTTTTTTTATGTTTTTACATATTAATATATTATGTGAAATATGAGTGAATATTATTGATATTTATTAAAATGATGGAAAGTGAGGAAGTTCCCGGATGAACCTTCGGAATAGAAAAAGGATACAGATGAATACAGTGAATATGTGATTATTGGTGGGCTGTGTGTGATACCACCGTATTTGTAACATCCTAAAATTATGGGCCTATGCATTTAGTGTAGGGATAGAATTAATTTGTTAATTTAAGTGATAGGGGTCTAAATTTGGGCTTAGAATTAGGCAAAGGCCCAGCTTAAATTATTTTAAGGTGGCATCATTAACAATTAAAAAGGAACAAGTTTTGGGTCGCAAGGAGCCCATGTTTTTGGGCCATTTTTGGCAATTAAATGGGAGCAAGGGTGACGCCATAACAAGGGATTTAAATTTAAGTTTAATGAAGCCCAAATCTTTTAATTTAAATGAGTTAAATTTTGGCATTTAGAATTAATGAGGTGGACGACTACAAGGCTTAAAAATAGGAAGCTATATACGGATTTTTAAGTGATAATATCATAGATAAAAAGGAGAAAAGTTAGGAGCTTATCTTCAAAGGAAGTGTTGGCCAAAAATCCACCACCTAGAGGAGTGTAAAATTCAGCTACTGCATGGCATAGAGGGTGCCGAAATTCTCCTCTCTTCTAGCTTAAATTTTAAGGGCGTTTTCAGTATTTAGCAGTAGGTGTCAAAAATCTATAAATAGGGGGGCTAGCTCCTTGTTTCTGACATTGAAAAACCCTAAAATCCTCTCCCTTGGTGCCAAAATTCCCTAGCCTCTCCCTCTCCAAATTTATTTCTTCAATTTCTTCAAAAGCTGAAACTTTTCCCCACTTTCTTTTCCCTTGTGCCGATTTCTCTAAAAAGCCGAAGCATCCATCGCTTTTTCTTTTATTCATCCTATTTGAGAAATTATTCTATACTTCCGGCATTTAAATCTTCCATTGGCATTGTCGAATCCTCTCTCTAGTGCTAGCCGAATCTCCTAAGCTAAGGTAAGAGTCAATTTTTGTTTAGTTCTCATAATCTATTCCCGGTTTTTGAAAAGCAAAAGCCAAAAGCTAATAGTTTAAAGGTTTTCGGGATTTGAAGGAAGCTTGGTCGACTAGATCTAAAAGCTGAAAAATCATTAGTCTTCAATTTCGGGATTTTAAGATAAAAAGAGTTGTTTATTCAAATACATAAAATTGGGTAGAACACTAACCATGGCCGAATATAGGAGAGGCCATAGTTTCACATCTTTCTGGCTTCTTGAACAAAGTTGTAGATCGGTTTAGCAAGGGTATCGACATTAATCAGGTGTGTAGACCTCTAAAACACTACCAATAAACCTGTATGTATATCTATTCATGTATGTTATGGGCTAAAAAGCTGAAATAAGGCTGTATAGACAGTCGAATGGAACCCTAAAAGGGTTAAGCAAGGATGACAGGTACGTAAACATAGAGCTCCCTATGTGTATCGAATATATATATATATGACTGCATGATGTTTCCTTTATGTGTGTATGCATGGGATGGGATATTGATATGATGAAGGGGAAGTGCATGATAGGTCACGCAGTGATCGGGGGTAGAAAACCCACAAATATAAATGCTAGGTCACATTGTGATCGGTGGCTATGCCACGTTTAATGATTCCTACTTAATAGGAATAGGCAGTACGACTGTCGTTTTGGTGTGTAGCAGATGGAGGGTCGATTGTAGAAATCCCCAAGGTGTGATAGTTGGTACGGGTTGGTGTGTAGAGGATGGAAACCTACGATGGGTTGGGTTAATCATTCTTTATTGTTTATTATGTGATTATGATTGATGCCTTCCTGTATGGGCCAGGGCCCATAATTTGTTTGTGGGCTCAGGTCGATGTGTGTTTTGAGATTTATACACTGAGTCTTCGTGACTCACGCTTTCCTTTTCTCTACTCTTCCAGATGAACAGTAGATCGTGGACATGGGAGCCGAGACGGACTCGAGGGGCCATCAAGTTCTATTTCTACAAGTTATTTTCTTTTGAGATTTCTTTAGGTTTAATTTATTTCAATCTTATTTGGAGAATATTTATGTAATAAGGCCCCCAGTTTTCATGCAACTAAGTCGTTTTCAATGTTAAGCACTTTATGAATTTTATGATAAGGTTTATTTATACTTAATAATACTAATACAAAGAGGTTTATTTTCAAAAAGTCTCTCCTTTATTCAAATTTAATTAATTTAACTTGTGTTTTCAAAATCCGATATAATGTTATGTGTTGATAACATGCCAGATCCGGTCGAAACGCATGGGACGAGTTTGGGGTGTTACATTTTGGTATCAGAGCCCAGTTCAAAACTTGGGCTGTGAAATGGGTCTAGAAATGTTTTAGAAAAAAATTAAATTTAAGATTTTGGTTTGAAGACATGGCCTTCGAGTCTACCGGCACCCAATCCACCCAGATAAGTATTCTGAACTCCTGATTGTGATATAAATGTGGGCTTAATGGGCTTTATGGGACGTAGACTATCTAGATTAGAACTTGATGGACTCTAGGCTTAGACAAACAAATCTTCAATCCCATAAGACTTAATTCCACTAAACAAAACCTGTAAATGAGTCGCAAGACTAAAGTGTGGCAACAGGCATATGCATGTCTAGGAGTAGATCCGGAAGAGCTTGGTATTTAAGCAGTCCAAGTGACTCACCTCCTCTTCGCTGGAATCTGACCTGGTGCATAGTGACTGTTCACTTTAGCCATGACAGGGTGTGGCAATAGGCATACGCATGACTAGGAGTGGATTCAGGGAGAGCTTGGTATTTAAGTAGTCCTAGTGACTCACCTCCTCTTCGCTAGAATCCTACCTGGTGCGTAGTGACTGTTCACTCTGGCTATAAAGGACTTGTTCATGGGCTGAACCCATAATTAAAACCCGAAAGGGACCAACCACCCTATTTTGCAAAAAAAAAAAAAAACCTAAGTTTGGTACACCTAAAAAAAAAAAACACTTGATTTGAAAATGTTCACAGCTATGAAAGAAATTACCAAATTGCCCTTGTTTTGCAAAATGACCAAAATAACCATGGTTTGAAGAATTACCAAATTACCCTTGTTTGGTAAAATTATCGAAATGCCCCTGAATTTCAAAATTATTGAAATGCCCTCGGATTTCAAAATTACCGAAATGCCCCCAGATTTCAAAATTACCGAAATACCCCTGGATTTTAAAATTATCGAAATACCCCCAGATTTCAAAATTACCGAAATACCCTCAGATTTTAAAATTACTGAAATACCCCTGGATTTCAAAATTACCGAAATGCCCCGAATTTCAAAATTATCGAAATACCCCCGAATTTTAAAATTACCGGAATGCCATGGATTCCAAAATTACCAAAATACCCCCAGTTTTCAAAATTACCAAAATACCCCCAGGAATGCAAAATTACCCTTGTTTTGCAAAATGACCAAAATAACCATGGTTTGAAGAATTACCAAATTACCCTTGTTTGGTAAAATTATCGAAATGCCCCTGAATTTCAAAATTACTGAAATGCCCCTGGATTTCAAAATTACCGAAATACCCCAAGATTTTAAAATTATCGAAATACCCTCAGATTTCAAAATTACTGAAATACCCCTGGATTTCAAAATTACCGAAATGCCCCGAATTTCAAAATTATCGAAATACCCCCGAATTTCAAAATTACCAAAATACCCCCGGATTTTAAAATTACCGGAATGCCATGGATTCCAAAATTAACAAAATACCCCCAGTTTTCAAAATTACCAAAATACCCCCAGGAATGCAAAATTACCAAAATACCCTTATTTGACAAAATCACCAAGGAACCTTATTTCAAAAAATTATGAAAATACCCCTATAGGATAAAAATTACGAAAATACCCCTGGGTAGTGAAAACAACAACAACGACACCAACAACAACACTTTTCTGTAATGAGCGTGAGTTCATGTATATGTTTATTAGAGGATATGAATTTGAGACTGTGTGGTGAATGCGAATTCGAAAGAACTACTCTTAAAGCTATTATTCATAAGACTACCCATGGTTAAAACAGTGGAAGAAAACTAATAGTTCATAAAATTTCAAATCAGATAAACGTGAATCGGTAGAATGAGTACAAGGGGACGAGGACGCTCTAGATGCGAATATTGGTGCGTACCCTACCATAGTATACTAAGTGCTTATTTTGGCTTTAGAATTAGAGTGCGCAGCGAAAGCATAGTAGTGAGACTTAAGTAGTATGATTACTAGTTAGTTGGAAATTTTGAGGACGAAATTTCTTTAAGGGGGTAGAACTGTAACATCCTAAAATTATGGGCCTATGCATTTAGTGTAGGGATAGAATTAATTTGTTAATTTAAGTGATAGGGGTCTAAATTTGGGCTTAAAATTAGGCAAAGGCCCAGATTAAATTATTTTAAGGTGGCATCATTAACAATTAAAAAGGAACAAGTTTTGGGTCGCAAGGAGCCCATGTTTTTGGGCCACTTTCGGCAATTAAATGGGAGCAAGGGTGACGCCATAACAAGGGATTTAAGGGATTTAAATTTAAGTTTAATGAAGCCCCAATCTTTTAATTTAAATGAGTTAAATTTCGGCATTTAGAATTAAAGAGGTGGATGACTACAAGGCTTAAAAATAGAAAGATATATACGGATTTTTAAGTGATAATATCATAGATAAAAAGGAGAAAAGTTAGGAGCTTATCTTCAAAGGAAGTGTTGGCCGAAAATCCACCACCTAGAGGAGTGTAAAATTCAGCTACTGCATGGCATAGAGGGTGCCGAAATTCTCCTCTCTTCTAGCTTAAATTTTAAGGGCTTTTTCGGTATTTAGCAGTAGGTGTCAAAAATCTATAAATAGGGGGGCTAGCTCCTTGTTTCTGACATTGAAAAACCCTAAAATCCTCTCCCTTGGTGCTGAAATTCCCTAGCCTCTCCCTCTCTAAATTTATTTCTTCAATTTCTTCAAAAGCTGAAACTTTTCCCCACTTTCTTTTCCCTTGTACCGATTTCTCTAAAAAGCCGAAGCATCCATCGCTTTTTCTTTTATTCATCCTATTTGAGAAATTATTCTATACTTTCGGCATTTAAATCTTCCATTGGCATTGCCGAATCCTCTCTCTAATGCTAGCCGACTCTCCTAAGCTAAGGTAAGAGTCGATTTTTGTTTAGTTCTCATAATCTATTCCCGGTTTTTGAAAAGCAAAAGCCAAAAGCTAATAGTTTAATCGTTTTCGAGATTTCAAGGAAGCTTGGTCGACTAGATCTAAAAGCTAAAAAATCATTAGTCTTCAATTTCGGGATTTTAAGGTAAGAAGAGTTGTTTATTCAAATACATAAAATTGGGTAGAACACTAACCATGGCCGAATATAGGAGAGCCATAGTTTCACATCTTTTCGGCTTCTTGAACAAAGTTGTAGATCGGTTTAGCAAGGGTATCGACATTAATTAGGTGTGTAGACCTCTAACACACTACCAATAAACCTATATGTATATCTATTCATGTATGTTATGGGCTAAAAAGCTGAAATAAGGCTGTATAAATAGTCGAATGGAACCCTAAAAGGGTTAAGCAAGGATGCCAGGTACGTAAACATAGAGCTCCCTATGTGTATCGAAAATATATATATATGACTGCATGATGTTTCCTTTATGTATGTATGCATGGGATGGGATATTGATATGATGAAGGGGAAGTGCATGATAGGTCTCGCAGTGATCGGTGGTAGAAAACCCACAAATATAAATGCTAGGTCACATTGTGATCGGTGGCTATGCCACGTTTAATGATTCCTACTTAATAGGAATAGGCAGTACGGCTGTCGTTTTGGTGTGTAGCGGATGGAGGATCGATTGTAGAAATCCCCAAGGTGTGATGGTTGGTACGGGTTGGTGTGTAGAGGATGGAAACCTAGGATAGGTTGGGTTAATCATTCTTTATTGTTTATTATGTGATTATGATTGATGCCTTCCTGTATGGGCCAAGGCCCATAATGTGTTTGTGGGCTCAGGTCGATGTGTGTTTTGAGATTTATACACTGAGTCTTTGTGACTCACGCTTTCCTTTTCTTTACTCTTCCAGATGAACAGTAGATCGTGGACATGGGAGCCGAGACGGACTCGAGGGGCCATCAAGTTCTATTTCTACAAGTTATTTTCTTTTGAGATTTCTTTAGGTTTAATTTATTTCAATCTTATTTCGAGAATATTGTAATAAGGCCCCCAGTTTTCATGCAACTAAGTCGTTTTCAATGTTAAGCACTTTATGAATCTTATGATAAGGTTTATTTATACTTAATAATACTAATACAAAGAGGTTTATCTTCAAAAAGTCTCTCCTTTATTCAAATTTAATTAATTTAACTTGTGTTTTCAAAATCCGATATAATGTTATGTGTTGATAACATGCCAGATCCGGTCGAAATGCATGGGACGGGTTTGGGGTGTTACAGTATTCACTATTATTGGTGGGTTGTGTGCGATACCACCGTATTCATTATTATTGGTGGGCTGTGTGCGATACCACTATGAATATGTGATTATTGGTGGCCTGTGTGCGATACCACCGTGTTATTTGTTATTGGTGGGCTGTGTGCAAAACCACTGTGTATCCAATATTATTCTGAAGTGTTCATCGGGAAACTTTGACTAGGTGAAATTACGTGTGACAATGTGGTGACAAGTGCAGGGTTATAAGTGCATGTAAATGTGAGCAATGTCTATGATGTGTATTTGTAATATGGTAAGGTTTGAAATGAGTAAGTGTACGACTAACAAATGGCAAAGTATAAGGCTTGGTTGAATATCTTAAATTGGTTCTTGACTGTATTAAAAGTTGGTAAAGATAAAGGATCAAATGATTGAGAAATATGGCTTGGAAAATAGCCTAATTTTCGTCCATACGGGTAGACACAGGCGTGTGTCTAGGCCGTGTGTGACAAGTGGTCTACCCCATGGGCGTATGGTCTGGCTGTGTGTCCCAGTCACATGGGCGTATGACCCTTATATATGAGAAAAAATTTAAAAGTCGTGAAAAATTTTCCTGAGGATCCAATTTAGTCTCAACCCGATCTTAATGCATGATTTGGACCTCGAAGGTCCGTTAAAGGAACATTTATAATTAGTCTCGGTATTTCAACGATAACAATTTCAAATTATCTATATGTGTTCTATACTCCTTGGTAATGCCTCGTAACTCTGTTCCGGCGACAGATACGGGTTGGGGGTGTTAGCACTTGATATGTAACACCCTAAAATATATAGGGCTAGAAGTAATACTTTACCAAGAAATAAGTCATAGTCTTGATGGTTAAGAGCATGGTATACTCCATAGAGATCTTAAGTTCTATCCACTCCTCTCCCATTTATAATTTAATATTATAAATTATTACATTTATCCAAACTATAGACTTTTATGTATTACTACTGAATCTTAAACATGACAAAGCATGCTCTGTATACATAATAACCCGATACGCCACTTCATTGGCGTGGTTCTGGCATTGTCCCTCTTGACATAGATTCACATCATCCAAACTTGTAACATCTCAAGAACTTAGTGAGAAAATACATAATTTTACCTTAACCTATATTTGAATGTATCAGTTGATAATTCATCTTGATGATTATTACATTCCAAGTCACTTAACCTTACTTCTGGCGAATACTTTCTCAAACTTTGTTTCTTTTATATACGTTAGATACCATGCATTACTCTAATCCATTCTTATTTTTCATCGATGACTTCAGTTCTTCAATTTTTCCCTTTCTTAACGTTCAAAATCCATACCAATATCCTTTTGAGGACCAGTGCAACTCGAATATCATCTCGTGTTCATACCTAATCCAGAACCAATGTACAATCAAAATTCTTATTAAACTCATACATAATTGGTGAATACCTTTTTTGAACAATTAGAAATTTACCTTTATTCAGAACACTTTATTCATTACTATTCTATATTTCTTCAATTCATTATCTTCAGTGGATTCTTAGCCTTACATAGTTCTTACCATGTACTAATAGATACTTATACCATATTGAATTTACTGAGTATTTAAAGAATCACTCATAACATGTCACAGAGCTTCATACAGAGCACACCATAAGAAATCCCAGTCAAAATACTCCTCAAAGGCTTTTCATTAAGAGTTCGCCACAAAGGAGTTTCCTTCAGAGTTCGCTACAAAGGCATTTCTTTCAAATTTTTCCACAAAGGCATGTCTTTTAGAGTTCCCTACAAAGGCATTTCTTTCCTGACGTGTTTAGGATTTTCCTGATGTGTATAGGATTTTCCTAAACTCACATTACGTGAGGTTTGCCCATCATCATCTTAGGACACGCAGAGAACCTCATTGGGTAATCACCATTCATATTTCGTCTTTAGAGGGTGCCATGTCCATGGACTTTTTCCTTCAGAGTTCATGTTTTCTAGCGGCGCTTAAACAGTTTGCGACACTTTGATAAGCACCACAAAAAAAGCTGCTAAATTTTACGAAGCTTCTCAGAAAAACACTGCTAAAGAACATGATCTGTAGCGGCACTTTTACTGAAAACGCCTCTATGGAACATGGTTTTTAGTGGCGATTTTTTACAAACACCGCAAAAGATCATGTTCTTTAGTGGCGTTTGTAGTAAAAGCACTGCTAAAGATCATGTTCTTTAACAGCTTTTGTAGGAAAAGTGCAATTAAAGATCATGTTCTTTATCTGCATTTTTATGAGAAGCGCCGCTAAAGATCATGTTCTTTAACATCGTTTGTAGTAAAAGCGTTGCTAAATACCATGTTCTATAGTGGCGCTTGTGAAAAAACACCACTAACTTTAACAAATTTTACCAACCCATTTTATTTCATATAGAACCCAAATTTTTAACACATTTTCCTGTAACTTCAAATCCAACCAAAAACTTCAAATCTAAATGATACTATCATAAAAGAAATATGTATATGATATAAGTTAATAAATGAAATAAAAAATATATTCAAAAGTTTTATTGTTAAGATATTCTCACAATAAGAAAACAAAAGTCTAAGATGGCAGATTCTGCGATCGATTCTACTGAAACATCTTCATCATATTTTGATGTTGCCTCTGCTTCCCTCGCTGTTACTGGAGTTCGCCATATTTTCCTGTTGCCTCTGCTTCCCTCACTGCTGCCTCTACTTTAAGAAGTAGTTGGAGTTCATCATATTTTCTTTGAGCCTCTGCTTCTCTCGATGCTGCCTCCGCTTTAAGTTGAGCAATTTGTTCAATTGTGCTCGCTTGTATCTTAGCCATCTGGTCTCTTAACCTCTAAACTTCAGCTTGAGCCTGATTCACCGAAGGCATCTATTGCTATGAGCTGGATCCAAAATATTAGGTTGGGTTAACAAAAGATAAATCGAACTCGACCATACCTTTCAGGACCTAAAACTTCAGTAATAATTCAGTTATCAATGTCGTCCAAATTAACAGAACTATCACTTGAAGCGATCCATTCATACTCCGCCATTTTATCCTTTAGTTTCTCCTTAATAAATCAATTAAGGAGTTAGAAACAAAATATATAATCAAACAAATGAAACATAACTTGGCATTATTTGCAATGCAAACAACGAATTAAACCATTATAACTAAGCATGATAAATATTTAAAATAATTCAAATTTTATTAAGTAAATATACCATAATTTCTGCAGCTTCAATAGTCTTAGGAGATCTATCTTTCTTTCTATTTGTAATGTCAAAAATCTGAAGGCATTCAACTTTTTGACCAGATGATAGTTCCTACAATATAGTAGGAAAAATATTATTTAGTAGAAAGTAATTAATATTTGACACAATTAATAAATTTAAAATACTTCGTCATCAGCTACACAAGCAAAACTTTTCGGCCCATCTGTGTGTGCGAATTTTTGTTTTTGCCAACTTGTTGTTCCAACTCGCTCACGATCCTACATTACGAAATTATTATTACGTATATAGTAAATACTATAAACCAAAATAATTATAAGAGTTTGGAATTATAATTTCCAACTGATGAGTTGTTTTCCTCCTCAATCTTTCGTGAGATTTGGTATGAAACTTGAATCCATTAATGAGGAAGGCATTATTTCTTTTCACTACTCTATTTAGACATTGGGAAAGCCATTTAACTTCTTCATTGATGTCCTTTCCATTCCAAACCAATTGAATTGAAAGTAAATTGATTAATTATAATGTTATACGAAAACATTATTATTTGTCATTGAAAGCTTCAATTGCATAATGTCTTCCCTAACCATTCATAAAAAGATTCTGTGAATAACTTAGGAATCTCTTGATGTTGTAATCTTCAAAAGCGTGAACCAGATCTCAAGACTTGTTTAAACTCACTATGTTAAAAAGTGGATTACTTGGTTAGAAAATAAACAAATAAAAAAGATGAATATTTTTCAAATTCTAAAACTTACTTGCATAAAGGTTCAATTGAATCGTGGTGAAAAAGAACATATCGATGTGCTTGTACCCAAGATCTATCATCTAAGTGTGCAATTTCAACTTTACCGATTGGTTGTCCATAACTTCGAAATAGATAAGTTTTAGATAAGTTATGATTAGTGAGCTCAGCATTTCTACTTGGTCTATTCAATCTTATTTAAACATCTTCTAAATATCTAGAGAAGAAAGTCATACACTCCTCAGCTAAGTAACCTTTAGCAATTAATCCTTTTGAATAAGACTTATTACGACAATGAGACTTCAATTTGCATAGGAACCTAAACACGATATACAACATTATCAGAATTTGTAATTAAAGGTATATTCATGAATGAATGAAAACTTTGCAAATAAATTAGAACCTCTCTATAGGATACACCCATCGATAGAAAACCAGTCCACTAAGTTTTTCTTCATGAGGGAGATGGATTAGCAAGTGCACCATAATAGTGAAGAACGAAGGTGTAAAGATCTTCTCCAAGTTGCATAAATTAAAGGTGGCTTGATTTTTTACTTTCTCAAGTTCTTCAACAATCAAAACTTTGCCACAAATAGCTTTCAACAAGTGATGAGACCACTTACATGGCTCAACCCACTAACTAAGGAAAGGAGTAGAAAATTTGGAAACTGCTAAGATCCATTTATGGACTTAAACAGGTGTCTCATTCATGGAATAAAAGATTTGATCAAATGATCAAGACTTTTGGATTTGAGCAAAATGCTTATGAACCTTGTGTTTATAAGCATATCAAGGAAAAAAACATGGTCTTCCTAGTTTTGTATGTTGATGATATTCTACTTATCGGAATAATGTAGGAGAATTGTCATCGATTAACTGTGGTTAGCTTAATAGTTTAGCATGAAGGACTAGGGTGAAGCTAGTTATATTCTTGGAATTCGAATCCTTAGGGATTAAAAGAATAAAACAATAGCACTATCTCAAACTTCATACATCGATAAGGTACTGGAATGTTTTACAATGACTGATGCAAAGCTAGGCGTTCAACCGACTACATTAGGTTTTCATCTTTCTTTAGATGGTTATCCTAAGACAGTGGAAGAAAGAGAGTATATGAGTAAGGTTACATATGCTTTTGCAGTTGGAAGCCTTATGTATGTGATGCTTTGCACACGTCTAGATATCTATTTTACAGTATGAATGGTTAGTCGATATCAAGCGAATTCAGGTCTCATGCATTGGCAAGTTGTAAAGCATATATTAAGGTATCTTAAAAGAACTAGGGATTATATGCTTGTGTATTTTAGGAACGACCTTACTTCTATTAGATACACAGAATCAGACTTCCAAACCTATAAAGATTTGAGGAAATTGACATCGGGAAATGTATTCATTCTAAGCAATGAAGCCATAGTATGGAGAAGTGTAAAACAAACTTGCACTACTAACTCTACTATGGAGGCCGAGTATGTGGCTGCTTTTGAGGCAAAAAAAGTAATATGGCTTCGAAAGTTCTTAACTGAACTTGATGTTATTCCTCGTATGGAAAAAGCTATAACACTGTATTGTGATAATAGTGTTGCAATAGCTAATAGCAAGGAAATAAGAAGTCACAAGAGGACGAAACATATTGATTAGAAGTATCACTTGATACGAGAGGCAGTAGCCAAAGCAATTGTAAATGTGATGAAAGTAGCTTTTGAAAATAACCTTACAGATTCGTTCACTAAGACTCTTGTAACTAGGAGTTTTAACAAACACGTCGAGGATATGGGAATGCGAAACATGACACATTTCCTTCACTAGGGCAAGTGGGAGATTGTTGGAAATGTGCCCATATTGTAGTAAACATGTAACTATTTTCTATTTATTTAAACAATAAATAAATTTAATTTCATATTTTACTATTATATATTTTTTTTATTTTCTGTCTTTTATATTTTGCATGCATAGAGAAATTGTGACAAGAAAATATTATCTCATTGATTGTCTAAAGTTTAAACTGAAGATAAGTGGCATTGTCAATAACGTTTACAGTGCAAGAAAGACAACTTACTTCAGTAGATAATCTAAATGAGTCCGTAATCCCATAAAAGAATCATAGTGAGCATTTAATTCAAATACTGAGAAGGATTGTTATATTCTCTACAACTCCAATTGGGGAGATGGCTAGTCTTGGCTATCGGAGTAGTGAATAATAACTCTTGAAAAGAGACATATTTTTTTCCTTTCAAACTAGCTAATTATTTGTATTTAAGTATATTTTGTTGTATTTTAGGGAATTTTAATTAACATTTGTTATATTACATTTGGACTTGGACTATGTTGAGTTATTTGGTGCTTTTCATTGGTTTTTGTGGAAGTTTTGTGTAGTGGTAGGAAAGGAACAAGTTTTTGAAGAAAGGAAATAAAAGAGTGAAGTTTTACTAGGGAAAAGTGCAGATGATATGCTAGCACGAGTGCCGCAGCAATGTTGGGAAGACTGAGTCAAATGTTTCACATGCAGCTGTTTCAGTTTGAAATTTAAACTTGTACCAAATAAATCACCCTAGAAAAGAGGAGAAGATTAACACAAATTGTATGGCTAAACTCTATCTATAAAAGGACAATGAAGGGAACCTTAAAAGGCATCTCAGAGAGAAGTAGAAGAGTAAGATATCTTGAGTTGAAGAGGAAGTCATCCTCTCAGTCAACATAGGATTGTGCTACTGTAGTGTGGATCAGTGAAAGTTATTTTCCCGACATTCTTCTGTTATTTACTTAGTGTTACCTTGTGGACTTAATTAGTTGTAAATGATAGTGATGGTTTGGAATTATAATTTCCAACTGATGAGTTAAATCTCTTCGGGTTTGGGTTATTTTGATGATACTTAATTGTTTTTAATTTTCATGGTATAAATCTGATTATCTTGCTACACATTCAATTGTTTAAGTGCAATCCTTAGGAATAGTCGATGGCATATTATTCTTGTTAAGTTGATTTAATGCTGGAAATGTTAGATTACTTAACTAATATTGGATGGCATGAGCAACATTCGAATGATGCTTGCATCATAAAGAAGGAATTATACAAGTTACTGTAATAAGACCCTGTATGAGTAGGGACCGTGACTTGAGGTTTTGCACCTAAAAGTGGCAGGCCACTCTAGGACTCTTCTACACAGTAAGTTCATCAAGATTTTGCCATAGAACTATTTCTATTAAGGTTAATTCTGAGTAATCCTAACCTACTACATAAATATCATAGACAATATACTTGATTCTCTGTCGAAATACCTTCACCTTAGAATTTTTAGTTGATTATTTGTTCATTTATATATTATTCACATAATAGTTCCCATATTTTCATCTTTGTTATCACCTTTTCCATAGCATTTCCAGTTATTTACCAAATCCATATATTACTCATCATTGCATAGTTACCTTAGTTTTGTCATAACATTTCATTCAATCATTTTGCCATAACATTAACTCGACTTTAATAAAATAACTTGACCAACTTTGTGCCTCAACCTGATCCTCGTGGGAACCATACTCACTCATCACTTTATTACTTGAATAGACGTGCTATTTGAACAAATTCGTATATAATTTCACACATGACATTGACTCCACAAGTAGGGACATAGATGTATTTGTTGGTAGAATGATACATTGGATTGGACCTATGATGAATTAATTTTAAATCCATTTGTGAATTAATTCACTTGTGAATTTCATGGTGTGATTTAACAAAATCTCGAGTTAATCATTGACTATGCGTATGCAACTCATGTGCTTTGGTATAAGTGGAGGCTTATGCTCTAAAGATGATCGAGCCCATAGTTGGTATGTTGGGTACATAACTTGTGCATGGCATAGCTTTTCTAGAGATAGTGGGATTCTGCCACGATCTCTGGACCCAATACTCGACGCTCCCCTAATTCCGTCCAACACATAGGAGTGCGACACTTCCGTCCATACAGCGCTTCTTATGGTGCCATCCGAATACTGGCTTGATAGCTGTCATTGTACGCAAATTCCGCTAAAGGCAAATATTCTTCCCAACTTCTCTGAAGTCTATCACACAGCCCCTCAACATATCCTCTAACACTTGAATCACTCGCTCAGACTGGCCATCTAACTGTGGATGAAATGCCGTAGTGAAATCCAATCTGGTGCCTAAAGCTTGATGTAGAGCTTTCCAAAACCGAGACGTAAACCTTGGGTCCCTATCTGAAATAATCGATACCGGCACTCCATGCAACCTCACAATTTCTGCCACATATAACTTGGCCAACTTCTGCAAAGAATAATCAACCCGCACTGGAATGAAATGCATCACCCATACCGAGTCCTTCTTAGTAGGCGTAAGGGGAAGCCCACTAACGAAGTCCATGGTGATTCTCTCCCACTTCCACTGCGGAATCCTTATCGGTTGAAGCAATCCTGACGGAACTTAGTGTTCAGCCTTGACTTGCTGACACGTCAAGCACTTGCCTACAAACTCTGTAACTTCCCGCTTAAGTCCAGGCCACCAAAACTGTTCCCTTAAATCTTTGTACAACTTACTTCCTCCAGGATGCATAGCATAAGGGCTACTATGCTATTCCTGAAGAATCCTCTGCCTTAACTCCTCATTTTTCGGCATACAGACCTTACCCTTGAAACACAATACTCCCTCGTCATTAATACTATAATCTTCCAACTCTCCATTCTGTACTTGCCGTAACTTAGTACTTAGATCCTCATCCATTAACTGACTTTCCTTCACCTCATTCAACCACGTCGGCTTAACTTGCAGCTCTACCAACAAACTTCCATCGTCATACAAGCTAAGATGTGCGAACATCGATCTCAGATCCGACACTACTTTCTGACTTAGGGCATCCGCCACTACATTCGCCTTGCCCGGGTGATACTCTATAGAATAATCGTAGTTTTTCAATAATTCCACCCACCTTCGCTGTCTCAGGTTCAACTCCTTCTGAGTCAGCAGATACTTAAGACTCTTGTGGTCCGTGTAAATCACTGACTTCTCTCCATAAAGATAGTGCCTTCATACCTTAAGAGAAAAGACCACAGCCGCTAGCTCTAAATCATGCGTCGGATAGTTAACCTCATGTGGCCTCAATTACCGAGACGCATAAGCGACTACTTTCCCGTCTTGCATCAAAACACATCCCAAACCTGTATGGGAAGCATCACAATACACCATGAAATCCTTTTCTGCCTCAGGCTGAATCAAAACCAGAGCTTCAGTCAAAACCCTCTTAAGCTTCTCAAAGCTCTCCTGTTGCTTATCCGTCCATACGAAAGGTACTTCCTTCCTCAACAACCTTGTCAAAGGTACGGCTATCGATGAGAATCCTTCCACAAACCTTCTGTAGTAGCCTGCCAATCCCAAGAAACTACGAACCTCAGCCACAGACTTAGGTGGTTTCCAATCCAACACTGCCTCAATCTTCCTAGGATCCACCCTTATTCCTTCTGCGGATACCACATGCCCTAAGAACGCAACTTCCTTAAGCCAAAATTCACACTTGCTGAATTTGGCATAGAGCTTCTTCTCTCTTAATACCTGCAACACTATCCGGAGATGCTCATCATGTTCCTCCTCAGACTTGGAATACACTAGGATGTCGTCGATGAACACAAGGAACCGATCCAAGTATGGTTGAAAAACCCGGTTCATCATATCCGTGAATGCGGCTGGGGCGTTCGTCAACCCAAACGGCATTACTACGAACTCAAAATGCCCATATATTGTTTGGAAAGCTGTCTTATGGATATCTGCTTCCTTCACCTTGAGCTGATGATATCCAGACCTTAGATCTATCTTGGAGAAAACCGCGGCCCCCTTAAGCTGATCGAACAAGTCGTCAATCCTTGGTAAAGGGTACTTGTTCTTAATGGTCAGCTTATTCAGCTGACGATAATCTATGCGCATAGTTCCTTCCTTCTTCTTCACAAACAAGACCGGTGCTCCTCATGGAGACACACTGGGTTGAATAAACCCACGATCGAGTAACTCCTGAATCTGAGCCTTGAGCTCAACCAACTCCTTTGGTGCCATTCTGTACGGGGCGATTGACACAGGAGCTGTACCAGGTAGCAAGTCAATCCCAAACTTCACCTCCCTATCCGGGGGTATTCTAGGTAACTCCTCCGGAAAAACATCCACAAATTCCCTTACTGTTCTAACTCCACTAACTCCCTCTTCCTTCGCATCCAGCGTACTAACGAAAGCCAAAAATGCCTTGTACCCTTTCCGAACCATCTTATCCGCCTTTAGTGCTGAAACTACGTTAGACAGGTAGTTTCTTCTTTCTCCTATCATGATTATCGCCTCATCCTCCGGGGTCCATAACTCCATTCGCTTAGCTACACAAGCCAATATAGCTCGATGTTCCACCAGCCAGTCCATGCCAAGTATGAGATCAAATTCTTTGAAGGGTAGTTCCATCAAGTCGGCAGAAAATATCACTCCCTGAAACACTAGAGGTACACTCCGAAAGATCTTATTCACCACTACAGTTTGACCTAACGGGCTTAGTATAGTCATCTCCCTATCAGACAGTTCAGAGGCTATGCCTAGAGTTTCCACTACTCTACATGCAACATAAGAATGGATCGAGCCCACATCAATCAAAGCAAAGTAAGGCTTGCCAAATATAAGGAACGTATCGGTTATGACGTCCGGTGCGTCTCCATCTTCCCTACTGTGAACTACATACACCAGACCTGGCTGTCTTGCTTCTGTATTACCAACACCTCTACCAGGTGTTCCTCTTCCTCTTCCAACACCATTACCTCTGCCATTCGCACCTCGACCCTGTTGAGGATGTTGTCCACCTCTTCCAGCCTGATTAAAACCCTGAGCTGCTGGTCGATTCCCATCTGGTTTTATAGGATAGTCCTTAATCATATGATCCTTAGACCCGCACTTAAAGCATCCTCCCGTTTTCTTCCAACACTCCCTTAAGTGCATTTTCCCACACTGAGCACAAGTACGATACTGCCCTCCTGTCGCAGCCTACTGACCTCGCGGCCCATCAACTCTAGGCCACTTTTGCACATTCCCTAATGACCCTGCCGATCCAAAACCTCTCTTCTGCCTATTCCGATCAGTGTTCTGCCTCACAGAGTCCTTAATTCCTTCGACTACCTTAGCCTTCTCTACCAACATAGCAAATTTCCGCTCTTGTTGTGGGGCTATCAATAACCTCAGATCATCTCTCAGTCCGTCCTCAAACCGGACACATCGTTCATGCTCCGTAGCCACTATCCCTCGAGCATACCGGCTCAACCTTAAGAATTCAGCCTCATACTCCGCTACGGACTTGTTCCCTTGAACCAGCCCCATAAATGCTTCCTCTGAGCATCAATGTAGTTAGTACCAACATACTTCTTCTGGTATGCCGTCTTAACATATTCCCAAGTGAATTCCTCAGCCGTAGCACCATCCCGAACTGTGAGCCACCATTGATATGACTTATCACGGAGAAGCGACACCATCCTTTTCAGCTTCTTCTCAGCAGTTAAATCGAGCTCATCCATAATTCGTTCGGTCGCCTCCAACCAATACTCAGCCGTACTGTGTGCCACCCCGGATACACCACGGAACACCTTAGTTCCATTGGCTCGGAATTGCTCGGGTATAGATTTTTGAGCTCCCATACCTCCACCGGCTCTGGCCACCATCTCAAGAACTTGCAGAACCGCCTGTGATGCTGCATCATCCCCCGTCTGATCTTGCTGCTCAACACCAATAGGTGGTGTTGGTGGTGGTGGTACCTCATTCTCAGACCCTTGACCCGATCTAACGGGTTCAGATACGGTCATTCTGCCTCGATCACGTCCTCGCACGTTACGATCGCGTACCCTAGAGCTCATTTCTATGATCGCGCTTTAATCTGGTTTAAGAAATTTTATGCATTAGTATTTTGTTCCACTGATTATCCGCGAAGGAGTTTTATGAAAATGAGTTTTAGTTGTAGTTCTTTCGATAATTCAGAGTTTCAAGTCTTCTACCCTAATTCAAAGAAACACATCCATTTAGTAGTATCTACCATACACATTCACTCTTCGAACATTTTTGTCTGTTCCTATCCTAGGGGTATTTTCGTCATTTGTCCTACAGGGGTATTTTGGTAATAAATCGGGGTCAATTCTAAAAATCTAAAAAGGTACTTCGAAATTTTAAAAACTCATGGGTATTTTTGAAAGATAAATTTTTCAAATCAAATGTATTGCGGAAATTTTAGAATTCGGGGTTATTTTAGTAATTTCGTAAACCAAGGGTAATTTAGTAAATTTTCCAAATTAAGGTATCTAGGTATTTTGCAAAATAGAGGTTTCTGTTAGTTTAAAAATTTTATGAAATAGTTGTTACAAATCAAAGGGGTAATTTGAGAATTTTAAACTAGGGTTTTTATAAAAATATGGCTAGTCCCTTTCGGGTTTTAATTATTGGGTTTAGCCCGTGAATAAGTCCTCTTGGTTAGGGTGAACCGTCACTACGCACCAGGTAGGATTCGAGTGGAGAGGAGGTGAGTCACTAGGACTGCTTAAATACCAAGCTCCCACCGAAACCAATCCTAGACATGCGCACAATGGTTGCCACACCCTAACTCGGCGACTTAAACACAGGTTTGTTTAATTAGGCTTTAAAGTTTTATGTAATTCTGTGTTGGAGTAATCTAATCCTAGGGTTCCATAGCTTCTAGTGTACTAACCTATGTTCCCTTCATCCCCACATACAAATAATTCACACAACAGTTAGGGGTACTTACCTGGTGGACTTCGGGTCGGAGACTTAGGTGCCATGCTTGAAAACCTGCTAAATTCCAAAATTTTTTTCATAAAGTCTTAATTGGGCTTTATTTTGAAAATGTTGTGGGCTTTAAACCCAAGGCCGAGAGTTTAAAACTGGGCTCTGATACCAAACTGAAACACCCCAAACCCGGCCCACGAGCCTCGACCAGATCTGGTATATTCCTCGAGTAAACCATTTCAAAATCTTGTTTGTTTAATTACGAAAATTTGGGTGGTTTTGAAGAAAAATTGATTTGTGTTGTGTTCAAATCGAAAAGTCTAGATTTTTAATAAAACTTTATTAAAATACTTGAAAACAGTAAGGTTAAAAGTATTGTCGAATTTTTAAGGTTTGCTTTTATTTTGAAGACCATTTGTGATTAATTGTCAACATTTTGATTTTTATTTTGAAAACATTACTTAAACTTTGATTTAATAAAAGTTGTATCATACTAAAATAAATAAAAATGCATGCATAAACAGTTCAATACTAATGGCCTTATTACATCAAAAACAAAACCCAAAATAAATTCAAGGTACTTAAAAATAGAAAGTTCAAATAAAATAAATTTCGTGCTGAGCATGGCCACCACTAAGCTCCTGTCGACTCGGTCCATTACTGAGCGTCACCTGAAAAAAATATCCCACAACGGGGTGAGTCAAACAGACTCAGTGTGTAACAACCAACACTAAGTCCCAACGATTCAGGCATATCAAATCATGCATATCCATATAGCAATTAAATATAATGACGCAATCCCGAACCTAAACCTATATAACCATCCGCTACACATCACCCATACCAACCATCAGACCGTGGGGACTACTAAGTCGACCCTCCATCCGCTACACATCATCGAAGGCAGTCCCTGTAGATGACTTGTACATCGCCCTTATAATTTCATGGCATAGCCACCAGATAATATTTTGTGACATAAGTCACCACATTCAGATTTCGTGACATAAGTCACCACATTCAGATATTGTGGTATAAAACCACCAAATCACTTCCCCTTTCATAATCACCCATATGCCCCATGTCATACAAATCATACAATTAACATGCCTTAGGCTTTATTTCACATTCTTATCAATATTCACATATGTGTCGTAACCGACATTCATAATATCATAACTACAGTAGTAGTAAGTTAACGTACCTGAGTACTTTGAACCATTGCATGGTATCCTTAGCCACATCTTACATATTCTTATTAACACATTTATTAAACCATAAATCTATTAAGGCTTAATGTGGGGTACACACCTGGTTTACTTAACGCTTTCACTGAAATCCCGAAGAATCCCAATCTAATGCTCTAGATCTTAGTTCCTACATTCGGCCAACACTTAATGTTTAGCAAAAGCCTATTCGGCTATAT
This sequence comes from Gossypium australe, assembly GCA_005393395.2. Lineage (NCBI taxonomy): Eukaryota > Viridiplantae > Streptophyta > Magnoliopsida > Malvales > Malvaceae > Gossypium > Gossypium australe. The sequence goes on along the minus strand of CM016618.1, from coordinate 15,074,160 downwards.
AATCAAATCCTGAAGGATTATTGCACCCAAAATCCTTACCTTGCTGCCGATTTGATTACTAATCAAATCCCGAAACTTTGTAGTGTTTCTTCCTTGCAATCGGCTAGCACTAAATCACTTCACAGGTTAGTTTTCGGCTTTTGAATAAATAAGAAACAGATCTAAGTCACTAAGTTGGGCCTTGGCCGAATATCACATGCACCTACCTTGTGGATCTAAATCCCGAAATTAGTCTCTTGGCTATGAAGATGTCAAAATCCTACAGGGTACATGTTAGATCCAATTCTAACATTTAATCACAATAAATGGCCCTTGGCCGAATACCATACATGACTTACCTTAGATCTTTAAAATCCCGAAGATCTCCTCCCTAAGGTTGACTATAGACAAATCCCAAAACCTTTTTTCAGAGTTTCGGCCAAAGTACATTAACAGGATTAGATCTTGATTTTGGCAGTTAAAGAAAGAAAAGAATAAGAGTTCGGCCAAGAAAAATCCTTACCAGCTCAGTCGGATAGCCTAGCTTGAAGCAGAGAGATTCGGCTCTTGATTAGATGATCAAGTCGACACCAAAAGGGGTAGAGGAGCATTCGGCTATGGCCTAGAAGGTGATTGATTTGCTTCAGCTTGAGGTCCAAAGAACAATCGACTAGGGGCTAGGGGTTACTTGAGTATTCGGCTTCCATAAGAATAAAAAGAGAGGGACATGAGATTTAAGAAGAATCGACAGTAATAGGATTCGAGGGAGGGGTATTCAGCTTTGATTACTTGAGGAGAAAATGAAGAAGAAAATAAAAAAAAAACAAGTTGTATTTCCTAAGGATTTTCGGCACAAATGAGATAAGTGAAGAGAGAACTAAATTTCGGCACACCTATACTATCATTAGCCGAAAGTGTCATCCTCCTATTCCCCATATTAGGCCAACTCTTCTTCCCTTATCTAATCCCTCATTTTTCTCCTCTTTCCTCTCTTCCTTACCCATACAAAATAATAAAAATAAATCAACATTTATCCTTTACTTTAGCCGAAATTTTAAAAAGAAAAACAAGATTTATCCTCATCTTTCAAAGTCCCAAATACCGTCCATTACTGCTTCCCATTACCACAAAATAAAAACTCCCTTCTTGCTTCCCTTGTGGTTCGAACTCAAGCCCTTCTCACATACCTGTGACGTCACTTGCCAAAGCCTTAAGTGGTGCCTTGCAGCCACTTTATCAAGCTGATTCTTGTGTCATATTTCCCCTACTAATTTTCTTAAGGCCTATCAGGCTGAGCTCCCTCTTTGAAACTTAAAATTTGATAATTTTTACAGTATTCACTTACACTCTAAGGTTCTAAAAATTCATAAAACACATTCAAAACATACATAGGCATGCTACTTCATACAATTATGCATAAGCCATAAATTCAGGATATTACATTGAAACTCCTTATTCTTGCTATCAATTGTATTAAAATAAGGTTTTAGACGAGTACGATTTACCTTGAAGGTGCCAAATTGAGAATGTGTTACCTCGACTGTACCATATGGGAAAGTATTAAGTACTGTGAAAGGAGTTATTCCATTAGGTTTAGACGTGGTAATATGAAGATCTGAATTATCCATTAGAACTCGGTCTCCAACTTTGAAGTAGTTTGCTTCACCTTTAAGTTCGTTATGGAGTTGCCTCGATTTTGCTTCGTGTGTTCTTGGTTTTTCCTTGACATGTGTCTTCCACTTGTCTAGTTCATCGATCTGAAGTCGTCGCTTCTCATGAGTTAATTCTTTGTTTGTAACACCCCAACCCGGTCAATACACTACGACCAAATCCGGTGAGTCATAGGAGAAAAGTCTTTGAACTTAACAAGTTGTAAATTCGAAAATGCTTTTTGAAACGGATTGGATACTTGAAAATCTTTGAGTGAAGGCAGAATACTCTTGAGAAAATATTGTGTCCTTATCTATTTTATAAACCATTTGCTTTTAAGAAAACCCGATCTTCTTCGGATATAAATTGGAAAATATTTCTAAAACCCCAGTCTTTGCGTTAACTTCGTTTGAAAGTAGTTTGGCCCAACTAGAATTATCACTTTACTTGTTTTTACCCGATGGTAAGGTTTAGAGAACTCGTTGAGTTGTTTAAATTAGAAAACACTGATTTTCAGATTATTATTAAAAGAGGTCAAGTAGTTTACTTGAACATTATTTGATAAAACTTAAAGCAGATAAAATAATTCCGAAAATATAAAACAAGTGGCCTTATTACAAACCCAAATAAAACCAAATTAAAACAAGTACCCCAAATCGGTAAGTCAATGTAAAACCAAAAGCAATTTTGCATGGCCACCTCGAGTCCGCCCGGCTCCTCATCCGCGATCTACGTGTCACCTGAAAAAGATAAGGGAAGAGGTGAGTCACCAAGACTCAATGCATAACCCCCCTCCCGATTATAGCAACACTCTTACACAATTCATAATTAAGCAAAAATATATCATGCAACCCGAACCTAGCCATCCACAACTCCTTTTCCTACCCCGTGTGGTACCAAACCACTGGTGGTGCCAAACAACTGGTGACCCAAAGTCACTGATATCAAAGTTTAAATGTGATACCAAACCACTGGTGACCTAAAGTCACGAATAATCCATATGTGGGGCCAACCCACTTTGTGATACCAAATCACTGGTGACAATCCCTTTTTATAAAATGTGGGGCCAACCCACTGTGGTGTTAAGCCACTGGGACGAGTCGCTAACCCAATGTGGTGCCAAACCACTGGTGACCCAAAGTCACGAATATCGAATGTGGTACCAAACCACTGGTGACCCAAAGTCACAGATATCATATCTTCCCCCTCCTCTTAATACACCCGCAATAATGCACATGCATAAACGTACCATGTCAACATGCTTAATCATTTAACACATATCGAAACATAACATATACAATTTAATCAAAAATCAAGTATCACCAAAGCGGTCTTACCTGGAGTCCTTGCTCATACCCCTAAGGGTACCATATCGAAATCCAAATATTTTTTTGGCTTTTATCCATGGTTAAGTTATTATCATATTGTACATCAATTATGAAGTGTGTAAGAATACACACTTGATCACGCGCAGAACTACACTCAACATGTCGGTACAGTCGTTAATTGTAACATCCCTAAATTGGGCCTAGTAGGATTGGGCCGATTGAGCCTTGGGCTTAGGAGTGTTTAAAATCTTCAAGAATATGAGAATGGTGTTATTGCAAATTGGACTTATTAGTTAAGTGGATTTGGAAGGTTACAAGGTTTCTATGAAGTCTCGGGTTTAATTGGGCTTTAGGAAAAATTTGGTATTTTAGCACTTTAAGAAGAATTGGTAAGTAGCTTCAAGACATTTAGAAATTTATGAGTAAATAGCTTGCATAAAAGAGCAATTGGTAAAGAGGATATGATGCCACATTATGGACTTGAAGGGAAGAGGTTCAAATCTCTTGGTGTGCAAATTTTGATTATTTTGCATGCTTTCCTTAAGTGTCGGTCAAAGAGGTATTTATGGATAAGATGGACAATTTTTTTTTATGGCAAGAAGACTTAAGGTTATGGTAAGCATGAAATAAGGGATAGAATTGCTAGATTGTGGGGATAGAATTTCTTTAACTTTGGGAATGTAGAGGATTACAAGGCATGTATCTAGGTGGATGTTTTCGAAATTATTTCATGGCCATTTTGACCATGAACATGGACGGCACTATGGACAAAAGGGGGGAGCCAAATTTTGGTGATTAGTTTTGGAAAAGTTAGTAGCTTGAGAGAGTTTTCATTTTGGTCATTTTGCTCTTCCAAAAACATTTTCTTTTCTCTCATCTTTTCCTCTTGGCGAATGTGCATTGTGAGGTTTAGGCAAGTTCTTGTGCAATTTCTTTCTTGATAGCTTTTGTTTTCTTTTTCTTTTGAGACCCTAAACCAAATAAGTGACCATTCGTGCATCTCTCTTTCTTTTGATCATCTCTCCCTTCCTTTTATTTTCCATAAGCCGAACCTCTCATCCATTCTATTTCACCATTACCGAAACCTCTAAAGCCTCACACTATTCTTCTTTTTATTCTTTTGTTAAGCCGAATCTACCATCTTTCTTCTCTTCTCTTCTCTTCGTTTCTTTTATTGTGTTTAGGCCGAACCTCTCTCTCTCAAAGTTCATCATTGCCGCAACCTCTTCAACCCAAAACACCATTATTGCCGAATCTTCCTAAACTCCATTTCTTTTCCTTCTTATTTGTTAAGGCCGAATATCTCTTTGGATACCAAAGCTTAATCGCATCAAATCTCAACCTTTTCTCTTCATAATCTTCGTGACTCGTTAGAAAATTGAATTGAAGTGTTAAGGTAAGGATTTTTTTATTACTTGTTAGATCGTTTTAGATGGACTACTAATCGATTTTGTTTTAGGGGACTCTATCGCTCGATTATTATTTTTCCGTGAACTTTAGATTTTGAGGCAATCAAGAATGGGTTCGAAAAGAGCGGTAAATAGTGTTTGGAAAAGGGGTGGTTCTGCTATACCCTCAAATTTCAAACGAAGGGCTGTGTCCGGAATCCGAGACTTTCCATTGGGTTGTGGACCCTCTGCCGGTAAAAATTGATTATTTGAAGTCGTACGTACCCCCGAGCCATTGTTTGTTCGTGGTTCTTCATCGGGTTATGAACCATCAATCGGAGTGAAATCGCATATAGTTGTTGTTCGAGTTTCCGAGGGTAAGGATTTAGATTACTTATCATTCGTATAGGTTTATAAGCATTGGTGTTCTAATCAAGCGTGATAAATATTTAGGTATCGACGAGCGGGAAAGTATAGTTCTCACTGTTATCAGGTGTGTAACTTACACACTTTATAACTTAGGAAATATATATTAATAACCTAAATATGTGAAAAGCCGAAAATTGTGAAGATCATGATATGATACCTTATGGGTATGAGCAAGGTTACGGGTAAGTTTGTTTCAATATGATTTTGCTATATGATGCTCAATACCATGAACTATGATATATTTGCTATATGTTCATATGAAGGCATGATGGCATGATTTGTACATGTGATGCATTGATGTGGGTGATATGAGAGGAGGGGGAAGATTTGATATCCGTGTCTTTGGGACACCAGAGGTTTGGCACCTCATAGCGACTTGTCCCAGTGGCTTAGCACCACAATGGGTTGGCCCCACATTTGATATAACGGGATTGTCGCCAGTGATTTGGTATCACAACGTGGGTTGGCCCCACACTTGGATTATTGATATTTCGTGACTTTGGGTCACCAGAGGTTTGGCACCTCATAGCGACTTGTCCCAATAGCTTAGCACCACAGTGGGTTGGCCCCACATTTGACATAACGGGATTGTCGCCAATGATTTGGTATCACAATGTGGGTTGGCCCCACAGATGGATTATTCGTGACTTTGGGTCACCAGTGGTTTGGCACCATATGACTATTGGTTATCGTGACTTTGGGTCACCAGTGGTTTGGCACCACCAGTGGTTTGGTACCACACGGGGTAGAAGCGGAGGTACGGATGGCTAGGTTTGGGTGCATTACATATAATGCTTGGTTATGATTTGTGTACGTATGTTGCATTAACCGGGAGGGGGATTATGCACTGAGTCTTGATGACTCACCTTCTCCCTTAACTTTTCAGGTGATTCATAGATCGCGGATAAGGAGCCGGGTGGACTCGAGGTGGCCCATGCATTAAAACATTTGGTTTTACTTGGATTTTGAATTGGGTAATTATTTTATATTTTGCTTTTATTATTTGGGTTTGTAATAAGTCCTTTTAAATTATGTTTTGAATTATTTATATGTTTTGGATTTGATTTCGAACATGGTTAAGTGAATTACTTGATTAAGTTAATAATGTGAGCGCAAGGTTTTCTAAACTACAAATACACAATGGTTTTCAAAATCTTACCATCGGGTAATATAAATCACTTGATAATAAATGACAACTCAAATGTTTTCGACAACTTAAATGATTTCTAAATTTATATTTTCCACACTCAAATAGAAACGGTTTTTAAATTAATCATTTGGGTTTCTCTTAAAATGACAAAAATGTTTTTTGATCTATGAATCGGCAGCTATGTTTTAAAGACTGATTTCTGGGATTTCAAAGTAAACTATCAATTTTAATTAATCATGCACCTGATTTCTACAAACTTAGAGAAACAAAGAATTTTCACTAAAATTTAACCGGTAACCTGATTTCCTCAAAGCGTTTTTCCTCTGTAACATGTCAGATTCAGTCGTGGTGTGTTGACCGGGTTTGGGGTGTTACAGTTGTGGTATTAGAGCCAAGTTCAAAGGCTCAGCTGTGGGCCCGAGGCCCAAAATGTTTTTGTTTGAAATTATATGATTTGAATGGCATGGCATCGGCACCAATCCGCCCAGGTAAGTACCCCTAGCTTTTGGTTGTGATTTTTGGATGTTATAAACTTTGATTGACTGGTGATAGTGGACAACCTTAGAGACTGAAATTTATAGGACTCTATGGACTCGCGAAAACAAAACTCTTTAATAAGAATTATTCATAAAATTGTGCTTTAAAGAAAGTGAAAAGACTCTAATGCATAAAATTTTTGTAAAAAATGATAAGATGCGAAGTAGACATGAGATTTAGGGGACGTGGTCGTCGTGGACGTGGTAAAGGCCGAGGTGCTAGGGCTAGATCTTCGGCACCGAGGCATATTTCCGAAAAGGAGGCGTTAGCATCGCTAGTGGTTGAGACGGGGTCTAATGATCGAGTTGGGATTGATGAGCTGACTCAGATAGTTAAGGAAGTTTTGGAGGAGGTTAAAGGAATCGGTGAAGCACTTCGAGTTGGGTCTATGGACTGTAAGAAGAAAAGAGATCACGGTTCTCTAGGGTCACAATCTCGTTTTGTAAAACATGTCAAGGCACGACCAAACTATCTGGCTTGTGATTTTTGCAAAAAGCGTCATCCGGGAGAATGCTGGAGGAGGTTTGGAGCATGCTTGAGATGCGGGTCTAAGGAGCATAAGGCTCAGAATTGTTTCCTCACCCTCAAGTCAGGTATGTTTTGGTTGGAAGTGATGATTGAATGTAGGAAAATTCTTGGTATAAGTGGTAGATAACGGTTTGCTATTGTGGTTAGATGTTTGGTTGTGTGAAAAAGGATTCAAGATTATGTTAAAAAGTACATTGTAGTTTTTAAGGGCAGAGGGCGCAGCGAAAGCATAGTGGTGTGATTTGAGCAGTGTGTTAGTAGTTGGTTGGAAATTTCGAGGACGAAATTTTTTTAGGAGGGTAGAATTGTAATATCCCGAAATTGGGCCTAGTAGGATTGGGCTGATTGGGCCTTGGGCTTAGGAGTGTTTAAAATCTTCAAGAATATGAGAATGGTGTTATTGCAAATTGGACTTATTAGTTAAGTGGATTTGGAAGGTTACAAGGTTTCTATGAAGTCTCGGGTTTAACTGGGCTTTAGGAAAAATTTGGTATTTTAGCACTTTAAGAAGAGTTGGTAAGTAGCTTCAAGACATATAGAAATTTATGAGTAAATAGCTTGCATAAAAGAGCAATTGGTAAAGAGGATATGATGCCACATGATGGACTTGAAGGGAAGAGGTTCAAATCTATTGGTGTTCAAATTTTGATTATTTTACATGCTTTCCTTAAGTGTCGGTCAAAGAGGTATTTATGGATAAGATGGACAATTTTTTTTATGGCAAGAAGACTTAAGGTTATGGTAAGCATGAAATAAGGGATAGAATTGCTAGATTGTGGGGATAGAATTTCTTTAACTTTGGGAATGTAGAGGATTACAAGACATGTATCTAGGTGGATGTTTTGGAAATTATTTCATGGCCATTTTGACCATGAACATAGACGGCATTATGGACAAAAGGGGGGGGAGCCGAATTTTGGTGATTAGTTTTGGAAAAGTTAGTAGCTTGAGAGAGTTTTCATTTTGGTCATTTTTCTCTTCCAAAAACATTTTCTTTTCTCTCATCTTTTCCTCTTGGCCGAATGTGCACTGTGAGGTTTAGGCAATCTCTTGTGCAATTTCTTTCTTGATAGCTTTTGTGTTCTTTTTCTTTTGAAACCTTAAACCAAATAAGTGACCATTTGTGCATCTCTCTTTCTTTTGATCATCTCTCCCTTCCCTTTATTTTGCATAAGCCGAACCTCTCATCCATTCTATTTCACCATTGCCGAAACCTCTAAAGCCTCACACTATTCTTCTTTTTATTCTTTTGTTAAGCCGAATCTACCATCTTTCTTCTCTTCTCTTCTTTTCTTTTCTTTTATTGTGTTTAGGCCAAACCTCTCTCTCTCAAAGTTCATCATTGCCGTAACCTCTTCAACCCAAAACACCATCATTGCTGAATCTCCCTAAACTCCATTTCTTTTCCTTCTTATTTGTTAAGGCCGAATATCTCTTTGGATACCAAAGCTTAATCGCATCAAATCTCAACCTTTTCTTTTCATAATCTTCGTGACTCATTAGAAAATTGAATCGAAGTGTTAAGGTAAGGATTTTTATATTACTTGTTAGATCGTTTTAGATGGACTACTAATCAATTTTGTTTTAAGGGACTTTATCGCTCGATTATTATTTTCCGTGAACGTTAGATTTTGGAGCAACTAAGAATGGGTTCGAAAAGAGTGGTAAATAGTGTTTGGAAGAGGGGTGGTTCTACTATACCCTCAAATTTCAAACGAAGGGCTGTGTCGGGAGTCCGAGACTTTCCATCGGGTTGTGGACCCTCTGCCGGCGAAAATCGATTATTTGAAGTCGTACATACCCCCGAGCCATTGTTTGTTCGTGGTTCTTCATCGGGTTATGAACCATCAATCGAAGTGAAATCGCATATAGTTGTTGTTCGAGTTTCTGAGGGTAAGGATTTAGATTACTTATCATTCGTATAGTTTTATAAGTATTGGTGTTCTAATCAAGCGTGATAAATATTTAGGTATCGACGAGCCGGAAAGTATAGTTCTCACTGTTATCAGGTGTGTAACTTACACACTTTATAACTTAGTAAATATATATTAATAACCTAAATATGTGAAAAGCCGAAAACTGTGAAGATCATGATATGATACCTTATGGGTATGAGCAAGGTTACGGGTAAGTCCGTTCCAATATGATTTTGCTATATGATGCTCAATACCATGAACTATGATATATTTGCTATATGTTCATATTAAGGCATGATGGCATGATTTGTACATGTGATGCATTGATGTGGGTGATATGAGAGGAGGGGGAAGATTTGATATCCGTGTCTTTGCGACACCAGAGGTTTGGCACCTCCAGTGGTTTGGTACCACAGTTTATTTTGTGACTTTGGGTCACCAGAGGTTTGGCACCTCATAGCGACTTGTCCCAGTGGCTTAGCACCACAGTGGGTTGGCCCCACATTTGATATAATGGGATTGTCGCCAGTGATTTGGCATCACAATGTGGGTTGGCCTCACACTTGGATTATTGATATTTCGTGACTTTGGGTCACCAGAGGTTTGGCACCTCATAGCGACTTGTCCCAGTGGCTTAGCACCACAGTGGGTTGGCCCCACATTTGACATAACAGGATTGTCGCCAGTGATTTGGTATCACAACGTGGGTTGGCACCACATATGGATTATTCGTGACTTTGGGTCACCAGTGGTTTGGCACTACATTACTATTGGATATCGTGACTTTGGGTCACCAGTGGTTTGGCACCACCAGTGGTTTGGTACCGCACGGGGTAGAAGCGGAGGTATGGATGGCTAGGTTTGGGTGCATTACATATATTGCTTGGTTATGATTTGTATAAGTATGTTGCATTAACCGGGAGGGGGATTATGCACTGAGTCTTGATGACTCACCTTCTCCCTTAACTTTTCAGGTGATTCATAGATCGCGGGTGAGGAGCCGGGTGGACTCGAGGTGGCCCATGCATTAAAACATTTGGTTTTACTTGGATTTTGAATTGGGTAATTATTTTATATTTCGCTTTTATTATTTGGGTTTGTAATAAGGCCTTTTAAATTATGTTTTGAATTATTTATATGTTTTGGATTTGATTTCGAACATGGTTAAGTGAATTACTTGATTAAGTTAATAATGTGAGTGCAAGGTTTTCTAAACTACAAATACGCAATGGTTTTCAAAATCTTACCATCGGGTAATACAAATCACTTGATAATAAATGACAACTCAAATGTTTTCGACAACTTAAATGATTTCTAAATTTATATTTTCCACACTCAAATAGAAACGATTTTCAAATTAATCATTTGGGTTTCTCTTAAAATGACAAAAATGTTTTTTGATCTATGAATTGGCAGCTATGTTTTAAAGACTGATTTTTGGGATCTCAAAGTACACTATCGATTTTAATTAATCATGCACCTGATTTCTACAAACTTAGAGAAACAAAGAATTTTCACTAGAATTTAACCGGTAACTTGATTTCCTCAAAGCAATTTTCCTCTGTAACATGTCAAATTCGGTCGTGGTGTGTTGACCGGGTTTGGGGTGTTACATTAATCGACACCACCGCGATTTGTCTACTTTCCTGTTCAGATGCCGGCCCACACCCTGGTGGCCAATCACGAACCGCTGAGACAACCCTCTTCTTAAACCTAGGGGCTGGGGTCTCAAATCTAACTCCACTCACCGTTGAATTAGCTTTCGAATCCATAATACCTTGTCACTAAATCGGGTTAAAGAAACGAACTAAAATATAACAAACTAAAATCCCGGAGTTAGATTCCTTACCCAAGTCGACAGATCTAGAAAACTCTACACGAAATAGCGTCAGTCACTTCCCCCCTGCATTCGGCCAAACACCTAAGAGATGTGAAACAACTACCTTCGGCATCTAATAGTAAAAGAGGTGTCACAAAGAGTAACGCTTACCACTCTATCCCGAAACCGATTGAGAGTGAATGACCAGTCGACGACAATCCACAGAGATCCCAAATCCAACGAGAGTTTTGAGTGATACCGCCTCCGGCTTTTCTCATTTAAGCCACTACAACCGAAAAAGAACAGAGATGAGAGTAAGATAGGGGATTCGGTTATAAGATCAAAAGAAGAAAGAAAAAAGAAACAATGAAGCCTTACCTGCCGATAGATTTAGGTTCGGCTATAGATCTGAATGGAAAGAACGAATAAGAACCCCCAAGATGTGAGAATGATTCGGCTTAGCAGACAAGAGGAGAGGACCTTGTGTTACTTTGGCACAATAGAGGGTTGAGAGAAGTAAGGCAATCGATCAAGGGGGAAATGGGAGTTAATTCGATTTTGAAGCAAATATGTGGAAGAGAAGAGAAAAGATAAAAGTGATTCGGCTTTGGTTTAGAGAAAGAAGGTTAAGGGAGTTTCAGCCAAATCAAAATGGAAGAGTGGAACGGTTCAAGATCACTCGGGTTTGAAGAGAAGAGAATGACAAAGAGATAGTTTCGGCCGAATACCCAAATAGGAGTAGAGAACCAAAAGATGAAATGGGATTTAGAGGGAAAAGGGTTTCGGTTTCAAAGGGAAAAAGAGAGAGGTTCAAATTGTTCAATGGAAATTCGACTTGCTGCTACAAAGGGAAAATCGACATGTGCTTAAGAGGTTCCGGCTTTTGCTTCAACAAGGTGCACTAAGGGAGGCCTAGCAAAAAATGCTCACCTAGATTGACTATGGAAATTCGGCACTCCTCCTAAGTCTTTCAACCAATTTCTCCTCCTCTCAACAGTTCAAATTTCAGCCAACACTTCAAGTCCCTCTTGACCACTCATTCAGATGAGTTTGAATTACTCAAACTCCTAAATTTTCTCTGCTCCACCCGTTTTAATTTGTTGACTTGATCAACAGCTATCTAATAGAGTTCCAACTGAGCACAACTCTTCCCCTCTCTGGCGTCAAAAAGAAATTCCCAAAGAGGGATTCCTGCAGCTCGAACCTCAGCTCCCTTCCCCTGCTTGTGGCGTCACTCCTCAAGGCTCTAAGTGGCGTCTCCTGCCACTTTACCAAGGCACTTCTTGTACTAAAGCTTGCCATATAATACACTTAACCCCTAGCTCCTACAGCTCCCCTTATCCAAAGCTTAAAAATAAAATTCCTATAGTTCGGGCCTACCCTTGGCTCCTACCCAAACCCTAAGACTCCTTAATTAACATCACAATCAAACCATTCACATGCAATTATTTCAAACGCAAGAGCCCCTAATTAAGGATGTTACAGTTCTACCCCCTTAAAATAATTTCGGCCTCGAAATTACCTGGTCAAAATAGTTGAGGGTATTGCTGCCGCATCACATCCTCTGGTTCCCACGTAGCCTCTTCCGAACCATGATTTCGCCATAAACCTTTACCAATGGAACCGACTTCCTTCGCAGAACCTTCACATCCCGATCCAGAATCTGTACTGGTTCCTCTTCCATGGTCAAATCTGGGCTCACCTCGATTTCCTCCACCAACATAACATGGGATGGATCCAAACGGTAGCGCCTAAGCATGGAGATGTGAAACACATCATGTATCTGACTCAGTTCTGCTGGCAACTCAAGCTGATAAGCTACTGATCCCACTCGTTTCAACACCTTATATTGCCTGATGAACCTTGGGCTCAGCTTGCCTTTCCGTCCAAACCTCAGCACTTTCTTCCACGGTGAGACCTTCAAGAAAACCCTGTCACCCACTGCAAACTCTATATCTCTATATCTCATCCACTAGATGTTTCTCTTTAATATGCTCTACCCAAGTCAGCTTTACCTGTATTCTGCTAATAAACTCCCATCGTCATACAAGCTGAGATGACCAAACATAGCTCTCAGGTCTGACACTACCTTACGACTCAACGCGTCTGCCACCACGTTGGCCTTGCCCGGATGATACTCAATGGAACAGTCGTAGTCTTTCAACATCTCGATCCACCTCCGCTGCCTCAGATTCAAGTCCTTCTGAGTCAAAAGGTACTTCAGACTCTTATGATTCGTGTAGACTATTGACTTCTCCCCGTACAAATAATGTCTCCAGATCTTCAGAGTGAAAACCACAGCAGCTAACTATAGATCATGTGTCGGATGGTTAACTTCATGCGGTCTCAGCTATCGAGACGCATATACCACTACTTTCCCTTCCTGTATCAGCACATATCCCAAGCCAGTACGCGATGCATCACAATATACCGTAAACTCTTTCCCTACTTAGGGTTGGATCAAAACTGGAGTTTCCGTTAGAATCCTCTTTAGCTTGTCGAAACTTTCTTGTTGCTTATCGGACCACACAAATGGAACTCCTTTCCTCAGTAACTTGGTCAATGGCGCTGCGATCAGAGAAAACCCTTCCATAAACCTTCGGTAATACCCTGCTAGACCCAGAAAACTCTGAACTTCCGCTACTGACTTAGGCGGTTTCCAGTCCAATACTGCCTCAACCTTTCGAGCGTCCACTCTAATCCCCTCAGCCGACACCACGTGACCCAAGAAAGTCACCTCCCTAAGCCAAAACTCACACTTACTAAACTTGGCAAATAACTGCTTCTCTCTAAAAATTTGCAAAACTACCCACAAATGCGCATCATGATCCTCCTCAGACCTTGAGTACACCAATATGTCGTCTATAAATACCACGACAAACTGGTCCAAGTACGGTTGGAACACTCGGTTCATCATATCCATGAACGCTGCCGGTACGTTAGTCAACCCAAACGGTATTACCAGAAACTCGTAGTGCCCATACCGAGTGCGAAACGCCATCTTGTGGATATCAGCCTCCTTCACCTTAAGCTGATGATATCCCGACCTTAAATCAATCTTCGAGAAAACTGATGCCCCCTTAAGCTGATCAAATAAGTCGTCTATTCTCAGTAACGGGTACCCGTTCTTGATCATCAACTTATTCAACTGGCGGTAGTCTATACACATCCGCGTTGTACCATCCTTCTTCTTAACAAAGAGCACAGACGCTCTCCAAGGCGAAACACTTGGCCGAATAAAACCTCGGTCCAACAACTCCTGAATCTGTGCCTTTAGTTCCACCAACTCCTTTGGCGCCATCCTATACGGGGCAATAGACACTGTCGCAGTTCCGGGTACAGATCTATGCCAAATTCAACTTCACGATCCGGAGGCATACCCTAAAGTTCTTCTAGAAATACGTCGGTAAATTCCTTCACCACTCGGATATTCCCTACAGCTGACTCCTTGGCCTCCAAAGCACACACATGAACCATGAATGCTTCACAACCCTTCCTGACCATCTTCTCTGCTTTTAGAGCAGACACTACGTTAGATAGATAATCCCTTCTATGACTTATCATTACCACTTCCTCGCCTTCAACTGTTCTCAAAACCATACGCTTAGCCGCGCAGTCCAAATTCGCTTGGTACTTCACCAGCCAGTCCATCCCAAGAATCAGATCGAACTCCCCAAATGGCAGTTCCATCAGATCAGCCACAAACACTACAGCTTGGAGTTCTAGAGGTACATCCCTATACAGTTTATTTACTTCTACAGAGTGACCTAGAGGGCTAATTACTGTCATCTCCCTAGAAGTAATCTCAAAGTCTAGGTTCATGGTTTCCACTATGCTACTAGCAACATGCGAATGCGTCGAACCAACATCTATCAAAGCAATATATGGTAGTCCAAAGATTAAGAACGTACCAGTTATGACGTCTGGTGCATCGCCCTCCTCTCGATGCCTTGTTGTATATACCAACCCAGGCTGTCTTGCTTCAGTATTGCCTGCACCTCTGCTCGGTGCTCCACGGCCCCAACCAGAACCATTACCTCCTCTACCAGAACCACGACCCCCCTGCGGTTGCTGTCCACCATTCCTGAACTGAGCATGGCCTTGCCCCTCGGACTGCATCTTAGCTAGCTTACGTGGACAATCCCTCACACAATGATCCAGTGACCCACACTCAAAGCATCATTTGCCACCGGTCCAACATTCTCCCCAATGAGATTTTCCACACCGAATACACTGTGCTAGTCCCTGAGTAACAGCAGCAGGCCTCCCAGCTTGATTCGGCCTACCATATCTAGTCCTTTTCTGAGAGTTTCCAGCCGACCCAGATGATCCAAAGCCCCTCTTATGTCTATTCTTCTCCAGATTCTGTTTCACAGATTCCTTTACCCCTTCGGCTATCTTAGCCTTTTCTACCAACACGGTAAACTCCCTCTCCTGCTGTGGAGCAATCAGCAACCTCAGTTCATCCCTCAGTCCATCCTCAAACTTGACACAACTTCATGCTCTGTAGCCACAATGCCTCGAGCGTACCGGCTCAACCTTAAAAATTCCGCCTCGTACTCCAATACGGACTTACTTCCCTGAACCAGTCGCAGAAACGCCTTTCGTTGTGCATCAATGTAACTAGACCCAATATATTTCTTCTGATAGGCTGCCTTGAAATAGTCCCAAGTAAGATCATCGGTTGCAGCACCATCCCAAATCGTGAGCCACCACTGGTATGACTCAACCCGAATAAGCGACACTATTCCCTTTAATTTCTCCTCAGTAGTAAGGTCCAAATCATCCATGATACGCTCCGTCGCCTCTAACCAATACTCAGTTGTATTGGGAGCCACACCAGAAACACCTCGGAATACCTCGGCTCCATTGGCTCGGAGTCGCTCAGATACAGATTTCTGAGCTCCCGCACCTCCATCTGCTCCAGCTACTCTCTCAAGAACCCGTAGCATCGCCTGCGACACTGCGTCATCCCGCGTCTGATCCTGAAACTCAACACCCACAGCTGGTGGTGGTGGTATCTCATTTTCTGACCCCTGACTAGACCCCACTGGTTCAGACACAGCCATCCTACCCCGACCGCGTCCACGTGTGTTACGACCACGTCCTCGAGTGCTCATGACTAATGTTCCTAACTTATCTGATTTAAAAGTTTTATGCATTAGACTTTATTCCACTGTTATTAGGGCACAGTTTTATAAACAGTTTTATTACGGAGTTTTGTTTTCGCAAGTTCACAGAATTCTATAAGTTTCAGTCTCTAGGGTAATCCACTAATACTATCCATCATATCACATATCATCACGATCATATTTAAATAGCAGTTGGGGGTACTTACCTGGGCGGATCGAAGCCGGAGACTCGGTGCCATGCTTTTTCGACCACGTATTTCCAAACTAAACCTTTTAAAATTCTATTTTAAAACATTTTGGGCCTCGGGCCCACAGCCGAGCTTTTGAACTTGGCTCTGATACCATAATTGTAACACCCTAACCCGGTCAATACACTACGACCGAATCCAGCGAGACACAGGAGAAAAGTCTTTGAACTTAACAAGTTGTAAATTTGAAAATGCTTTTTGAAACGGATTGGATACTTGAAAATCCTTGAGTGAAGGCAGAATACTCTTGAGAAAACATTGTGTCCTTATCTATTTTATAAACCATTTGCTTTTAAGAAAGCCCAATCTTCTTCGGATATAAATTGGAAACTATTTCTAAAACCTCAGTCTTTGCGTTAACTTCGTTTGAAAGTAGTTTGGCCCAACTAGAATTATCACTTTACTTGTTTTTACCCGATGGTAAGGTTTAGAGAACTCGTTAAGTTGTTTAAATTAGAAAACACTGATTTTCAGATTATTATTAAAATAGGTCAAGTAGTTTACTTGAACATTATTTGATAAAACTTAAAGCAGATAAAATAATTCTGAAAATATAAAACAAGTGGCCTTATTACAAACCCAAATAAAACCAAATTAAAACAAGTACCCCAAATCGGTAAGTCAATGTAAAACCAAAAGCAATTTCGCATGGCCACCTCGAGTTCGTCCGGCTCCTCATCCGCAATCTACGTGTCACCTAAAAAAGATAAGGGAAGAGGTGAGTCACCAAGACTCAATGCATAACCCCCTCCCGATTATAGCAACACTCTTACACAATTCATAATTAAGCAAAAATATATCATGCAACCCTAACCTAGCCATCCACAACTCATTTTCCTACCCCGTGTGGTACCAAACCACTGGTGGTGCCAAACAACTGGTGACCCAAAGTCACTGATATCAAAGTATAAATGTGGTACCAAACCATTGGTGACCCAAAGTCACGAATAATCCATATGTGGGACCAACCCACTTTGTGATACCAAATCACTGGCGACAATCCCTTTTTATAAAATGTGGGGCCAACCCACTGTGGTGCTAAGCCACTGGGACGAGTCGCTAACCCAATGTGGTGCCAAACCACTGGTGACCCAAAGTCACGAATATCGAATGTGGTACCAAACCACTGGTGACCAAAGTCACAGATATCATATCTTCCCCCTCCTCTCAATACACCCGCAATAATGCACATGCATATACGTACCATGTCAACATGCTTAATCATTTAACATATATCGAAACATAACATATACAATTTCATCAGAAATCAAGTATCACCAAAGCGGTCTTACCCGGAGTCCTTGCTCATACCCCTAAGGGTACCATATCGAAATCCACATATTTTTCGACTTTTATCCATGGTTAAGTTATTATCATTATGAAGTGTGTAAGAGATACACACTTGATCATGCGCAGAACTACACTCTCTACGTCGGTACTGTCGTTAATCGACACCACCGCGATTTGTCTACTTTCCTGTTCGGATGCCGGCCCATACCCCGGTGGCCAATCACGAACCGCTGAGACAGCCCTCTTCTTGAAGCTAGGGGCTGGGGTCTCAGATCTAACTCCATTCACCGTTGGATTAGCCTTCGAATCCATAATACCTTGTCACTAAATCGGGTTAAAGAAACAAACTAAAATATAATGAACTAAAATCCCGGAGTTAGATTCCTTACCGAAGTCAACAGATCCCGAAAACTTTACATGAAACAACGTCAGTCACTTCCCCCTGCATTCGATCAAACACCTAAGAGATGTGAAATAACTGCCTTCGACATCCAATAGTAAAAGAGGTGTCACATAGAGTAACGCTTACCACTCTATCCCAAAACTGATTGAGAGTGCATGATCAGTCGATGACAATCCACAGAGATCCCGAATCCAATGAAAGTTTGAGTGATAACACCTTTGGCTTTTCTCATTTAAGCCACCACAACCGAAAAAGAACAGAGATGAGAGTAAGATAGGGGATTCGGCTATAAGATCAAGAGAAGAAAGAAAAAACGAAACATCGAAGCCTTACCTGCCGATAGATTTAGGTTCGGCTATAGATCCGAATGGAAAGAACGAATAAGAACCCCTAAGATGGGAGAATGATTCGGCTTAGCAGACAAGAGGAGAGGACCTTGTGTTACTTCGGCACAAGAGAGGGTTGAGAGAAGTAAGGCAATCGATCAAGGGGGAAAGGGGAGTTAATTCGGTTTTGAAGCAAATATGTGGAAGACAAGAGAAAAGATAAAAGTGATTCGGCTTTGGTTTAGAGAAAGAAGGTTAAGGGAGTTTCGGCCAAATCAAAATGGAAGAGTGGAAAGGTTCAAGATCACTCGGGTTTGAATAGAATAGAATGGGAGAGAGATAGTTTCGGCCGAATACCTAAATAGGAGTAGAGAACCAAAAGATGAAATGGGTTTTAGAGGGAAAAGGGTTTCAGTTTCAAGGGAAAAAGAGAGAGATTCAAATGGTTCAATGGAAATTTGGCTTGCTGCTAGAGAGGGAAAATTGACAAGTGCTTAAGAGGTTTCGACTTTTGCTTCAACAAGGTGCACATGGAAATTGGCACTCCGCCTAAGTCTTTCAACCGATTTCTCCTCCTCTCAACAGTTCAAATTTCGGCCAACACTTCATGTCCCTCCTGACCACTCATTCAAATGAGTTTGAATTGCTCAAACTACTAAATTTTCTCTTCTCCACCCGTTTGAATTTGTTGACTTGATCAACAGCTATCCAACAGAGTTCCAACTGAGCACAACTCTTCCCCTCCCTAGCTTCAGAAAAAGATTCCCAAAGAGGGATTCCTGCAGCTCAAACCTCAGCTCCATTCCCCTGCTTGTAGCGTCACTCCTCAAGGCTCTAAGTGGCACCTCCTGCCACTTTACCAAGGCACTTCTTGTGCTAAAGCTTGCCACATAATACACTTAACCCCTAGCTCCTACACCTCCCCTTATCCAAAGCTTAAAAATAAAATTCCTATAGTTCGGGCCTACCCTTGGCTCCTACCCAGACCCTAAGACACCTTAATTAACATCATAATCAAAACATTCACATGCAATTATTTCAAACGCAAGAGCCCCTAATTAAGGATGTTACATTGTTGGCGCGAGGTCTAGGATATGGCTCAGTTGTGTAATTTTGTGGTGCTTCTTGAAAAAAAGGTTGAACCAACTGGTCATTAATAGAATTTATGTTCTCACCTTTATTGCTTGATGTCCTAGCCGAGTCAAGATGCTGAAGAGTGATCATTTCATCACCTACACGAAGTGTGAGTTCACCTGTACCAACATCAATTTTAGTTTTAGCAGTTGCTAAAAAGGGTCTTCCTAAAATCAAAAGAACATTATTGTCCTCATCCATGTCAAAAACAACAAAGTCTACTGGGAATATGAATTTATCAATTTTTACTAGTACATCTTCAATTATACCCCTAGGAACTTTAATAGTTTTATCAGCTAATTGAATGCTCATCCTAGTTTATTTGGGTTTCCTTAGACCTAGCTGTTTAAACATTTTATAAGGTATAACATTTATGCTTGCCCATAAATCTGCTAAAGCATTATTAACAGATAAACCACCAACTAAGCAAGGAATCGTAAAACTCCCTAGATCTTTTAACTTTTGTGGTAGTCTATTTTGTAAGATTGCTGAGCACACTACATTTAGCTCCACATGCGACTCCTCGTCTAGCTTCCGTTTGTTTGTCAAAAGCTCTTTTAATTTTTTTTTTTGAATTGGGCATCTGCGAAAGAGCTTGAATAAATGGTAAGTTAATATGTATTTTTTTTAAGAGTTGAAGAAATTTACCAAATTGTTCATCTGTGCGATATTCTTTATCGTATTGGGATATGGCACACGAGGTCGGTATTCTGTACTTACCAGTTTTGGTTTTTCATGGCTTATCTCAATCTTACCTCCTTCTACAATATTCTCTTACCTCAAGTTATCGTGAGCAATAATGGCATGAATTTGCTCTTTTGGGATAGCTTCAGTGTTTCTTGGCAAGTTGCCTTATGGTTGTTCAGATATGAGCTTAGCAAGTTGTCCTAATTGGTTTTCAAGCCTTTAAATCGCGATAAATTTTGTTAGCATTTCCTCAAGGTTTGGCTTCTTCTCTTGTGGGTAGGGTTAAAGTTGAAAGCGTGGAGGGGGTTGTTGTCTTTGATTTCCTTAGCCACCCCATGAGAAGTTTGGGTGGTTCCTCTAACCTGGATTGTAAGTGTTACTATAAGGGTTATTTTGAGGTCTAGAATTATTACCCATATAATTCATCTGTTCGCTTTCTATGCTAGGGTTGTAAGATGGATATTCTGTATTGCTCATTCTTCCTCCATTCATATCGCACTGCAAAACTGGATGTACCTGCGAAGAACCATACAAACTATCAATCTTTTTATTTAAAAGCTCTACCTGGTTTGATAGCATGGTAACTGCGTCGAGGTTGTAAACACTTGAAACTTTTTTCGGCTTTGTTCTCATGACTTGCCACTGATAGTTATTCACTGTCATCTCTCTATAGTTTAATAAGCCGCTTCAGGGGTCTTGTTATTTAGTGTTCCTCTAGTGGCTGAATCAATCAACTGCCTAGTTGAGGGGTTCACACCATTTTAAAAGGTTTGAACCTGTAGCCACAAAGGTAACCCATGGTGAGGGCACCTTCTTAGTAAATCCTTGTATCTCTCCTATGCATCGTAAACTGTCTCTAAATCTATCTGCACAAAAGAAGAGATATCATTCCTCAACTTAGCCATTTTAGCCGGTGAAAAATATTTAAGTAAAAATTTTTCAGTCATTTGGTCCCATGTAGTGATTGATCCTCGTGGTAACGAGTTCAACCATTGTTTAGCTTTGTTTCTCAACAAGAAGGGAAACAACAGAAGGTGAATGGCATCATCAGAAACACCATTAATTTTGAAAGTGTCGCAGAATTCCAGAAAATTTGTCAAGTGATTGTTTGGATCCTCATCCTGCAAACCATCAAACTATACAATTTGTTGAATCATCTGTATAGTGTTAGGTTTCAGTTCAAAATTATTTGCAGCAACAATAAGTCTAACAATACTTGATTCAGTTCCTGTAAAGTTAGGTTTAGCATAATCATACATAGTACGAGGAGCAGGATTTTGATTCAGCGGATTTGCGGCAACCACAGGAGGTAGCGGATTATTATCAGCCATCTCTTCGGTATTGGTGATTTCATCTTCTTGCTCTTCTTCTATATATTTTAGGCTTCGCCTCATCTCTCTTCGGTTTTTGTGAGCTGTACCTTCTATATCACTGTCAAAAAGTAATGGTCCTGACGGGTTCCTTCTAGTTATAAACTAAAAGTTCTTACCAGAAGCAAAGAAAGAAAAATTAGAGAAGTAAAAACAAATAAAAAGTAAAATTAAATTGTAAGAAAATAAGAATAGCTAAAGTAATAAAAATTTAGAGTTCCTAATATCTTAGTCCCCGGCAACGGCACCAAAAACTTGATGGGCTCGAAACTAACTATTATTTCGGCAAAGGCAAGCGCACCTATCGAACAGTAGTATAGTTGTGATGAGTCTGGAATATCGTATCCTCAAGAACTAAAATTACTAGTAATCACTATCTTTTTATTATCTAGCCTAGTAATTAAGGGGATTTATTTTTAATCTAAACTTAACTTACTAAATAATTATGAACGTGACAAAGAGTGAATTTGGAAAATATTTTTAGACAACTTATATGAGATAGGCAATACCTAAGGAAGAATCCACCTAGACTTCACTTATTACTTTTGATTCATACGATTTATTCACTTGACTTAATCCGTAGAAATCCCCGAAATATGTTAATATCTCTTTCAAGACTAAAAACAACTGACTCTAGGTTGATTAGTTGAAATCTCTTTCTAATTAAAACCCTTATTGTCGCATTAACTCGATCTGTGGATTCCCTTATTAGATTTGACTCTAATCCAGCAGATTTTCTTAGCCCTATTTCTAGGGTTGCAATCAACTCCACTTAATTGTGTTGATCTTCTCTTAAACTGGGACTTTTGCTCCACTGGATAAGCACATTCGACTTTGAATCAATAACCTGAATTATCAAAACAAGAAGAAGAACAAGTATTTATCTTATAAATCAAACAACAATAAGATCTGTCTTAGGTTTCATCCCCTCAGGTGTTTGAGAGGTTTAGTTCATACTAATAGAGGGAAACATCATAAAATAGGGAAAACAACAAAACATAAAAAAAACTCAAAACTTCTAAAGAACTTGATGGGAGTATTTTCTGCCTTCTACCTGGCGTCCCCTTCTATATTGCCCCCTAGGTTGTTTATATATGCTTTGGAACACCTTTCTTGCCCCACAAGTATCCTATCTCGAATAGAATTCATCTTTGATACGGCAAGGACACGTCCATGTGACACACCCGTGTTGGACTCCTTCGGTCATGCTCGATTCTGCTCGCAACACACGGCTATGTTTGATAGCCCAGGCCGTGTTGATTTCTAAGGTAGGCCCATTTTTTCCCTTTTTGGCATGTTTCTCGTTCTTTTCAACTCCCTAAGCTCTCCTGAATGTAAAACATGAAATTAAAGGATTACGAGCATCGAATTCATCAAATCTAATGAAAATTCATCCAAAAAAAAGCTAAGCATGGGGTTAAAATATGTATAAATTATGGTTTATCAGCGCACTCTAGCCCAAGCAGAACCAAAGCAACCTAAGACCTCATACACACACCCAGAACACTTAACCATTGAAGCAGATACACAATTGTCCCATCACACACAATTTCAATACTTTAATCTAAACATCAAAACATTCACAATCTTACTTGTCTCAAAATCGTTGAGGACACTTCCGGATCTGATGTCCTGTAGACCCACATCGAAAACAAGCTTCTACATTTTTCTAACACTTGCCCGGGTGACACTTCTTACAGTGCTCACAAAATAAAGCACTAGCACCACTACCAGCACCCTTCGCACAACCGTTATTGCCACTCAAATGTGTTCTAACATGCTTCATAGCACGAGGCTCTAACCTCGGAGGATTGCGATCTCTCTTCTTCCCACAATCCATACATCTATCTTGAAGCATTTCACTAGTCTCCCTTATCATATCATTGAACATTTTCTCTAATACATCCCTCACTACCCGAGTCAATGCCTTAGTACCAAGCATTGACTTACCGCTACACGAAATTGGCGGAATCATGCTAACCCCCGACTCCTGAATAGACTCAAGCCCTGGAGAAGTCGTCGACTCCTCGCGATCTTACTTACCTTCGGAATCCATATCAGTCCTATTGCTAACCTAGAATATCTACATTTTCAGAGAACGAACACAATTTTAAATACAAGAATCTATCATTTCCAATCTTACAATTTCAAATTTTTACCTGGACCAGCATTGGAGTTTTAGACAACTCATTTTCGCAAAATATTTACAAAACACAATCATTCAACTTACTGTGGTAAAGTTTCTCAAAAATTTCTTTTAAAACCACCACGTGCGCATATGGATACATAAAAAAAAGGCTGAGTTTTTGCAGAACTAGCTCTGATACTACTCAATGTAACACCCTAAACCCGTCTTAGAAGTTTAGACCTCCCAGTTGTTACATTGATCACAAAGTGATTGTAGGTAAATTTTTACAAAACAAGTCATCCCGTCAACCTGAAACCTTTATTTGTTTAAATTCAGTAAGTAAAAAGTTACAGTTAAGTTTACTATAAAATCAGAATTAAATGAATGGATGAAAAATTTTTAACGGAACTTGTACCAAAATTTTATAAAAACTTACAGTTCAAAAACTAAATAACAAAATAGAAACTGAAAATACAAACTCATATTATATTTTTCTCCAAGATTGTCCAAAACCTCCGCATACCGAGTTCAGCGTCAAATTTTTGAAACATACCTGAAAAGGAAACACTAAGAGGGGGTGAGCTACTCGAACTCAGTGTGAGTCTGAATCAAGACTAAAAACACATTCCAGAATTCGAATGAATATCGTATCAAATTTACAGATATTCATTGAGTTAGAAAAAAACTTGGAACTAACGTCCCAATAGAACACAACACTCGAGCACACCAATTCACAAACAGACAGACAAAGTGCAGTCAAATAGTCAAGCACCCAAAACATACAAATAGGTGCGTATGAAAGGCAGTCAAGTAATAAAACCCACCCATCCAGCCGACACACCTCTCCATCCTCTGATCACACCGTATAAGAGCTGTTTAAGCTCAACCAACCGAAACACACCCTATATGACCTCGTAGGTCCGTCCAACCCTACACACCATATATGTGGACCAAGCCACTCAGATATTAACACGCAGCAAAGCTGGCGTATGTCCTGTATAGTGCAATGCAGTAATCCACTGTATAGTCCTATTGCAGTTATACTTTCAGATCAGATAATAGTACGCAGCAAAGATAACGCACAAGCAGTACAGTACGATAAGTTTCCGTACAAATATGATGCAGTAAAACTGCCAGATCAGATCAGAATCAGACTCCCTTCTCTTCGTAACCCACCCAAAGGTTTATGCAAGTGTATGCATGCACACAAACTCATAGAACAGTAACACTTAAACAGACAGTCAAACAGAACTGATATGCAAACACACCCCACAGGCCAAATTTAAAATCAGACATTATATACAATCATCACAAATACCAAGACTTAAGCACCCTTACTAAGCTTAGCTAAGGGTCAGATCACACAAACACATTTTCAGATCAGGAACGCACTCAGAACCAGTACAAGTGTCTTAGGACCACACGGCCGTGTGCTCTGTCGGTGTGGAAATGCCTAGGCCGTGTGGGAGGTCAAAAGCCCGTGTTAAAAGGGGGAAAACGGCCGTGTGGTTGAGGCACACGCCCGTGTGGACCAGAGACATGGTCGTGGGGACAAGTCGTGTAATTCTTTGTCCATTTGCACTAAATTTGAGTACAGAGCTGACAGAACTGTGTGAGGGTCTCACACGCTCGTGTGGGATCCCTAAATCCAAAATTAGCTACATGGCTATATGACCATGTCGTGTGGCACAAAAACACTTAAACCCTAATTCCCAATCTTACACACCCGTGTGCCTAGGGGACACAGCCGTGTAAAAATCGACTATTTTCTCTAAATCGGTCACACGAATGTGTGACACCCAAAACAGCCTGAAAACCCTAATTCTCAAAAGCACACAGCCGTTTGTATCAACACACGTCTGTGTGGCCACCCGTGTGGTCACGAAACCACCCTAAAATTGCCCCAAAAAACTTACTTTTAGCCACAAAGCACTCTCCCGCCCTCGATAATTTGAAAATATGCCAAATCATGGAATTCTAAGCATTACATAGTGTTACAACATTAGGATTAACATGTTACGAACACTCACACACACGTTGTCGACTTTTCATAAAGTTGAAATAAAATTTGCCAACAAAACAGAAGAAGATACGGAACCTATACATGTTTTGCGATCTACAACACTCCGACACTGACTTTGATGACGAGGAAGAGACTCTCCAAAATTCCCCAGCAACTCGTTCAAAAGAAAAATAAAAAGAACCAAAAATAAAAGAAATAGAGAGAAAAATAAAAGAGGAGGGGAACATTCAGGAGAAAGCAAAGAAAAATTACAAAAATAATTTGATAAAAGTAATAAATAATTATTATTGCTAACTAAAAACAAAAAAAATAAAAAAAAGGCTATCCAAAATGAGCACCCAAAGACTCGAACCTAGAACCTTGAGATACACTAACACACAATCTACCACCAGACCAGCAGACCCGTTCTAACACTTAAACACGCGACTAAACACAAAAGCACGCCTTCTCTATGACCCTAACCACAAAACCTCAAAACTTCTAACCGCAAAATTTGAGATGTTGCAAAAGATTTGTCCATGAATAAAACAAATTAGATAGAGTTGTTAAGGACAACTAGGAAAAGGACTAGATATTGGTCAAAAACCATTTCATTGACGAAATTGTAAAGAGCATGATAATATATCTTCATATAGTGTGGAAGCTTGTTATATTCCATATGAAATTACTCCAACATATATATTAAAGCTTATTAAACATTGGTAAGAATTGCCAAGAGAAGATAAAATCAGATGTGCAAACCTCTCAACAACATCCGTGAAGAGCTCCAACTCATCTAAGGTTCCATAAACATCATCTATAACTGTTATTAATCATTCACCATTGTATGAAATATTCTACTTTTTCCATCCTGAGGAGAAATTATCGTTCCCGCACTCCATAAAACGTTTTCCATTAACCTATCTCTAGCAAAGTTAAACCTCTTGCCAAGACCAAGTTCCTTCCACCATCTATATAGTAAAAGTAAAGAGAAAAACGAAATCATACTTGTGTTAAAGTATATGCAAGTTGGTTTTGATTTACTATATAGTAGGCATACTTACGTTGAAACATATCTAAGATCTTTCTGGTGTATAGATTGGACTATATTGTAATCCAATATGGAAAGTTCTAAGATAATAGGTGTCGAAACCATTTTTTGGTAAAACGGGAGTCGACTTAGGTTTCGAAAATGAATAAAACAGGAGTCGCCACCGACCTTTTATTAGGTGTGATCGGATCACCTTTGTTTTAATAAAACATTTTGATTTACTAAAACAGGGCTTTTGGTCTACGAATATTCGAAAAAATAGGTTCAGGAGTCGGTTACGTGCGAGGAAGGATTAGCACCCTCGCAACGCCCAAAATCGGTACCAAATTGATTAATCAATGTCATAATGTCGAAAAGTTTGAAATGATTTTGAAATTGTGTTTTTTTTATTTTAAACAACTTGATTGAATATTGGGTTTCTCTTATTTCGAAGGAATAGAGTCTCACATCCAGCATGATTGGATATGACAATCTGAGTTCTTGAATTCAAGATCATCCCCAAAGTTCTCCAAGCACATGTATCAAAAATTTGAAAGTATTCGTTCATTTGGTAAGACACAAAATCACACCCAGCGCGATTGGGCATGATCTCTTCGAATTTCCAAACTCACAAATATCACCTTATTTAAAATATGAGCAAAATTTGATAGGATATCCATTTATTTGGTCAAACAAGAAGATCGCACCCAGCAGGATTGGGCACAATTTCTTTGAATTTCCAAATGCATGAATATTATCTTTGTGAAACCTTTTTTTTTTGAAATTTTAAAGAAGAAAAAAAAAAAGAGAAAATATTGAAATGCGGTTCGACATTAATGATTTACATGAAATGTCGAGAACGAGAAATAACAAACACATGATAACAAAAGATGCAATAATAAAAAAAAAGAATAAAAAGATAACATTAAAATAATAACAATAAATAAAAACTAAAAGACGTCAGTAACGATAAAGATAATAGTGATAATAATAATAGTAATAATAATAATAATAATAATTATAATAATAATAGTAGTAGTATAGTAATAATAATAACATAATAATAATAATACAAAACATGTACAATGTAATAACATAAATATAGTAATAGTAATAATAATAGTAATAGTAAATATAATAATAATAAAATATATACATTAAAAAATATAATAATGGTAATAACGATAATAATATAAAGAAAAAAAGGACTAAAAAGATTGCAAAATAACTAAAAAGGGATCAAATTGTATTTAAAATGAAAGTTTGGGGTCAATTCAAAATAAATAAAAGGGGAAAGGGTCTATTCGAAATGCGCGTGAAAGGAGAGGGGCCAAAATGGACAATAACCCCTTTTTTCCAAAATGCATTGCATCAGATGGACCCAATTGGAATCTGAAACAAATTGTTGGGTCAAATTAAAAATACCAGAAACCTAATCGCAAAACCAAGAAAAAGCGGGAGGACCAAAAGCGCAATAAACCCAATCGACAAAAAACACGCGGATCCTAGGCTGGAGTGGGTCGGATCGGGTCGGGTCAGGATGAAACGGCGCCGTTTTGGTATTTAAATGGTCAAAGCAAAACGATGCCGTTTTGCTTTTAGTATAAATAATAAAAACCTTTGAAAAAAAAATCATTTTCAGCTTTCACAAAAAAAAAACAGATTCTCTCTTCCTCCCTCTTGGCCTGGGCGATTTCCGGCAGAGTTCCGACGAGTCCCCGGCCGCCGCCGTCGGCCACCGCACGCGGTGGCCGGAACCCTAAAAAATGTAAGCACTACACCAAAACAGACTTTTAGTGGCGTTTTTAGTGGCGTTTCAAAGAAAAACGCCGCAAATTTTATCCATTAGCGGCGTTTGAATGAAAACGCCGCCAAAAAATGAGCAATAGCGGCGTTTATTTACCAAACGCCGCTAAAAATGAGCAATAGCGGCGTTTATTTACCAAACGCCGCTAAAAGTCTGGTCTTTAGCGGCGCTTTCTGGAAAACGCCGCTAAAAGTCTGGTCTTTAGCGGCGCTTTCTTGAAAACGCAGCTAAAAGTCTGGTATTTAGCGGTGCTTTCTGGAAAACGCCGCTAAAAGTCTGGTCTTTAGCGGCGCTTTCTGGAAAACGCCGCTAAAAGTCTGGTCTTTAGCGGCGCTTTCTGGAAAACGCCGCTAAAAGTCTAGTCTTTAGTGCCGCTTTCTGGAAAACACCGCTAAAAGTATGGTCTTTAGCGGCGCTTTCTGAAAAACGCCGCTAATAATTTCAATGTTTTTTTTTGGATATATATGACTTATTGTTTTTAAATTTATATATTAAATAATTTCTTATATAATTGTAAAAGAGATAACATTAATTTTAATACATTAAAATTAATTATGATTCTAGTTCAAATTATTTAAGAGAAAAATATTTGTTAAAAATGAAAAAAATATTAAACAATTTCTTATATAATCGTAAATGAGATAGTATTAATTTTAAAATATTGAATATTAATTCTCATGATTATTTATGGGTTATGGTTTAACATATATAGTTTAAGGTGTAAGGTTTAGGAGTTACTGTTTTAATGTTTAGGGATTATAGTTTATGATTTGCGGTTTAAGGTTGTCCTGGGTTTAGAGTTTAGGGTTTAGGGTGTAGGGTTTAGGGTTTAGGGTTTATGGTTTTAGGGTTTAGGGTTTATGGTTTATGGTTTAGGGTTTAGGGTTTAAGGTGTGAGTCATAAGGCTTAGGGGTTAATGTTTATAGTTTAGGATTTTAGTTGTTTAGAGTTTTTGATTTAAGGTTTAGTATTTATGCTTTTAGGGTTTACATGTCTATAAGGGTTTATGATTTAAGATTTTGTGGTTTATGGTATTTTAGGGATTAGAGTTTATAAAGGTTTATAGTTTAGGGTTAAGATTTTGGGGTTACGTGTTTAAGGTTTTATAGGTTTTAGGGGTTTAGGGGCCGACTTAGGGTTTGGATGTAAACAAACTAGTGTTGATTATTTTCGAAAACTCATGCAATACTCTTTCATCCCTCTTCGATCTATTATTATTTATCTAATTTTTTATATTGATTAATTAATATAAAATTTATTTGTAATTTACTTTTTAAAATATTAAAAATTTATATATTAAAATATTAAAAATTTATATATTAAATCGATCTATTATTATTTGTAATGTAGAAAAATTTAGAACCAATAACATTAAAAAATAAATGTTAAAAATGAAAAAAATAAAATACTATTATTTAAAAATATTTTAATTTTTTTGAGTATATGAGTAATTGTATTTTAATTTATATATTAAATAACTTTAAATTTTAAAATTTCAAAATTTATCTAATTGTTTTAAATATTACTTAAACTTTAAAATAAAGAAAAAATTTGATGAAATCTTTAAAAATATATTAGTATCAAGAATATTAGCGGCGTTTGTAATTAAAAACGCCGCAAAAGGAAATAAATAGCGGCACGTTGCGAAAAACGCCACAAATAATCATTTTATTTTTGTTAAAAACGGCGCCGTATTGTGGGCGTAAAATTGATTAACGCCTTCTTCCCCCATTTTTTGATTTCCCGAAATCCCTAAGTACTCTCTCATCTCCTTGCTCTTCCCATTCTCGTCTCTGTTTCCCCGTGAAAGCCGAACATCCCTTTCCCTTTTCCTTTAGCTCCCCCGTGAAAGCCGAACATCCCTTTCCCTTTTCCTTTAGCTGTTCGCCGAATCATCCTCCTCCGTTGGGAACATTGTAACGCATGATCCAGTATGTCTTCTGTCTCTCTCCACCTCCCTCATAACAAATCCCGGCACCTCGTCCACAAGGTAAATCGTTTCCCCCTTTTTAGTCCCTCTGTAGCAATAATATCTGATTAATTCATTTATCTGTTCTCATTTTAAGTTTTCACTGATTGTATCTGCAAAGACTACAGTTTTCTTCTATTCGCTAATTGCTCTATCAGTGCATCAGTGTTTCCCTTTGGATTCTTATCTTGATTTCGGCTTTCCATGTTTTTGGTAAGTTTTTTATTTATTTTTTTTGGCTTTTTTTGTTTGTTTTGGGTTTGAAGTTAAATTTTATTTTGTAGTGAAGTTAATTTCTCTGCTGCCTGAATTTGCTTATTTGCATGTTTGTTAGAACGTAAAATGTTTGATCATTTGCCTCAATGAAAATTGAATCTTGTTTAGCTATGTAATTTATATATTCCTGTTATACTTCTCAAGGTAGCAAAACTAGCTAGAAGATGAGTTGGTTGATTCCGTGACCTAAGTACATGTTTAAAATAAACCATCCCCAAACTAGAATAAAAGGACTTAATGTAAGTAATTAGGTGCCCTAGGTTTTACACTACACGGTCAGTGCTTGTAAAGTACCAAATTATCGCCATGTGAATCACTTTCTATAATGATTTCTAATACACATTTCTAAAAGCCATTGAACTCCAAACAAGATAGCATAAGCTTCCAACATAAATAAATTGGCAGTGCCAATTTGCAACCGGCACCTAGCATCAACAAAGTCTCCATTTGCATCTTGAATCACTGCCTGAGCCCCAACTTATTATTACTATACCTCTGCTAGCATCAACATTAAGCTTTAAAAATCCATGCCATGGCTTTTCCTATTTCTTTGAGCTTTTTCAGTATTTGAGATATATTAAACATCTTACAGGACTGTGTGCAATGATGATAAGTTGTCTTTGCTGCAGAGCAGCTCATTCAAATACTGATTTATTAATTTATGAAAAGTAGTAAATCATTTTCCATATGGAGAACCTGTAACCACGCATATGGATGTTGTAATTTCACCTACAGCTTATAATACAATACTACTTTTAATGTAATTTTTCTTTTCAAATAATAATGCGTTAACTTAAATACATCCCTATAGTTGTTGTTTTCTAAAATTTTATTCGATAAATGCACTCGTGAGAAGACTACTGGAAAGTTTATATGGTAGCTCTGATTGGTAAATGTGAATAGATTGATATTTACTTAATCTTATAACAATTGCCTTCATTTTCTACTTTTTGAGTGTTCCTGAGTAATTGTATATAATCAAAAGTCAAAGACTAAATATTGCCAAAATTTTATTTTCTCTTAATAACTTTTAGAATTGTGATACAAAAGTGACTTATAGTCTTTTATGTAGGGGTAAAATCGTGAGCTTAAATTTAATGGATTTTCTTAGTCTTTGAGCTTTTTAGAAGAGAAAATATTGACTGTGGAAGTAAATTGATTTCTTGTGCCTTTTTTCGAGGTTGTAATGGCAGAAAGCTTGAATCAGTGTTGGACATTTGTGTATTTGTCTTTTCTATGTAACTTTGAACTGAAGGTCCTTTCCTGTGCACGACTCCATGCGCCTTGGCTATGTGCATAGTTTTTTGTAGAGGGTTACATGGTCTTGGGTGTTTCCATATTATCATTCGGTTGCTTGGTCATTTTGCTTGCTTGAGCCCTTTCTCTTTCCTTCTTAAATAATATCTCTGGAAAATTTGCAATGCTAATGCACTAATGATGTTTCTTTCTTGCTTCCTGTATTTATTTAACAAATGACAGATAGTCTTTTAATCACCTGTGTATAGTTGTATGTATTTTATTTGACGTCTCTCACTAATTATTTTTCCATTTGTAGCTCATATACCCTTGTATCTGTATCCTTTCCTAAATACGACCAGTAAGTCAAGGCCGTTTGAGTATTTGAGGCTTACTAGCTTAGGTGTCATTGGTGCCTTGGTGAAGGTAATTCATTCTTTTTAATTTAAGTTGATTGAGTTGACAGCAATGTGATTTTCGTGGATTATGATGCCATTATATATTTGACTGCAACATGCTAAGCTGAAGGAAATGCATAATCCAAAAGGTTTAAAAAGCAAAGCAGTATTCTATAACTATGATCATGGGGAGATTTGAAGTGGCCTTGTGTAAAATATATGATAAAACATAGAGAAGGACAAAGATATAGTTAATGCACTGCTATAAATAGAATGAGAGACTTTGCAATGCATGATCTGCTATAGTTGATTATAAACAGTTGATTATAGTTAATGCAATGCATGGCCAAAAGGACTTGCAGTAATTTGTGTAAAGAACAAGCTTCCATGGCTCTCCTAAAATTCTCTTTGCAATTTGTTCCCTCATATGTATTAGTTGAACTCTGTAATCATAATCAGCTGGCCAGTAGGATCTATCCATTGCATGTTTTTTAGGAGCTAATTTAATGAACTAGGAAGTTCGTCCCTTATTATGTGCTATTTTACATCTCTTTAGTGTAGAGGGTTGTGTTGTACCTCCTTTATTTTCTTGTTAGTTACTAGTTAGTAGTTTTGTTCCACTCGTAAAATGTAAAAATTAATGTATGTTGTTTTTCGTCCTCTCTTTTTTTTAGTCCCTTAGATCTGAGACCATGCAATAGATGCTCTGTATGTTGGGTTTTGTTCAATATCAAATTTTTGCTTCTTGCAACACTAGTAGCGTGGAGAAAAGATACTATAGCAGCCAATTTCGAACCAAACTAGCAATGATCTCTCTGTTGTTATTCATTGTTCCCCACCTAAATGCTTGAAACATGCTCTTTTCATTAATAATTTAAATTAGTTGCACAACTTGAAATTTGCAGCTTAGGTTGTATTTTTTTTTTCATTTTTTGGTATTAAATATTTGGTTATTTGGTCAGCTAACAACCGGTTTGAAGGTTAAGGAATATGAGCTTTTGAGAAGGAACTTTAGTGATACTGGCTGCTTTGGATTTGGCATCCAGGAGAACATCGATCTTGGAATCAAGTAAGTTTTGTTTTTGTTTTTGTTGTACATCTTTATCAATTTTTTGTAGTTTAATTGATGTATCTTATGCTGATACTGCATTCTGCATACTGGATTTTAATTCACACTTGACAAGACTGAGTAATAGAACTAAGTTTGGAATCATTAATGGGTTTAGGGCTGGTTTTCGTTGGAACTTTATGATAAAAATATTATTACTACATGAATGGGTACATACATTATGTCTGGAAATGCTGTTTCGTTTAATTTTAGGGTCTAAGAATGCAGCTACCTTTTCCAATTACTCATTCTTTGGGACAATATTGTGAGATAGCAATACAACTTCTGACCAGGCTAATGTGTTTTGGTTTTCTTGTTAGAGTTAGTGTGGTGCTTGGAAACTAGCCAACCCAGTTCAAAGTTAAGCTTTACTTTATTCAATCAGCTAATGGCACTTACATCAAAAACCAAAAAGGAAAAAACATAAAGAGAGTTGTAGTACATGCACTGCACTAACTAAGTAGCTTCATTCTGATAAATGCCTAAATTTAAATTTCTAAAATTATCATTTAGATTTTAAGGTATAGTATTAATTATCAAACTATTATGGTCTTTCAATTTTAGTATTTTTATTTTAGTTATTAAATTATAAAATTTTTCAATTTCAGTATTATTGTTTAGTTATGTTTAAGTCATTTTTATTCTATAATAATATATTTAATACTTAAATACTTACACATTATATTGCTTTGGTTCTAATTTTAAATAATATAATAAAATTAACTCTACAAATTATCTCATTTAATACTCAAATGCATGAAAAGAAAAGCAAACAAAGGAATTCTTTTTTTTCCATTTAAGTTCATTATTTTCCAATAAAAATATGATTTCTAATATTGTCTATGATTTCTTTGTTTACTGTTAATATTTTAATATGCTTCTCTCTTGTTTTTTATCATTTTCCCCTTTCGCAGGTAGCCATTAGTTTGGAAAAGGCGTCAGAATATTTTATTAAGAGGAAGCTTTATCCAAATGTTAATTCGATTAAAATGTAAAATAGGCTTTACTTTATTCAATCAGTTAGGCTTTATTCAATCAGATTAAACTGTATATTGGAAATTGACATCTAATAGTCATTTTAATTTGTGGTAATGGATTTGTGGTTTTTTTATAATATATTTTATTTTTTTTTATTTTTTATCACCTTTAGCGGCGTTTGTAGGAAAAGCGCCGCTAAAGACCATGGCTTTTAGCGGCGTTTGTTGGAAAAGCGCCGCTAAAAGCCATGGTCTTTAGCGGCGTTTTTTCAACAAAAACACCGCAAAATTTTGCGGCGGTTGTAGTACCGGCGTTTTTTGTGGCGCTTACAAAAGCGCCGCAAACGCTTTTAGTGGCGCTTATAAACGCCGCTAAAGGCCAAAAAAACGCCGCTAAAAGTCTGTTTTGCTGTAGTGAAGCTTTTTCTTCTTCTTTTTTTTCTAAGTATTTTATGTGTATATTATAACTATTCTATATATATGGTTTCAAAAAAATAAAAATAAAAATAACAGTACTCGAAAAATGAATAATAAATAAAACAAAGCCTTTGCTTGATTTGATATTCCCTCTGTAAAAATTGTGTTTTTTGTATATCTCTGTATTCTCCGTGTTATAGTGTTCTTCCCATTTTTAATTTTTTGTTTATGAAAGTTTGAAAACAGAAGATAAATAATACACAATAACAGCAATTAGTAATAAAAAATAACAAGGAAAGATCGATGTTAACCTTAAGATTTTTTTTCGATTTCGGATAACTCCTTTTTTTGAATAACCCAAAAAAAAAAGTCCTTTTCATTGTTTTAGACCCGGTCTTTTATAGAGCAGAGAGATAAAATACAATATTTTTTTTCGTTGTTGTTGCGTTGGCTTCCATTTCTTGCGTGTTTTCAGGTGCTGAGAGCGTAGTGGAGCAGGTGGAGATTGCGGTGATGGCAGACAAAGGCAAGTGGGGTGTTGCGGCGCAGGAGCATGGTGCTGGTGGCTTGCGGCGCTAGCTTTAGGGGAAAAGCTAGGGTTTAGGTTTAGTATTTGGGCCGAGATCTTGGGCTTGTTTTAGTAATTTAGGTTGTAAATAGGTTTGATTTTTTTTTGGTTTAATTTGGTTTGTTTGGCTTTGGTTTTGGGTTCTAGCAATCTTGTTTAGTTTTGGGCCTTGGTTGATGAGCCCAGGTCAAAATTGGTGATTACAATGGGATTTTTGTCATTGTTTTTCTCATACTCTTCAATGAACCATCTAGCTTCCAACCTTGGCATCCTCCAATGTAGAGGAAGCTCCAAGGCATGGTCCACAAACATCCAAAGATATTTATGACCATTGTTCTCCTTCAAATATTGTTTGAGAAGTTTAGCTACTAACTCTCTAGCATTCTCCAACATTGTTTCACCTTCTAATACGAGGTATGAAGCCTCATACAGGTTGAGCAGTCCGTTGAAATTTTGATTAAGACTTGATTTAATGTTTCTAACATCATCCATGAAGCAAGTGAAAACATCTAGGGGATGAAAATAATTCAATGTTAAGTATCACTAAATTAGATATAAAAATTGATACATCCAATTTTTGAATTTTTGTTTTTACCTTGATCCACCTTATACCCATGTTGTCTAAGCAATCTAAATTCAAAAGCTGTAGCACATAAATTGTCTTTCTTCCATGCAACAGTACTAATGCGATTGATACTTATATTCTTCAAAGTTTTGTTTATTTCAGCGTTAAAGTGATAGGACAAGCCAAGTCTTTATAAGGTATCAAAAAGCTCAAGTTTCTCCAAAGAATCCACCACATTTCCAAGCATCATCCTCACTTCTTCCTTCAATTTCCTTGCTCGTAGCTTGTACGACTCATCCTATACACATAATTGACATCAAGTTGTTGTTAGCTTGCTCCAAATTTAGCTTTATTAGGGGAAAAGGAAAATCAAAACAAAAATAGTGTACTGACACATATATATGCACTAAGAATGTGAAATATACTTGTACAAAATCATTTTTGAGTGACTAAACATAACCATAATCCCAAATAGAAGGGTGGTAATTAGTCGATCATCTAGTTATGATGGCGTCCTCAATAAAAGTTTTGTTTGTAGTATCACTTTGTGAGGCAGAAAAAATAGTTAACCTACGAAAGCTTGACCCATCGTATGAGAAGCTTTTTCATTTTGAGTGTACGGTGAAACTGCACAATGAAAATGAACTAAATAGGCAAAAAGCCATTCAAAGCTTCAAACTACTGTTGAATAGATAGTTATCACTTGGTATGGAGAATGAATTGGAACAATGCAAAGTTGTATATATAGAAGTATTTTTTGTTGATACATATTACATACATTAACAAACATTAATATGTAAAAAAAAATACTGAAGGCAATGATAAGGTATGCTACATTGTACTCCTAAAAAAATAATATAAGTTCGAATATTTACATTAAAAAATATTTGTACATGTTGTTAGTGCCTTTATTTTTTAAAATAAATTATATTTTTATGGTTAATTTAGTGAGTTGTTAATGTTTATTTAGTAAAAATACGATTCATATGCTTTTATTTTTATTTATGTGATATTCTCAAGTAAAAAATATGCATTATTATATTATTTTTAATAATTAGAATGAAAAAATAATTGCTTATTAAGATATTTGAGATGATCTAGGATCAAACTTTGTTTACAGAAGTTTTATTTCTTCGTGGACCTCTACACAAACGGTTATTACTTCAATGAAGGCAAACTGACAAATTTCAGCAATACACCACGTCATGCAGGCTTTTTTTCAAAATTGTCCCTAAAAATTAATTATTTATGAAAATAACTCTGTGCAAAATTTTGTACGAAAATGACTTGGTTTTTACAGTGCATGTTGGTGCCAGTCATCTCCCCCTAGGCACACCCTCCATCATCCTATAATGATAGTTTGATGATTGCCCGGTTTATAAAAAATGAATTTTTTTAGAATCGGCAATATGTTCGCCGGAACTGGTGTGTATTTTTTTCAAATGCACTTTAAAAATACTGGTATTCTGGGATATAAAAAATAATATTTTAATAAGTTTCAGCATTTATGTTGTCAGAATCGGTTCAAATTTTTTAAAATTATAATCCTAAAAGCATAACTACACTTTGATATTATAAAAATTATGGTATATAATCAATTATTTTTTTCTATACTATCAAATATCTATCATGTACTATTATAGCATTTCTACCAGAATTTTATTAGCATTTCTTAATTTTATTAAGACTTACAACGATTTATCAATTATTTATTATTTTATCATATGCTACTATTTTATAATTACTTATTTTGTTAGTTAAGAAGATTACTATATTTTATGTATAAATTACATTGATAAGAATTTAATTATTCGAGGTGTTTTAGGCTCAATCATTCAACTATTAAAAATCTTAATATGAGCATTAACATTAGGGACATCAAAATTTTTGGTCACAAAACCGTTAGAGACTAATGATTAGATGGTGTAGCAAAGTTATGACACATGTATTTGATATCCAATTCATCATATATTTAAGTGTTTATTATAGATGACATCAGTCAATAAAGAAATTCTAATCCAAATATGAGAATTTCATATTATCAAAACAAAGAATCCATCACTAAAAAGATTAGTGACCAAATTGTAAACTTTTCAAAGTTAAATGACCTGAATAAAATTGTTTAAAAGATAGGTGATCAAAATTTTAATTTTAATTTTAGGAAAAAACATTTTTAAAAGTAATAATGCTATGTGGATATGTGGCATGTTAAACATTGTAAAAATAACATATGGTAGATATTGTTACATTATCATTTTATCTAATAACTAGTAACTAACACATGAATAAAAAAAATTTCAAAGTATTTAGTTAATTTATATTAATGGTTTATGTAAAATTTTAAAATTATATTTAATTATTCTATTATTTATTAAAAAATAATTTAAAATCTAAGAATAAGATAATAAAAATTATATAATAAATTTCTTTCGGTCATGGGGCTCATGTATGGCACTTTTCTTTTCATTCCTTTCTTGTTTCTTTTAAATTTAGCAAACATGTAGCATTCATTTTATAAGAATAGAGTTCCAAGCAAAGGCTTCAAAGACTCATAAATAGAACAATAGAGAGAAGTAGAAACCATCAAAAGCAAAGGAGATCAACATGTACTAGGGTAGTCTTCACACTACCATAAGTTTATTGTAAACCATAATAAAAGGTTATAAAATGATTTGACACATTACACTAAAAACTAACAATTTTCTTCACCATGTATGGAAATAATTCCAATGCTCTTAATCATTTGGGCAAAGAAATTGGGTGGACAAATAATGATAACACTCTATCTTTGGTTTCCTTATCTTCAATACCATGACCATCGCCATTTTGGTACATCAATAAAGACACTCTAGCAATGTTCTTAGTACTTTCAATAAAGTTCTGAGAGAAAGGAAGTTTAGCCATTTGACCTTCATTTATCTTTTTCCATGCTGCGTCAATTAACTTCCTTATGTGCTCACGAGCTTCTTCCTCAGATGCTCCACTTTCATACATATAACATTGGACTGATTTAGGAACATCACCTCTTTTTAGCTCATACTAGCCCAATAATAAAAAAATAAGGCACACATATCAGTATTAGAGTAATTAATTAATGGAAATTTGAAGTTTACAACTATATATTGCTTACCGATGATGTCCCCAAATCGTTTGATAATCGTGTAATTATGGAGGACTGATATATATCGGTGTAGTTTTCTTGGATATTGTGCAATCCCTCTTCCGTTATATGACTAGTTACCAAATAGGAATGAGCAAGCATTAAACAACACCCTATTGAAATCCAAGCATTATCGATGTACTCTTTCAGAGTTGGCGTATATCCACTGTAATACCATTTTGCCTCCAACAAACATGCTTTACAAAGGTCTGTCCACTGGATGAATCACACAAATAAGATAGAGTTGATAAGGAAAAGCAAGAAAAAAGACTAGAAATTGGTTTAATACCACTTTCTTAAGGAAGGGAATGACATCTATCCCTTGTTCCTTAATAGTGTCAAAAGCCATTTCATTTATGGAATTGTAAAGAGCATGGTAATATATCTTCATATAGTCTGGAAGCCTCTGTATTGCATTTATATCCCATCTGAAATTACACCATCATATATATTAAATCTTATTAAAGATTGGTAAGAATTTCCAAGAGAAGATAAAATTAGATGTGCAAACCTCTCAACAACATCTGTGAAGAGCTCCAACTCATCTAAGGTTCCATAAACATCATAAATATCATCTATAACTGTTATTAGCGCATTGACCTTTGTAAGAATTATTCTACTTTTTCCATCCTGAGGAGAAATTATCATCCCCGCACACCATAAAAAGTTTTCCATCAGCCTATCTCTAGCAAAGTTAAATCTCTTGCCAATACCAAGTTCCTTCCACCATCTAAATAATACAGGTAAAAAAATCGAAATCATACTTGTGTTGAAGCAAATGCGAGTTAAATTTTTGAACTAGTATGTAGTAGGCATACTTACGTTGAAACATATCTAAGATCTTCCTGGTGCATAGATTGGACTATATTGTAATCCAATATAGCAAGCTCTAAAATAATGGGACTTTTGTCCTTTGTTTTCTCATATGCCTCTATGAACCATCTAGCTTCCAACCTTGGCATCCTCCAATGTAGAGGAAGCTCTAAGGCATGGTCCACAAGCGTCCAAAGATATTGATCATCATTGTTCTCCTTCAAATATTGTTTGAGAATTTTAGTTGCTAACTCTCTTGCATTCTCCAACATTGTTTCACCTTCTAATAAGAGGTATGAGGCCTCGTACAGGTTGAGCAGTCCCTTGAAATCTTGATTAAGGCTTGATTTAATGTTTCCGACATCATCCATGAAGCAAGTGAAAACATCTACTCGATGAAAATAATTCAATGTTAAGTATCATTAAATTAGATATAAAAATTGATACATCCAATTTTTGAATTTTTGTTTTTACCTTGATCGACCTTATACCCATGTTGTCTAAGCAATCTAAATTCAAGAGCTGTAGCATATAAATTATCTTTCTTCCATGCAATAGTACTAATTTGATTAGTACTTATATTCTTCAAGGTTTTATTTATATCAGCTTCAAAGTGATAGGACAAGCCAAGTCTTTGTAAGGTATCAATAAGCTCAAGTTTCTCCAAAGGATCCACCACATTTGTAAGCATCATCCTCACTTCTTCCTTCAATTTTCTTGCTTGTTCCTTGTACGATTCATCCTATAGACAGAGGTCACATCAAGTTTTTGTTATCTTGCTCCAAATTTAGCTTTACTAGGGAACAAAAAGGAAAAGCAAATAAAAAATGATGTTAACTGCTACGTATATATGCACTAAGAATGTAAAATATACCTGTACAAAATCATTTCTGAGTGACTGAACATAACCATAATCCCAAATAGGAGGGTGGTAATTAGCCGATCGTCTAGTTATGATGGCATCTTCAATAGAAGTTTTTTTTGTAGCATCACTTTGTGAGGCAGAAAAAACAATTAACCTACGAAAGCTTGACCTATCGTATGAGAAGCTTTTCCATTTTGAGTGTATGGGGAAAGTGCACATTGGGAAAGAACTAAATAGACAAAAAACCATTTTTGAAGCTTCAAACTATTGCTCAATAGATCGTTTTCACTTAGTATGGATTATGAATTGGAACAATGCAAAGTTGTATATATAGAAGTATTTTTTGTCGATACATACATTAGAAAACATTAATATGTACACAAATATTGAATGCAATGATAAGGCATGCTATATTGTACTCTTAAAAAGATAATATAAGTTTGAATATTGACATTAAAAAAATTAGAACATTTTATTAGTGCCTTCATTTTTTAATAAAATATATTTTTTTATGGTGAATTTAAAGTGTTGTTAATGTTTAATGAGTAAAAATAAGATTCACATTCTCTTATTTTTCTTTTACTTTTTGTATACATGATTTTCATCTATAGTATTATTTTTTATTCGTTTTTACTTCAGGGGTATTTTCAAGTAAAAAATATGCATTATTATATTATTTTAAATAATTAAAATTTAAAAATAATTCCTTATTAAGATATTTGAGATGATTAGGATCAAACTTTATTTTACGGAATTGTTCTTTCTTTTTGGACCTCTACATGAATGGTAATTACTTCAATGAAGATAAATTGATAAATTTCAGTAATGCATCACGCCATGCAGGCATTTTTTTCAAAATTAACCCCAAAAATTTGA
This sequence comes from Gossypium australe, assembly GCA_005393395.2. Taxonomy (NCBI): domain Eukaryota; kingdom Viridiplantae; phylum Streptophyta; class Magnoliopsida; order Malvales; family Malvaceae; genus Gossypium; species Gossypium australe. The sequence continues at coordinate 15,032,650 of CM016618.1, read as the reverse complement.
TTATTTATTAAAACGACCCAGGTACAATATCTTGTACGAAAATTACTTATTTTCTATAGTGCATGTTGGTGTCAACCATTTCACCCCCGACACCACCCTCCATCATCATGTAATGATTTCTCGATGATTGCCCAATCTATAGCAAATGATTTTTGTGGGGCCGGTACTATGTTCGCTAGCACCGATATGTATATTTTTCAAATACACCTTAAAAATACCAGTATTTTGGGATATAAAAAATAATATTTTAATAGGTGTCGACGATCACTTTCCTGGAATCGGTTCAAAATTTTAAAATAAGTGTGTCAATGCTTTTTTGGTGCCAGTGTCCTTGTTGTGGTTTGCATTGCTGCACTTTTCTAACACCTTTGCTAGGGGGATGACTTTTTTGGGTGTTGGGGTTCTTGTTGTTGGCACCAGTGTGGGTTAATTTTAAAAGAATTGTTTTTTTTTTTTTGTTGCAAACGTTTTCTTTATGGACACTAGTGGTAGGGAAAAAAATGTACCGGCAGACTGTATGGCGGTACCACCAAGATACATATGCATATGGTTTGAGTTTTTGTTGAGTTTTGCTTGCTTGTTTAGTTGAAGAGAAAACAAATTTTATTGAAGATGAATAACCAAATGTTGTTGGTATACGTTCATTTTGATGGAGCAATTCTACAAACAACTGAAGAAGGTTGTGTATTTCAAGGTCGCCAAAAAGTAGGGATGAGATTCAATAAGACTGTAATGCTAGAAGAACTGCAACGAAAGATTAATGAAAAAATAGTTATCTATTGTGGGAAGATTGTGTCAAAGATTATTCTACAAATTTCCAGTTTCTTCAGATCTGTGGAAATTCGAGGAGATGGAACTTGTAAATCATGATGACCTAGGCACTATGATAGCAATTTCTTGCCCGACTGGGATCGACAACCCTCGACTAGTTGAGTTATTCACTGAGTAAGTTGAACCCATACCTGTTCAAATTTCCCCTTAAATAAGTCAACATCACGGGTTTGAGTTTGATTTTAATGTTAAATGGGAAGATTAGTAAGGCTATGGAGGAACATCACAAAAGCCCAAAATCCAAACTATTATGGAAGTTCGTATAACAACCCTATCTCAAGCCCCTGTCTAGAGATATATTTGGAGGTGATGGGAACCAACGCAGATGGTGAAGAAGGGTCCAATAATGATATTCATTCTTATATGACAGTGAAGAATTTAGTGACCCCGATACGGATGAGGTCTTAGACGATATCAATGATTAAGGCATGGAAGAGGGTCAAGGCGTACACCTTTCTTTGGTCAGGAACCCAAGTCATGGTATATTTATATGGAATGACCCTGAGGCCCACATGTTGAGCGTAGGTCCCAATGCGGTGCTTACATCCGAGTTCCATAAGTACCCAGATATAATACATGGTCACTGGTTGGGGGCAGATTCATATTTTGGAGAGTTGTTTGTCAGGAAATAGTTCGAGAATAAGGCGAACTGGGTATTTACCATCAAGTAATATATTATGAAGGTGTCGCTAGACTACAAAGTCATGAAGTCTACACTGCTTTTATATGTTAGGGAATGCTAGATGGCTGAAGAATGGTGCAACTAGCAGGTTCAGGATGCATTAATACAAAGGACTCAACTGTGGACAAGATGAATATTAGAAGGGCCCTATACATAGACTACTTCACATATAACATAAGACCACCACAAACTAGATACGAAAACAATATGCAACTACATCCTATCGTTGGTAAAAGACATGCCCACCATTACTATATCGATCCTTATCGCCGACATACAAGTCTGGTTCAAGTACATGGTGTTGTACAGGAAAGCAGTTGTACAATGACTAGGATGTGTAATACAATGAACTTCATGTGTGAATATCTGCGATGTAGAAGTACATGCCAAGTATCGTGGTTGATTTCCAATCAATACCTTGCAAAGGCTTGGACGAAGAACTACAATCAGGGAGAAAAATTTTCTACCAGTTTTTCTGGATGTTTGATCTATGTGTTAGGGTCTTCTCCTAATGCAACTTGCTAGTGCAAGTTGATGGTACATGGCTATGTTGGATCTAGTGCCCTAACTGTAGTATTTTCACTAATATACACTTGTAAATTTTTCTGAATAGATTGGTTAATAAAAAATTCATTGATTACATGAATATACTTTGTATGGTTATTCTTACTTTGTTTTTGCATACAAAGCAAAATGGAAGCAAATGTTGCTCATTGGTTGTCTAAATGTTTAACTAATACTAAACAGTATTATGTAGTCAGATCGTAGTATAGAAAGACAACTTGTGTTAGTAGATGAGCCTAAATATATCCTTTGCCTAATAAAAAATGAGCAAACTAATTAAAAGACTAATATTTCGTCTATCAAGTCCAATTGGGGAGATTTTTTATCTTCGGCGTTAGAGTGAATGACTCCCAGAAGATTGAAAGTTAGATGTGATTGACTAGACTGACAGTACATCGGACAGGACCCAAGCAGAATAGATCCTAAATTTGTTTATGGATTTATTCACTTGTGACGTTCATAGTGTGACATACCTAAATATTGTGTGGATGGTGGACAATGTATGCATGACTCGTACACTTTGATGTAAGTAAAAACTTGAGTTCAAATAGATAAGGAACCAAAAGATGGTGCGTTGGGTGTTCAACTTCTATAGTATGTAGCATCATTTACAATAGTGGAATTCATAGCCCAAAACATGAGTAAATGATATCCTTTCATTGGCATTACATGGTTGATGAAAAGTAAACGTGGCCACAAGTTTTCCATTTTTGTAATGAATGACTTGATCATTTTTTTGTAGTGATTGTCATGAAGGAAGATGTAATGTTTACCATGAGATTAAATAGGATCATATTGGGAGAACGAATATTATCCCAAAGAGATCAAGGATATCCTATGGGGGTAACGCAGTTATGAAAAGGTCATTAAATGAGCAATGAGTAGTTGCTTTCATAATGATATGTCGTTGGGGAGAGCTCAGTCATGATACAATAGTGGAATGACTTTGTGGCTACATGAGTTTATAATTAATAGGCGAAAAGTTGGTACTTATTTATAAATCATTTGAACCTCAACTATGAATATCCAATCGTTCCTTCCGCTAGCTCGTTGAAACCAAAAATGATTTGTGTGTTTGAATAAAGATGAACATAATGAATAGAAAAAGAGAAATGGGAAACATTCAGGAATGGTTATAGTTTTCTCTAAAATGAAGAAATGGAATCATTTGGAAATGAATGTAGGTTTCCAAAAATGGAAATGAGTATAGCATTTCTTAAAAAATGATGGAAGAGTGAATTTATGTTTTTGGATTGTTTTAAAGCTTGAAAATGAAAATAAATCATTCGGTCATAGGGAACATGTTGAGTTGTGACATTTTGATCATATTTTCTCTAAATTTTATCAAGGGTAAAATAGTCAAAATTTTGCTAGGGGTAAAGTTGGTATGAGAATTTTTTTATAAATATAAATATTAATTTTTATTTTGAAAAATAGAAAAATTGACTCGGGTTGGATCATATTAGAGAGTATTTGGTCAAAAAGGGCTTAGGAAGGACTCGTAATTGGACCCGATGTAAGAGAGGCCCAAATACCCTCATATAACATGAATGGGGTGTTTACTCTAAGTGTATTGATTGGATAAAGGATGTGATGAGGGTTTTGGACCTTAAAGTTATTTCTGACTTCATAACCACGCTCTGGAATAGCTGGAATAATAGAAATAATTTTCTCTTTAGAGGTAAAGAGGAAGAAGCAAGGGTGGTGTAGAAAAGAGCTGCTACCATGAGTCAAGATTTTCGGACTCATAATTTGGTTTATAAACCCTTATTGCCGGTGTCTCTGATTGAAAAATGTTGGATTAAACCCCCTTACGATATCGTTAAGATCAATTTTGACGCTACTGTTTCATTAGAAAAGATTGGCTTTGGGATGATTGCACGCGGCTCGGATGGTTTTGTGCTTAGGGGTAGGGCATTATTGATACGGAGATGACAGTTGCTTGGGCTGAACTTAAAGTGCTGAAAGAAAGTATTAAGTTTGCAAAAGCCTTCAATTTCCATAAAGTGATTTTTGAAATTAGCTGTGTTAATCTGGTTAACCACATAAACAAAAGATGTAACACCCCAAACCCGGCCTATGCGTTAAGACCAGACTTGGCATGCCACACAAATCGAACATACATCTAGTCATCAATGATTTAAAGGAAACAAATCTTCAAAAACTATTTTGGAGGTGAAGTTTATCAAAAACCGAGGTTAATTTGAAATCTATGTCATAAGAGTTTATAAATTGATCTCAGAGAAATAATTGGTTAAATTTTTAAAGAAGTTTAAAAATAAATTCAGAAGAGATTTGAAAACAAAATTTATAAAAGAGTTTTCACAGAAATTTTTACGAGTTTGAAATATTTAAGAAAAACCCCCTTTTATACATAAAATTAAGGAAAACATTATAAAATTAAAATAGTCCTCTCTTAGTATCTAAAGCATATTAAAATCCATCCACGATTAAAAATCCATAAAAATAATACCAGAGGCCTTATTACATCACAACTGAAAAATTAATTAAGTAAAATACTAAAGAGTAGTTCAAAGTTCATCAAAACCATCATTTGAAGTATGGCCCCCGTGAAGTCATCCCCGGCCCAAGCCTCCATCAATTATCATTACCTGAGAAGGGTAAGAAAACGGGGTGAGTTACTTAGAACTCACTGTGTAACCCACTTACCAAGTCCACTGGGCCAGAACCATTTAAGCATTTAATTGGGCTTGAGCCCATTTACAAATTTAACAACATAGTAAATAAAAATGCAATTCCAACCAAGCCTAAATTTCCATCCGCTACACACCACCCGTACCAACCAGCACACCTGTGGGGATCAAGTCAACCCACCCCGCCAACACACCAATCGCAGGCATAAAGCCATTTAAAAAATGTTTATGGCTGAGCCACCCGAACTAGATTGTGGCAGAGCCACCCGAACTAGATTATGGCAGAGCCACCCGAACTAGATTGTGGCAGAGCCACCCGAACTTCTCTTCAATTTTATACCAACCCATGCAATCAAGTATACATTTACAAAACATAACAATATTCATACGATAATTTCAACATAAGGCCCATACTACAAGTTGGCCCATTTCTCATTTTGGTTCATATGGTGATTTATCAAATCGACTTCTTAAGCAATCTAGCAATTCGGCCAATTAATCGATCTAGCAAATTGGCCCATTAAGCAATCTAGCAATTTGGCCGATTATTCGATCTAGCAAATTGGCCCATTAAGCAATCTAGCAATTTGGTTGATTAATCAATCTAGCAATTTGGCCTATTAATCACATGAGGCCCTTTTCGCAATTTTCACGCTTGGCCAATTTTATCAAATAATCCGTATGGCCCATTTATCACATGGGGCCCAAAATATCACTTTTTAACATAATAGCCCATTAAAGGCAATTCCGTAATTTTCACGATTTAATACCGATTTCATGCACTTAACACTAAAGTGTTATTGTACCATATTTTTCGATTTCATCACTTTACGATTTCCATTCTAATGCTTCTAACGGTATAACCATTTAACCCATGAGATAAGTGTGAAGTTACACACCTGATTACGGTGAGAACTATACTTTCCCGGTCGTCAATACCTAAATATATATATCACGTTTGATTAAAACACTAATATTTAATATAAATCTATACTAAAGATAAGCGATCTAGATCTTTACCCTCAGAATTTCGAATAACAACTACTTGTGGTTTCTCCCTGATTGATGGTTCATAACCCGTTGAGGAACCACGAACAGTCAATGGCTTAGGAGTACGAACGACTTCAAATAATTGATTTTTACCAGAAGAGGGTCCACAACCCGGTAGAAATTCTCGGATTGTCGAAACAGCCCTTTGCTTGAATCTAGAGGGAATAGCGAATCCACCCCTCTTCCAAACACTATTCACCACTCTTTTCAAACCTATCTTTTTTGCCACAAACTCTTACGTTCACGGAAATGAAAATCGAGCGATAATGTCCCCTAAAACGAAATCAATTAGTAGCCCATCTATAATGATATGACGAGTAATATAGAAATCCTTGATAGAAACCCTTACCTTAACACTTCGAATCGATTTCTAGCGAGTCACGATGATTACGAATACTCCGAGTTCAGCCTTCTCTATAACACTATAAAAAACAAAAGGAAAATCATCTAAGAGGATGAACGATTATCGATTTAAAGGCTCTTTAAGCCAACCTATAGATTCGGCCAAGGTGACCAAATAGCAAAAGAAAACAAGGAAGATGATTCTTACCGGTTGTCCAAAGTTGAATAGAAGAAATGATCGAGAATAAAGTCTATGAGGATAAGAAGATTTGGCTATGATTTAATGGTAATGGAAAAATAATTTCTGCTATGGAGGTGGTCTCTAACATTCAGCCATGGAAGAAGTACGAAAGAAAAAATGTGTTTGAAAGATGAGTAAAATTGAAAAGAAAGGAGAATAGAGATGAGATGTTTATGATTCGGTTTTCAAGGGTGATAAAAGAGCAAAAAGAAAGGTTTGGAACAATGAGCATTTGGCAATGGGGAATAAAGAAGAAAAAGAAATGGTTTTTTTGTGTTTGATGATTTTGGCACTAGAAGAGAAGCACAAAACGAAGCAGTTGAGAGGTTGGAAAAAATGACCAAATGAAACAAAACAAAATTGTTTTGTCCAAGCATATGGCACATTTAGCTAAGAGAGAAAAAGATGAGAGGAAAAAGTTGTTTTGGGAGAGCAAAAATGACCAAATGGGATTCTATCTAGCTACCATCCTTACTCAAAGCTTACCACCAAAATTCGACTCCCCCTTAGTCCACAAAGCCGTCCAAGTTCATGGACAAGTCGGCCATTCTAAGTTTCCAAAACATAACCCTTAAGATATGCCTTGTGTCCCCCCTACATGCCATATTCTCATGATTCCCTTCCTTAAGTTTGTACTTACCTTTTCTCTTAGCCACCTTCCCATAAAAATAAAAGTCTAACTTACCAAAAATTTGATGCTTGGCCGACACTTGCTAGGAAAGAGCAAAAATAAATGTCACAAAATGCATTCCTAAAGATTCGAACCTCTTCCTTCAAGCAACACTTATAGCGCCAACTCCACTTTACTACTAGCTCATCTTATGCTAGTTTTTGACACTTAACTTCCTTAAACATCAAGGTCACTTGATCCACTTCAATAAAGTACTCATTACTAAAATTTATTTCTAATTCCGAATAAATCCCGAGCCTTCTCAAGACTATATTAAGCACACAAATTGAATCATTCACAAGCTAAGCACCATAAAAATGCAACATATCGATACTCAATTTTTAGGATGTTACAAAAGAGGTCATGATATTACATTATAGAGCTGTTACTCAGAGGTGATGTGCGAATATATGTAGCAATTTACATATTCCAAGGTTGTATGGGTGACCGCTGAAATCAGAGTTTTAAAATTTATAAAGAGAATGATCGAACCTGAAAACCAACTCTAACAACGATTAAAGGTAAGTGTACCTATTGAATAGTTGTATAGCTTAGGCAAGACCGGATTGTCGAACCCAAAGGAACTAAAAGTACTAATAGTAACTTTCTTTTTTATTATTTAGCCTTATATAAAGTGAAATTTCTTTAATCTAAATTAACGACTACTAAGCTAAAGACGCAAAGACAAAAAGAACGAATTGGGAAATATCTTGAAGAAAAACTCAGTTGATTTCGACGGTACCCTAAAGAAGAATCCACCTAGATTTCACTTGTTATCTAACACTGAACCATACGATTTATTCACTTAGTTTAATTCGTAGGACTTCCTAACGTATATTAAACCCTCTCTCGAGGCGAATAACGTCTAACCCTAGGTTAATTAACGGAATCTCTTTCTCGAATAATAACCCCCTAGAATAGCAGTAAATCGATCTATGGATTCCCATATTAGGTTCACCCTAATCCGGCAAAACCTCGTCACCCTATCTCTAGGCGTGCGATCAACTCCGCTTAATTATGCTAGATCTACTCTTAGGCAGGGTCTATTCCTCCTCCGTTTAAGCACATCAAATTTGGATTAAGCACACATAATTAAGAACAAACAAAGTATTTATCATATAATTCAAAAAACAATAACAGGATTCATCTAGGTTTCATCCCCTTCAGGTATCTGAAAGGTTTATTTCATAATAAATAAAGAAAACATCTCAAGAGAAAAGATAAAACAAAACAGAAGAAATCCCTAAAACTCCTTCAAGGAATTGAAGGAGAAATCTGCCGTCTTGAGTACAATTTTGGCTTCTTGGGATGGATCAACTGGCTAACTTCGAGTGATTCCCACAACTCTGACCTTTTTGGCTTGGCTCCTTGGCCTAGCTTGACCGCCCTCGACAAAAGCCCTGGCAGAAGGCTTCTGCCAAACTCCCCTTTCAAGTTGCCCCCTTGGGTGTTTAAATAGACTTTGTGATGCCTTGCTTGGCCCTTAAGTATCCTAATTTAAGTAGAATTCCTACTAGGGTGTTTGAATAGGCTTCAGAATGTGTTTCTTTGCCTCCAAGTATCCTTTCCCGAATGAAATTGCTCTTTCCAGCGACAGGGACACGACCATGGCACACGCCTTATTTGGATCGACTTCAGGCCGTGTTCGGTTCTGTTTATGGAGGAACGATTGTGTTCTAGCTAATCCATGAGGTACGGCCGTGTGGCTTGAAGTCCAGGCTGTGTCAATTTCATGAATTGGCCCATTTGGCCCGTTTTAAGCCCGTTTCTCATTCTTTTCATCCTCAGGTGCTTTCCTGGGTATAAGACATGAAAAGAAAAGATTAAGAGCACCTTTTTACATAAATTAAGGAATAAATCATCCAAAAGTATGCTAAATGTGGGATTAAAATATGTTGCTTTTACGGTTTATCAAATACCCTCACACTTAAGCTTTGCTTGTTCTCAAGCAAAATTCTCAACTCATAACTAAAATAGACTTTCTTGATTCATAGTATTCATCAATAATGTTTCATTAGAATTCAAAGATAATTCATACATGGATAATTCAACTCAAAAAGTCCTAAAGATTCAAACAATCAAAGTCATACATTTATAGGTTTGAAAACGTTAGGTGCTTCCTCTTACCTAAATAATTACCTCTGATTCGGAATCATCAAGAGTTGACATCCTCACTAAAGATTCACTCAAACCACTCGAAGTGTTTAAGATTCAAAATTAAGCACTCAGAAGTCAAACATGAAGAGTTAATCCCATAGGCTTGCATGAAAATCAAATCTCCACCACTATAATATGAGATGATACACAAATCAAAAGGTCTTTACAAGGTTGTAACGGGGCTTGGGTTATAGGTGTAGATAAAGGCTGAATTAGAAGGTTAGAATCGAGACTGACCTGACAAATTACCTAACTAACAAAAATTTAACTAATCCTAAATAATTACATTAATTGAAAACTGATAATATGAGCTTTTTCCTCAAGATGTGGAATTTTAACATGTAAGCTCATTTAATTAAAGAACTAATAATGAATATACTTTGTTCGTTTTTTTTAATTAAGAACAAACTAAGTTTACATAATAGGGAATGAATCTATTACTTAAAATAAAGATAACAGCTAGACAACTCATCAAATCAACTCTCAATATAAGTCAAAAGGAATAGTGATAAAAATACAAAGGGTTTTGGGGTAATATTAGTGGGTAAGTCAATAAAAGGTTGTTAGAATTAAACGGGGTTCACTAGGGGTTAATTGTGGAGGTAGGCTTTTTATGGAGTACTTGGGTTAAAACCTGAGTGCTTTTATCATCTCTGTATATCAAATCAAAGGTGTGGCCTTGACATGTATAATCGAAGCAAGTTCTAGAATAACAAATCAATGTTGACACACTCATAATAAAAAGTGAGCATGAAAGAATGTATGCTCTAAAAGGCTCAAGATGTAATATCCTGGGTTAGGGGCTATTTTGTTATGGCTTTGTTTGCATGTGTCTGGTGTGCTATGCTGTTGTTCTTGATGTTTTGGGGCTTAGTTGTGAGCTAGGTGTAAGCCTGAGTGGTAGGAAATTTTTTTGTTTTTAGGCTTAGGTGAGAGGAGCTGAAGGAGCTGGGGTTAATAAATATTATTTGGTGTTGTGAGCATAAGAAATGAGCTGGTGGAGTGGCAAGCTAGACGCCACTAAGGGCTTGAGTGTGTGACGCCACTTGCAGGGGATGAGGTCCTGTGTTCAAGCTACAGAGTGCTCCTATTTTGCTTCCATTTTGACGGCATGGAGGGGAGAAGTTGTAGGCAGTTCAAACTCTGCCTAAGACCAAGTCAAATGCTCAAATGGTGGGTGGAAAGTGATTTGTGGAGGTGGACTAGTTCAAACTAGTTTGAATGGGTGGTTGTGAGTGCTTGGGGAGTAGTGGCCGAATCTTGGGTGCTTGATGAGGGGAGTGGCCGGTTGGTAGGTGTAGTGGGAGTGTGCCGAATTTCACTTGGGCATTTTGGTGCTTTTGGTCAAAAGTTTGGTAAGCCAAAGTTCTTTCTCTTTTTGTCAATAGCCTAAGCCGAATTTCGGGAAAAACTCTTCCATTTTGCTTCTTGAAACCGAAACCTCAAGCACCTCTGCTTGCCGAATTTTGCACTTGTGTTTTCTACATTTTGTGTTGTGGCCGAATGCTCTCTTCCATATTTTCTTCTCATTTTCATTTTGTGTAAAACGAAACTAGCTACCCTCCCCTTCTCATATTTTCATTTTTACAACTCTTGTGCAGAATATACATTTCTTTCTTAGCCGAATTCTTCATTTATTCTTTCCGTTTCACTGAGCCGAATCCTTCTTCAACCTTTGTCGATTTCTCTTCTCCTTTTGAACCACCTTTCTTCTTCTTTTACTCTCAAGAGTCAAGCGAAATCCTCTTTTTCTTCTTGTTTAGAGTGTTAGCCGAATCTCCCCTCTTCTCTTAAGTTGCACTTTGGCCGAATATTAGAAAGATGTGGTTCTCGTTCTCTTAGTTCCAATCGTTAGAGAAGGTAAGTACATGGCCGAATGGTTATTTTCTTTCTTCTTGTTCTTTGTCGATTTTGGGTTTGTTTAAGAGCCGATTTTGGTTCTTGATGTAAGGAGTTAATCTTTTGTTAATCATTGTGTTATAGGACATCCGAATTTTGGAAACAATCGAGAGGAGCCTTCTTTCTCTGTTAAGCAATTGGTAAGTGGTGGTAAGAGTGGATTCTTTTAGTCTATTCGTTTAGTTTTCATTAAGCCAAGTTATTAAAGGATTAACCGTTTTCATTTTTAGGGTGTGGCCGATTGGTAAGGGAACCATTGTTGGTTCGGGTTTGGTAGGAAACCAAACCATTTGCGAGGTAGGGGTTTAATGTTAACCCTTTGGTTTATCTATTCTGGCCGAATGGTATAAGTGCTAATCTCCTGTTTGGCCGATTATAGGAGCAAGGTATTCGAGGGATTTAGACCGGCTCGTTGAGTTAAGCTTGCGTTTTAACAGGTGTGTAAACTAACACACTTCTTACTTAGTAATATATTTAATAAATCTAATTGCCTTGGTAAGACCAAAACAGTATGATGACTGATATGGTACCCAATGGGGTATGTGCACGGATTCGGGTAAGTCCGTTCCTTTACGAGCTTTGTTAGTGATATGTGATAACATGACTTATGATGTATGTGTTATGGGATACACTATGAAACCTGTTTAGCATGATTCACATGACTTGCATGATTTGCATCAGTATGATATGTTATGGGTGATATGAGAGGAGGGGGAATATGATATCCGTGTCTTTGGGACACTAGAGGTTTGGCACCTCCAGTGGTTTGGTACCACAGATGATATTTGTGACTTTGGGTCGCCAGAGGTTTGGCACCTCAGCGTCTCATCCCAGTGGCTTAGTACCACAGTGGGTTGGCCCCACGGTTGATATTACGGGATTGACGCCAGTGATTTGGTATCACACGATGGGTTGGCCCCATCATTCGATTCGTGACTACGGTCACCAGTGATTTGGTATCACACTTGTGTCTTTGGGACACCAGAGGTTTGGCACCTCATAGCGACTCGTCCCTGTGGTTTAACACCACCGTGGGTTGGCCCCACTATTGAGATACGGGATTGTCGCCAGTGATTTGGTATCACATGTGGGTTGGCCCCACAGATGGTTTATTCGTGACTTTGGGTCACCAGTGGTTTGGTACCACACAGGGTAGAAAGGTGTTATGGATGGATAGGATCGGGTGCATTAATTGTATTGCTATGATATGATGTGTGTTAGCATGTTGCATTACCGGGAGGGGATTTATGCACTGAGTCTTGCGACTCACCTTCTCCTTTGACATTTCATGTGACACTTAGTTGCGGACATGGAGCCTGGATGGACTCGAGGTGCTCATGCCATGAATAACTACGGATTTGCTCTGACTTTTAAAACTGGGTACTTTACTTTAATTATTTCCATTGGGTTTTTATTTGGATTGTAAAAGGCCTTTTAAATTCAGGTTTTTGTTATTTACATGCTTGTAGTGGATTTTAAATATGCCTTAACAAATCAATGGGTAAAATTTGGCTAAAACTTGGAAAGATAAGGTTTTCAAACTGCAAAGCGAAATGTTTTAACTTCTACCATCGGGTATCACAACTGCAATTTAAGATAAATGAGACTCAAATCTTTGCCAAACTTGAATGCATTCCCTCACTAAGTAAAAAAAATGTTTTTAAGCAATTACTTGGGTTTCAAAATAAGATAAACTTGTTTACTTACATATCTGATTAAGTTTTCAAAATTTCCGGATTTCCAAATGCACCATCGGTTTTTAAATAATCATGCCCAGGATTTCTACAAGTACAAAATATAGCGAAGTGTTTTTATCAAACTTTTAAGCGGAGACCTATCCTCTCAAATACGTTTTTCCCCGTAACATACCAGATTCGATCGTGGTGTATTGACCGGGTTTGGGGTGTTACACAAGATTCTAACAAAAATTATGGGTTTTAGATGTCAATCTTGTAAATTTCAAACTTGAAGATAATATTCAAATTCAGGTAGACAACCTAAATTTTTTTTTTTTTAAAAAAAATAGACTTATCATGCTTGATTCTCTAGTATCCTTCAATTTTAATCATCAATGCACAATTATCAATGACTTAATCCAAAACATATTAACAAAAATCATAAATCAGGGAAATTTCATTCTAATCATAATATGAGAAACTTACTTTAGAACAAGGCATAATTTAGGGATTTCGAATAATACTTATAGTTAACCCCCCACACTTAAGATGTACATTGCCCTCAATGTTAAAAGATAGATAATAACAATTTAATAATCAAAAGATAGGGAGAGAAGTGAAACTTCCTGAATTTTGGATGAAGTCAATGAAAAGAAACCGGATATGATTGGAGGTGAACGTGGGGAAGCTTCTCGAACCGTTTGAAATTGAATCCTCGAAGTGGTCATCCTTATTTTATTGTATCCTAAACTAAATCTGAATGGCATGAAGAATAAAAAGAAAATAATAAAGAAAATAAAAAAAAAATAAATAATGGAAAATGAGAGAAGAAAGTCAACTAGAAAGGAAAAAGGAAAAAGGTGGTTTAAATAGAGATGTAGCCCAGGTTTTTTTTTCCACACGGCCACGGCCACAGCCGTGTGTAAGGCTATGTGGTCTGGAAATCTAGTCTCTTGTTTAGTTAGTGCTAATAAGAAGAAGAAAATGAAAGAAGAAAAAATTAAAAATGTAAAAATAAATAGGGTTAGTGCTCGGGTTGCCTCCCAAGAAGCGCCCGTTTATAGTCTTAAGCTAGACTTTACCTCTTATTCGTATGGTCATGGTGGTTTGAGGAGGTGAAAATCCTTTCTCATACAATCAACTCAGTTTTTGATATAAAGTTTAAGTCGAGTAGTGTTTACCTCAAAAGTGTTTAATTTAGGATTGCTTACCTCGACTGGCCCATATAGGAAGTCATTAAGTACCTCAAAAGTGATTTCTTCGTTTGTCTTGAGGTCTGAATTGGAGATTCAAGGGTCTTCCTTATTCAACAATACCTGATCCCCTATTTTGAAATGATTTGTTGTTCCTATCAGCTCGTTTGGGGTTTCCTTCGGTTTCACTTCGTGTGGTTTCAGTTCTTCTTTAAATTGTGTTTTCCACTCTTCTAGTTTGTTGACCCTAAGGCTTCGTTCCTCATATAATTCTTCTTTGTTGGCACGAGTTCTAAGATCTAGCTCAGCTAAGTGATTTCGTGATGCTTCCTGTAAAGAAGGTTGAACCAAATGGTTATCAATCGAATTAACGTTTGTACCTTTCTTACTCAATGTCCTAGCTGAGTCAAGAGCTTGAAGAGTGATTGTTTCATCGTCTACACGAAGTGTGAGTGCACTTAATTCTTCCTGTGTGTGGTCTTCTTTTATTGCATCGGGATATGGCACACGAGATTGGTACTCTGTAATTGTCGGTTTTGGTATATCATGGCACAGCTCAACCTTTCCTTCACTTACCATAGGTTCTTCCCTTGGGTTTGGTTCATCTAACCCTTCATTATCGTAAATGGCTTGATTTTGCTCTCTTGGTTTAGTTTCTGTGTCGCTTGGTGGACGCCCTTGCGGTTGTTCAGACATTAACTTTGCAAGTTGTCCGACTGCTTTAGTAATTTCCTAAACTTGGTTCCCGATCTCTTTGATCGATGCTTGTTGATTATCGAATATTGTTTCCATTTTTTGAGGACGGGTTTCTGTGGCTGCCATGAAGTTTGTCAGCATCTCCTCAAGACTCGACTCTGCTTCCTGTTGGTAAGGTGGCTGTTGAAAATTTGGAGGAAGTTCCTGTCTTTGGCTTCTTTGATCATCCCACAAGAAATTTGGATGGTAACTCCAACCTGCATTATAAGTGTCACTATAAATATTATTTTGAGGTCTAGAATAGTTTCCCATATAGTGGACTTGTTCGTTCTCCATGCCATATCCGTAGGGTGGGTACTCAGGATTCACCATGCCTCTTAGATTCGAGTCATATTGCATTATTGGGTGTACCTGCGAGAGACTACACAAACCATCAATCTTTTTATGCATCATCTCTAGCTGGTTAGATAACCTGGTGACCACGTCGAGGTTGAAAACACTAGCTGCTTTAGTAGGAATTGTCCTCATATCTTGCCACTGATAATTATTCAGTGCCATCTTCTCTATAGATTAAAATTATCTGCCAAAAATAAAATAGAGGAAAAATTAGCAAAGTAAAAAATAATAACAAAAAAATAATAATGAAAATAAATTGCAATAAAAAAATTGGTAAAGGTAATAAAAATGGAGCTTTCTTAATATTTTAGTTCCCCGGCAACGGCGCCAAAAACTTGATCGCTGAAATCAAAGTTTTAAAATTTATAAAGAGAATGATCGAACCTGAAAACTAACTCTGACAATGATTAAAGGCAAGTGTACCTATCGAACAGTAGTATAGCTTAGGCAAGACCGGATTGTCGAACCCAAAGGAACTAAAAGTACTAATACTAACTTTCTTTTTATTATTTAGTCTAAAATAAAGTGAAATTTCTTTAATCTAAATTAACGACTACTAAGCTAAAAATTCAAAGACAAAAAGAATGAATTGGGAAATATCTTGAAGAAAAACTAAGTTGATTACGGCAATACCCTAAAGAAGAATCCACCTAGACTTCATTTGTTATCTAACACTGAACCATATGATTTATTCACTTAGTTTGATCCGTAGGACTCCCTAACGTATATTAAACCCTCTCTCGAGGCGAATAACGTCTAACCATAGGTTAATTAACGAAAATCTCTTTCTCAAATAATAACCCCCTAGAATAGCAGTAAATCAATCTATGGATTCCCATATTAGGTTTCACCCTAATCCGGCAAAACCTCGTCACCCTATCTCTAGACGTGCAATCAACTCCGCTTAATTATGCTAGATCTACTCTTAGGCAGGGTCTATTCCTCCTCCACCTAAGCACATCAAATTTGGATTAAGCACACATAATTAAGAACAAACTAAGTATTTATCATATAATTCAAAAAACAATAACAAGATTCATCTAGGTCTCATCCCCTTCAGGTATTTGAAGGATTTAGTTCATAATAAATAAAGAAAATATCTCAAGAGAAAAGATAAAACAAAACATAGGAAATCCCTAAAACTCTCTGAAGGAATTGAAGGAGAAATCTGCCGTCTTCAGTAGATGATCGCTGAAATCAGAGCTTTAAAATTTATAAAACGAATGATCAAACCTGGAAACTAACTCTGACAACGATTAAAAGCAAGTGTACCTATCGAACAGCAGTATAGCTTAGGAAAAACTGGATTGTCGAACCCAAAGGAACTAAAAGTACTAATAATGACTTTCTTTTTATTGTTTAACCTAAAATAAAGTGAAGTTGCTTTAAATCTAAATTAACGACTACTAAGCTAAAGACGCAAAGACCAAAAGAACGATTTGGGAAATAACTAGAAGAAAAACTCAGTTGATCACGACGATACCCTCAGGAAGAATCCACCTAGATTTCACTTGTTATCTAACACTGAACCATATGATTTATTCACTTAGTTTGATCCGTAGGACTCCCTAACGTATATTAAACCCTCTCTCGAGGTGAATAACATCTAACCCTAGGTTAATTAGTGGAACTCTCGTTCTCTTATAATAACCCCCTAGAATCACAGTAAATGAATCTATGAACTCCCATATTAGGTTTCACCCTAATCCGGCAAAATCTCGTCACCCTGTCTCTAGGTGTGCGATCAACTCCGCTTAATTATGCTAGATCTACTCTTAAGCAGGGTCTATTCCTCCTCCACTTAAGCATATCAAACTTGAATCAATATCCGTGAAATATTAACTCAAGAATTAAGCACACATAATTAAGAACAAACTAAGTATTTATCATATAATTCAGAAAACGATAACAAGATTCATCTAGGTTTCATCCCCTTCAGGCATCTGAGGGGTTTAGTTCATAACAAACAAAGAAAACATCTCAAGAGAAAAGATAAAACAGAATATAAGAAATCCCTATAAGAAATCCCTAAAACTCCCTGAAGGAATTGAAGGACAAATCCACCATATTGAGTAGAATTCCAGCTTCTTGGGATGGATCAACTGGCTAACTTCGAGTGATTCCCACAATTCTGACCTTTCCGGCTTGGCTTCTAGGCCTAGCTCGACTCCTCTTCAAAGGTGGTACTTAGGGGTTATTTATAGGCTCTTGGAATGCGATTCTTTCTCCTTAAGTATCCTTTTCCGACTAAAATTGTCTAAAGCCACGACAGGGGCACGGCCATGTCACACGCCCGTGTGACTCGTCTTCAAGCCATGTTTGGATTTCTTAATTGAGGCACGGCCGTGTAAATCAAGATTGAGGCCGTGATCTAGATGCTCGTCAAGGCACGGTCGTGTGCTCTTTGGGCCAAACCGTGTCGATTTCATGATATGGTCCATTTACTCCGTTTTGGGCCCATTTTGCGTTCTTTTCATCCTTGGGTGCTTTCCTGGGTATAAGACATGAAAAGAAAGGATTAAGAGCACCTTTTTACATAAATTGAGGAATAAACCATCCAGAAACAAGCTAAATGTGGGATTAAAATATGTTATAATTACGGTTTATCAAATACCCCCACACTTAAGCTTTTGCTTGTCCTCAAGAAAAATTCTCAACATACAATTAAAACGAACTTTCCATAATTCACAATTCCTACTGACAATGCCTTATAATAATTCATAGATAATTTATACATGGATAATTCAATTCAAAGAGTCCTAAAGATTCAAACAATGATAAGTTATTCAATTTTAATTCGAAAATATAGGTGTCTCCCTTTAAGTGAATAATTACCTTTAATTCTAAATTGACAAGAGTTGACATCCTCACTATAGATTCACTCAAATCACTCAAAGTGTTTAAGGTTCATAAAAAGAAGCACTCATACGTCGAACCTAAAAAGTTAATCCCATAAGCTTGCCTGAAAATCAAATCTCCACCACTATAAAATGAGATGATAAACAGATCAAAAGGTCTTTGTTAGGGTTGTAACAGGGCTAGGGTTAAGGTGTGGATAAAGGCTGAAATTAGAAGGTTAGAATCGAGATTGAATTTGACACGTTGCCTATCTAGAAAAATGAACTAATCTTAAATAATTACATCAATTGAAAACTAATAATACGAGCTTTTCTTCACGATTTGAAATTTAAACCTGTAAGCTCACTTAATTATAGAACTAATAATGAATATATTTTGTTTTTTTAAGAACAAGTCAAATAATAATAGGAAATGACTTTTACAACTGAAATATAGAACATAGTTAGGCAACTGCTCAAAACCAAATCTCGACAAAAAGGGTAGTCAAAAGAATGGTGATAACAAATACAAAGGGGTTTTGGGTTAATAATTGGTGAGTCAATAAAAGGGTTCTTAGGATCAACGGGGTTTACTAGGGGTTAATTATGAAGGTAGGCTTTTTACTAGAGTAAGTGGGTTAAAATCTAGGTGCCTTTATCATCTCTATAAATCAAATCATGAATGTGGTGTCAACATGCATAAATGAGGCAAGTTCTAGAATAACAGTTCAAAGTTGACACACTCATAATCAAAAAGTGAGCACGAAAAAGAATATATGCTCTATAAGGCTCAAAATCTCACAAAAATTATGGGTGTTTTGACATCAATCTCATAAATTTCAAATTTCAAAGCAATATTCAAATTTAGGTTAACAACCTAGCAAAAAAAAATTATTCTGAAAAATAGACTTATCATGCTTGATTCTCTAGTATCTTAAAATTCAATCATCAATGCACAATTAACTATGAATTAATCTAAAACATGTCAATAAAAATCATAAATCATCAAAAATTTCATCCTAATTAGTAATATGAAAAATTTACTTAAAAACAAGATTAAATTCAGGGATTTGAGAATAATGAAAAAATTTTGGCCGGATTTGAGAATAATGTAGAAAGTTAGGCCCTTCTTTAGATAAATATTCACCCCTCACACTTAAGATGTACATTGCCCTCAATGTACAAAGATAGATATAACATTTATGGGATAAATTAAAAGAGAAGGGGAAAGAATACTCCCTGAATTTTAGAAGATGGTAGAGGTCGCGGTGTGTATGTTTGAAGGGGTCGGTCTGGATGACGAACCTGTGCTAGATGAAGAAATTGGAAAGCTCGTAGAGGATTAGCCAGGGGTTATTAGGACATAATAAAAATAA
The DNA here is from genome assembly GCA_005393395.2 of Gossypium australe. Classification (NCBI taxonomy): domain Eukaryota; kingdom Viridiplantae; phylum Streptophyta; class Magnoliopsida; order Malvales; family Malvaceae; genus Gossypium; species Gossypium australe. The sequence goes on along the minus strand of CM016618.1, from coordinate 15,013,386 downwards.
ACTAATTATAAAATTAAAGAAAAGCAAGCTAAAGGGAAGGAGACTAAGAAGGAAAATAAAAATAAAAGGAAAGGTGGATGGACCGAAGAGTTCTTATTGATGGATGGTTCGCGAGTTGGGTGTGACTTCTAGGGCTGCGGAGGTGCTGGCGGTGGCGGAAGTGGCGTGATTCCCTAGCAGTCTGGCGAACCTGACAGTAAAAAACTAAAATAAGTTAAACTAAACTAAGCATAAGATTGTCAAAGAGAAAGAAATTGAAGCAAAAGAGAAAAGAAAAAGAAAAACTAATTGGTCTTAAAGACCCTTGGCTTGGTGAGTAGACGAAGCTGCCGGCATGAACTCATGTTGATCGTTCTTCTTTGAGAAGGCTATGGTTGGCCTTTTTCACTTCTTCGACATGATGTGGGATGGCTCAAGGATCTAGAGATTTATTATAAAGAGGAAAAAAATCTGAGAGGGTGAAGGGAGAAAAGAAAAGAATAAAGAAATCAGATAGAGATAAGGGAAGGGCTGTGGGGTTTAAATAGGATTTCAAATCTAGCACATTCTCATGCCCGTGGACTAGGGGCGTGTCGATTTACACGACTGTCTCGCATGGCCGTGTGTCTGTGCGTGCTGTATCTCCCTAGTCGTTCTTCTGCTGACCACACCCGTGTATGTGAAGTCAGTATGTTAGCACGATTGGGAGGCACGGGCATGTTCTACCCGTGGTTGACTAGTCAGTAACCTCACATGGTTGAGAGGCACGGGCGTGCCACTTTTATGGAGCCCGTGTGGTAGTGGTTGGATCTGTGACATCGAAAAGTGGTTGGGAATGATTCGCACGGCCTCTGATAAGTTAGTACAAAGATTTTGGTGGTCCACACGGTCACGGACATGGTCATGTGTAAGATCGTGTGGCCTTCAAATTCTGTACTTTTGGTTAGTTTAAAAGAGAAGAAAGAAGGGAAGAAAAGAGACAGAAAAATTTATAAGTAAATAGTGTTAGTTGCTCGGGTTACCTCCCGAGAAGCGCTCGTTTATAGTCTTATTGAAAAAAAATCAGGGAGGTTTAAAGGTTTGAATATCTTCCCTCATGCTTACAGTTTTATTTTTTTGATAAAGTTTAACTCGAGAAGCGTTTACCTTCAAAGTGCCAAATGTTGGATTGCTTATGATACGGGCCGGCTCGGGATGAGTCGAAATGTATGCGAGTTGCCCAATCGTCTACGAGGAGGAATCAAGCCTTTGGAAGATAATTCGGAAAATATAAATGAGTTTGCGAAAGCTTAAATAAATAAAAATAGGATTTGGTTCGGTTTTGATAAAATAAGATATAAAATACATAAAAGGATAATTGGATGGAGATGGATAAACGAACTTAAACGAGAAGCGATTCAACACTAAAGAGTGTCACCCCGGGTTCTATAATGTTTAAGGTGAATAAATGGAATCGATGATGGAAATGGAAATACGAACTTAACTTAAGAAAGATTCAACACTATATAACAGTGTCACCCCGTTTCTTATATCGTTAAGGTGGAAAGATGGAATTCAAAGATGGACCAAGACTCGTTATCTAAAAAGATAAGAACCGTTGGTATAAATAAATGGATGAGAAATGACTGACGCCACAAGCAAAGCTTGATAAGTCGGAATCGAAACTCGTACGAAAGACAGAGAGGAGAAAAACTCACTCAAATGAACAAAGTTCATAAAATTTCATTGATAAAAATTCTGTCTGTACACTGAAAAATGACAAATATTTATAACATAATTCAGAGCCTGGCCGAATGGCCTTTCGTAGCTTTTAAGGCCTCTTCATGTTGATCTCCATTTGAATATTATTGAATTCGCCCCACAAAACACGCAGCAAAATTTGGCATTAGCCGCTCATCACCAAATCATTATTCGTTGGCAACACATTGCCCATTAATTCTACTTGCTATCCAAAAGAGATATGTCCAGCATGTTTTTGCCCCAAGCATACATGGAGGTATGGCTTAAAGTTCACCCCATTTTTAATTGTTTATTTCCCTTCATTGCCGTCCACCATAAGGAATCATGACTTGATTTTTGGAATAAAAAAACTAAGACATGGGTACCTTGGTTTTGTCCCTACGCATGGCACAAACATCCATTAACAAAAGGGATGTCTTGGCATAGGTTGAATGTTGTGGTCATGGTCAAGAACGTGGGAACACTTGAAGGATGTTTAATTCCCTTTGCCGTCCATCATAAGAGGAATGGGAGTATGGGCCGTCCAAGTATGCATCTACTTAAAGGAATTAAAAAAAATCAACCCCATGTGGCTATTATCCATCATGCATTATTTGTTTATTTTAATCCCTGCCGTCCAAGCTTATAAAAATATGGGCATGTATTTGTGCTATCCAATTTAACTCAACTCCCATAAGCTTGTGCCGTTGGTTGATCTTGTGGAAATAAAAGTATGGGCAAGGAACATTGTCAACGTAGGGAACATATGGGCATGGGCATGGTGGATGCCTTTGATTATTCCCACGTATGGAAATAAGAGATGGCATAAAGTTTATATCATGCTTTTGCCGTCCAACAATCCCCATTGTTTGTGCTTCCATTCAATTGAATTTGCAATTTGTTTTTGGCTGCTCTTTCAATTGCTCACTTGTTTATTCCTCCACCAAGTTCCTTGTAAATGATTCCATCTAAATGATCCACTTGCTTTGAATATTCAAGTGCCGTCCAACATTTCTACACCACCAAATTTGCACTTTTAATTTCATCATTATTTATATCCACCATGGTTGTGCCGTCACTTGCAAATGGAACATTTTACCATGCTTTTGAATTTTTAAATCACAATGTGTGCTGCCCAATCCCTTGAAAACCTGCAGCAAATTTAAATCAACTCATTAGTTCATTATATTAGCATTTAAAGGGAGCAACTAGCCATTATAAATTCGGCAAAATCAAGGTCATATAGACATCTTAAATTCGGCACACTAGAGGACATATTAGACACATGTTTCAACTAGGATATTTTAATCATATGAAATAAATCTAACATATTTAATATGATACTAATTATTTGGCAAATTAATTTGCTATAGAAAATCAATTAAATAAATTAAGATGTTTAATTCATTTAATTAAAATTCAGCAATTTAATTTTCAACAAATTCAAAGACACGATTTATTTAAAACAATAAAAATTAAAATTTGGCGTCGAGCTTCGTCGACTTGAAAATTCGGTGGGTGCCCCGGGCGTGCCCGTATCATCCCCTCCCTCTTCAAGACGATTCGTCCTCGAATCGACCCATTGGTTGTTCGAACAAAACTCCTTGTTTGTCTTCCCTCGATCAAACGGGACAGATGATAAACGCGGTACCTGAAAAAGATAACCAGGAATTCGTAAGATTGGCTTCAAACAATCTTGCAAACCAACTATGGACACCATCAAACAAGTAAATCACATGAGATCAGGCAGCACCAAATTATCGTACAAAAGAAGTAACGCCTTGTCAAACATTTGCAACAAATTTGAAAAGATCTCAAGGCGTGCATATGATCTTCTTGGAATCCAAAAATTATGCTTATCGTGCGAATGGTAAATTAAATGATACACATAAGCATCACAAGCAGATAGATGACAAAATTCAAATGGAACACATAATTGAACAACCAAACCTTGCATTGTTCGATATGTGGGCTCTCTCATACACACAAGAATCCTTTTGTCGACCATTAAAACAAATAGATCATTAATAGGTAATATAAGACAATTAATCATAACATGATCTAGATGTTTGGCAAAAACAAAGTTAGCAACACAAAGTTTATCGTAATCTGATGAGAGTGTCAACGCATCATCAGTTTCAGAAGACTTACCCTTATACTCAGAAAGATAAAGATCAGTCTTACCTTGATCGAGTATTACAAACCTTCTTTCCAAGGTCAAGTAGTGTAATCGAAGCTTCGCGTTCAACTCAACCATTTTCAAATGGAAAGTGAATTTCAAATACAGCCATAAAAATTGTTTAAGGAACGAATAAAACTTAAAAACGAAGTTGGCAAAATTCGTTACCTTATTCAAAAACCAAGTATCGAAACAATAGGAATTTCTCACACATATTTGATGATACTTGAGTTCTCCACAAAACAAATCGAAACATATGCCCGATTTATGGGACTTAGGTTCCGAAAAATCAATCATGTTAGACCAATAAGAATTATGTACATTCAAGATAAAGCAATCAAAACTCTTAACATATTTCAAAATGTAATTACAAAAACTCAATGATTTCATATTGGACAACGAATTAATCTCGTAATATCTACAATCAAGCAAATTGGGGTTAGAAGAAAAATCATCTTTATACAAAAGTTTCAATGGAGATTGAATTACTTCAGAACACTTTCTTTCCTTACCTTCCTTACCTTTTTCACTCAAATGAAATTGCTTTTCTTCGGGAAGGTACTGAAGTTGGAAATCATCGTGCGATACATTGGACACCTGAAATGAATAAACAAAAGAAGAACATAATTCCAAGGAGTTAGTAGAAAAACCACTCTCTTTTTCTTGCTCATCTTGTGTTCGTGTTCCTTTTTCCAACTCTTTTTCTCTTTCAACACTCTCTTTATTCTCAATCTCAATTTTCTTTTCTTTTTCTCCCTTTTCTTCTTTTTCGTTTTTATTTTCTTTTCTCTCATTTTTATTTTCTTTTTCAATTTCTTTTTCTTTTTCTTCTTTTCTTTCTTCTCTCGAGTTCGTTCCATATTCGCTCGTTTTCTCTCATGATCTTCTCTTGCCTTTCTTTTATCTTTAGTTCCTTTTCTCTCTTCCTTTCATTACAATAAGAAGAGGATACAAAATAATCAACATAAGTAAAATTTTGTTCAAGAGAAGGGTTAGCGTTCTCATAGATATCTCGATGAGTTCTTTGGGAACGTTTCTCCAATAGAGACTTAGACGAGGAATAACTTGTTCGTTCTCGTTCGTCGCCTCGAAAGGATTCGAACTCGTATCTTTCTTCTCTCCGTCTAGAAATCCTTGAGGAATATGAATCTTGACAAGAGTCTCTTCGCGAATTGTTTCGGGATGTACATTGCTGTGAAGTTGACTCCGTTTTCTGACTTGAAGAAAGTCGATCTCGTTGATCTAGCTCCTCGATCCGATCCAAGTTCTTTCCCAACTTGTTTATGGCTCTTCACACTCCATTCAACAAGTATTGGTAATCATTGGATGAGAACTCTTCTTGAGACATATTTATTGCTGAAAAAGAAACTATTATAACAAAGGGAATTAAAACAACAACAAAAAATTAAAATACCTTACCACAAAATCTCATAAGTCACTCACAAAAAATTTCACTCACACTCGTGTTTCACTTGTATGAGGCTTTTTTTTTTTGAATCACTCTTGTCTTTTACCGTTCAATCTCGTCTCTCAAATTTGTACTTCATTTCAAAAAAGACTTATTGCGGCTTGAGGGTCGGCTCCAAAATTGGTACAAGGGAAAATGATGTTACGGGTATAGGGTAGGCTAAACAAAAGAAAGAAAAAAAATATTTCGGTATAGTGGCGTTGGGGTGAAGAAGGGTGATTTGAAGATCGGGAAAGAAGTAATGAAACAAAACTTGCAAACTTCACACTTCTCTTTTTTTTTTTAACTCGAAATTTTTTTAACCTCAATTTTTTTTGAACTTTTTTTGTATCTTTTTTTTATTTGAACCTTTTTTTTATCTCTCTTTTTTTTTGAACTTCAAATACAATATATGCTAAATATAATGAAAATAAAATACAGCTTTTTTTGAATTTTTTTAACTTACGGACTAACTTCCGGCTATCGTCGTCGTCGTGCCCCTCGTTTTGTAGCTCTGATACCAGATGATACGATCTGGTATCAATTGATATGTCCAGTCTTTGAAAGGACTTCAAGTTAGTCGTCAGAGCTTCGTAATTCTCGGTTTAACTAGCTCTGATACCAGATGATACGATCTGGTATCAATTGATATGTCCAGTCTTTGAAAGGACTTCAGGTTAGTTGTCGGAGCTTCGTAATTCTCGGTTTAACCAGCTCTAATACCAGATGATACGGGCCGGCTCGGGATGAGTCAAAACGTATGCGGGTTGCCCAATCGTCTACGAGGAAGGATCAAGCCTTTGGAAGATAATCGAAAAATATAAATGAATTTGCGGAAGCTTAAATATATAAAAAATAGGATTTGATTCGGTTTTGATAAAATATAAAATAGATAAAAGGATAATTGGATAGAGATGGATAAATGAACTTAAACGAGAAGCGATTCAACACTAAAAAGTGTCACCCCGGGTTCTATAATGTTTAAGGTGGATAGGTAAAGATAGGTTGATGAACGCCATACCAAACGAAATTTGGTGATAAGTTCAAACAAGCCGAAGACGCCACAAGCAAAGCTTGATAAGTCTAATGAAACTTGTACGAAACCGAAGAGGAGATAAACTCACTCAAATGAACAAAGGTTCATAAAATTTCATTGATAAAAAATCTATCTCTACACTGAAAAATGACAAATATTTATAACATAATTCAGAGCCTGGCCGAATGGCCTTTCGTAGCTTCTAAGGCCTCTTCATGTTGATCTCCATTTGAATATTATTAAATTCACCCCACAAAACACGCAGCAAAATTTGGCATTAGCCGCTCATCACCAAATCATTATTCGTTGGCAACACATTGCCCATTAATTCTAATTGCCGTCCAAAAGAGATATGCCCAGCATGTTTTTGTCCCAAGCATACATGGAGGTATGGCTTAAAGTTCACCCCATTTTTAATTGTTTATTTCCCTTCATTGCCGTCCACCATAAGGAATCATGACTTGATTTTTGGAATAAAAAAAAATTAAGACATGGGTACCTTGGTTTTGTCCCTACGCATGGCACAAACACCCATTAACAAAAGGGATGTCTTGGCATAGGTTGAATGTTGTGGTCATGGTCAAGAACGTGGGAACACTTGAAGGATGTTTAATTCCCTTTGCCATCCATCATAAGAGGAATGGGAGTATGGGCCGTCCAAGTATGCATCTACTTAAAGGAATTAAAAAAAATCAACCCCATGTGGCTATTATCCATATGCATTATTTGTTTATTTTAATCCCTGCCGTCCAAGCTTATAAAAATATGGGCATGTATTTGTGCTGTCCAATTTAACTCAACTCCCATAAGCTTGTGCCGTTGGTTGATCTTGTGGAAATAAAAGTATGGGCAAGGAACATTGTCAACGTTGGGAACATATGGGCATGGGCATGGTGGATGCCTTTGATTATTCCCACGCATGGAAATAAGAGATGGCATAAAGTTTGTATCATGCTTTTGCCGTCCAACAATCCCCATTGCTTATGCTTCCATTCAATTGAATTTGCAATTTGTTTTTGGCTGCTCTTTCAATTGCTCACTTGTTTATTCCTCCACCAAGTTCCTTGTAAATGATTCCATCTAAATGATCCACTTGCTTTGAATATTCAAGTGCCGTCCAACATTTCTACACCACCAAATTTGCACTTTTAATTTCATCATTATTTATATCCACCATGGTTGTGCCGTCACTTGCAAATGGAACATTTTACCATGCTTTTGAATTTTTAAATCACAATGTGTGCTGCCCAATCCCTTGAAAACCTGCAGCAAATTTAAATAAACTCATTAGTTCATTATATTAGCATTTAAAGGGAGCAACTAGCCATTATAAATTCGGCAAAATCAAGGTCATATAGACATCTTAAATTCGGCACACTAGAGGACATATTAGACACATGTTTCAACTAGGATATTTTAATCATATGAAATAAATCTAACATATTTAATATGATACTAATTATTTGGAAAATTAATTTGCTATAGAAAATCAATTAAATAAATTAAGATGTTTAATTCATTTAATTAAAATTCAGCAATTTAATTTTCAACAAATTCAAAGACTTGATTTATTTAAAATAATAAAAATTAAAATTTGGCGTCGAGCTTCGTCGACTTGAAAATTCGTTGGGTGCCCCGGGTGTGCCCGTATAAACTTACCTCGACTGTTCTGTGGGGGAAGATATCAAAAGAATTTGCTCGCTTATGTTCAGGTCTGATGTGGTGATGTGAGGATCGGCTTTGTCTAATAGTATATGGTCTCCTATTTTGAAGTGATTTAATGTTCCTACGAGTTCTTCAGGTGGTTCCTTAGGTTTTGCTTTGTGTGGTTCCGGTTCTTCTTTGACGTGTGTCTTCTGCTCTTCTAATTTGTAGACACTAAGGCTTTGTTCTTTATGTAATTCATCTTTGTTGGTTTCAGGTCTAAGATTTGGCTCAGGGTTGTCTTCCTATGGTGTTTCCTACAATGAAAGTTGAATAATTTGATTATCAAATGAAGTGACTTTCTTACCTTCATCGACTGTTATTCTGGCCGAGTCAAGAGCTTGGAGACTGAGTGATTCGTCACCTACACAAAGAATGAGTTCGCCTGTGGCAACATCAATTTTAGTTTTGGCAATTGCTAGAAAAGGTCTTCCTAAAATTAAGGGGATTGAACTATCTTTGTCCATGTCTAAGACAACAAAATCTACTGGGAAAACAAATTTATCGATTTTGACAAGAACATCTTCAATAATTCCCCTAGGAATTCTAACCGTTTTATCAGCTAATTGAATGCTCATCCTAGTTTGTTTGGGCTTTCCCAGACCTAGTAGTTTAAACAATGTATAACGCATGACATTTATGCTTGCCACTAAATCAGCTAAAGCATTATCAATGGTTAAACTACCAATTAAACATCAAATAGTAAAACTCTCTGGATCTTTTAGCTTTCACGATAGTTTATTCTGTAACATTGTTGAGCATGCTACGTTTAATTCCACATGGTGCTCTTCATCAATTTTGCGTTTGTTTGTCAAGAGTTGTTTTAGAAATTTCCTCGAGTCTGGCATCTAAAAAAGAGCTTCAAGAAGAGGTAAGTTAATATGTAATTTCTTTAAAAGTTTAAGAAACTTATCGAATTGTTCTTCTGAATCATCTGTTTTCATCGCTTCGGGATAAGATGTACGAGGTTGGTATTCTTTGATTACCGATTTTGGCTTTTCTTGTGTTACCTCTATTTTACCTTCGTCTGCCTCTTGGTTTGGTTCGTCTAACCCTTTGCTATTATGATCTGTGATGGCTTGAATTTGCTCCTTAGGGTTAACTTCGGTGTTGCTTGGTAGTCGTCCTTATGGTCGTTCAGACATTAACTTTGCGAGTTGCTCGATTGCATTAGTGACTTCCTTGACTGACTTAGTAAGTTCCCTGACTCGTTTCTTGTTGTCTTTAATTGTTTCTCAGTCTCGTGGAAACGGTTTTCTGTGTTTGCCATAAATTTTGATAGCATCTCTTCGAGGTTTGGCTTCTTCTCTTGTGGATAAGGCTGATTTTGGAAGTTTTGAGGAGGTTGTTGCCTTTGATTTCCTTGACCTCCCCACGAAAAATTTGGGTGGTTTCTCCAACCTGGATTGTAAGTATTACTATAGGGATTATTATTAGATCTGAAATTATTACCTATGTAATTCATCTGTTTGCTTTCTGCATCTGGTTGGTAGGGTGGGTACTCAGGATTCACCACAGTTCCACTTGCGTCGCACTGAATGACTGGATGTGCCTGCGAAGAATACAAACTATCAATCTTTTTATTTATCATCTCTATCTGTGTTGATAGTGTGCTTATTGCATCGAGGTTGTAAACTCCGGCTGATTTTGTTGGTTTCATCCTTGTAACCTACTACTGATAGTTATTCAGTGACATCTCTTCAATGAACTTGTAGGCTGCTTCAGGAGTTCTATTGTTCAGAGTTCCACCGGCTACTGAATCAATTAGTTGTCTCGTTGAGGGGTTTACACCGTTATAAAATGTTTGGACTTGTAGCCATAAGGGTAGACCGTGGTGTGGACACCTTCTCAAGAGATCCTTGTATCTCTCTCATGCATCGTATAATGTCTTTAGATCCATCTGCACAAAAGAAGATATATCATTCAGTAATTTGGCTATTTTGGCCGATGGGAAATATTTCAATAAAAACTTTTCGGTCATCTGTTCCCATGTAGTGATTGATCTTCGTGGTAACGAGTTTAACCATAGTTTGGCTTTATTCGTTAATGAAAAAGGGAATAACCGAAGACGTATGGCATCATCAGAAATGCCATTTATTTTGAAGGTATCACAGAACTCTAAAAAATTAGCTATATGCATGTTTGGATCTTCGTCCTGCAAACCATCAAATTGAACAAATTATTGAATTATTTGTCTTATGTTAGGCTTTAATTCAAAATTGTTAGCAGCTATAGCAGGCCTAACAATACTTGATTCTGCTCCTGTTCAATGCTGTTTACCATAATCAAACATAGTACGTGGAGTATTGTTCTCCCCCACATCTTGTGGTGGTGGGTTATTCTCGTCCATCCTTTCAGTAGGATTGGATCTGCCTTCTTGCTCTTCCTCTGTGTAATTTAGGGCTCGCCTAATTTCTCTGCGGGTTTTACGAACGATAGCTTCGATTTCACTGTCGTATACTAAAGGTCCTGTCGGGTTCCTTCTAGTCATAAACTAGAGGTACCTGCTAGGAAAAGAAAGAAAATTTAGTAAAAATTAAAATTTAACCTAAAAAATAAATTGCGAATAATAAATAAAAAAATAATGGCTAAAGTAATAAAAATAGAGCGTTCATCATATTTTAGTTCCTCGGCAACGGCGCCAAAAACTTGATCGCTAAAACCATAGCTTTAAAATTTATAAAACGAATGATCAAACCTGGAAACTAACTCTGACAACAATTAAAGGCAAATGTACCAATCAAACAGTAGTATAGCTTAGGCAAGACCAGATTGTCGAACCCAAAGGAACTAAAAGTACTAATACTAACTTTCTTTTTATTATTTAGCTTAAAATAAAGGGAAATTGCTTTAAATCTAAGTTAACGGGTACTAAGCTAAAGACGCAAAGAAAAAAAAAGAACAAATTGGGAAATAACTAGAAGAAAAACTCAGTTGATCACGACGATAAATTGGGAAATAACTAGAAGAAAAACTTAGTTGATCACGACGATACCCTCAGGAAGAATCCACCTAGACTTCACTTGTTATCCAACACTGAACCGTATGATTTATTCACTTAGTTTGATCCGTAGGACTCCTAACATATATTAAACCCTCTCTTGAGGTGAATAACGTCTAACCCTAGGTTAATTAGTGGAACTCTCGTTCTCTTATAATAACCCTCTAGAATAGCAGTAAATCGATCTATGGACTCTCATATTAGGTTTCACCCTAATCTGGCAAAATCTTGTCACCCTATCTTTAAGCATGCGATCAACTCTGCTTCATTATGCTAGATCTACTCTTAAGCAGGGTTTATTCCTCCTCCATTTAAGCACATCAAACTTGAATCAATATCCGCAAAATATTAACTCAAGAATTAAGCACACATAATTAAGAACAAACTAAGTATTTATCATATAATTCAGAAAACGATAGCAAGATTCATCTAGGTTTCATCCCCTTCAGGCATCTGAGGGGTTTAGTGCATAACAAACAAAGAAAACATCTCAAGAGAAAAGATAAAACAAAACATAAGAAATCCTTAAAACTCCCTGAAGGAATTGAAGGAGAAATCCGCCGTCTTGAGTAGAATTCCGGCTTCTTGGGACGGATCAAGTGGCTAACTTCGAGTGATTCCCACAATTCTGACCTTTCCAGCTTGGCTTCTAGGCCTAGCTCAACGCCTCTTCAAAGGTGGCACTTAAGGGTTATTTATAGGCTCTTGGAATGCGATTCTTTCTCCCTAAATATCCTTTTTCGATTGAAATTGTCTAAAGCCACGACAGGGGCTCGGCCATGTCACACACCAGTGTAACTCTCCTTTAAGCCGTGTTCGAATTTCTAAATTGAGGCACGACCGTGTAAATTGAGGTTGAGGCCGTGTTCTAGATGCTCGTCAAGGCACGGCCGTGTGCTCTTTGGGCCAGGCCGTGTTGATTTCGTGATATGGCTCATTTACTCCGTTTTTGGCCCGTTTTGCTTTCTTTTCATCCTCGGGTGCTTTCCTGGGTATAAGACATGAAAAGAAAGGATTAAGAGCACCTTTTTACATAAATTGAGGAATAAATCATCCAAAAACAAGCTAAATGTGGGATTAAAATATGTTATAATTACAGTTTATCAGTAGAATTCCGGGTTCTTGGGATGGATCAACTGGCTAACTTCGAGTGATTCCCACAACTCTGACCTTTTCGGCTTGGCTCCTTGACCGTCCCTGACAAAAGCCCTGGCAGAAGGCTTCTGCCGAACTCCCCTTTCAAGTTGCCCCCTCGGATATTTATATAGACTTTATGATGCCTTGCTTAGCTCCTAAGTATCCTAATTTAAGTAGAATTCCTACTAGGGTGTTTGAATTAGCTTCGAAATGTGTTTCTTTGCCTCCAATCATCCTTTCCTGAATGAAATTGCTCTTTCTAGCGACAGGGACACGGCCATGGCACACACCCGTGTGGATCGACTTCAGGCCGTGTTCGGGTCTGTTTATGGAGGCACGGCTATGTGAATCGTGGTTAGGCCATGTTCTAGCTGATCCATGAGGCACGACTGTGTGGCTTGAAGTCCAGGCCATGTTGATTTCGTGAATTGGCCCATTTGGCTCGTTTTAAGCTCGTTTCTCATTCTTTTCATCCTTGGGTGCTTTCCTGGGTATAAGACATGAGAAGAAAAGATTAGGAGCACCTTTTTACATAAATTAAGGAATAAATCATCCAAAAGTATGCTAAATGTGGGATTAAAATATGTTGCTTTTACGGTTTATCAGTGGGCCAATAGATTTTTTAATAAAATAACTGATTTTTTTTTGTAAGCAGGTTATTGTTAATAAGTGCAATTCAACTTTTAAGTTGGATTAACCGGAGAATATTCATGATTTGGGGATGAAAGATTTAATAAATGGATGTTTGACATTTGGGTCTTTTTATAAATAAAAAAATGAAGGGGGTGACAACCCTAGTAGAAATACTAGGGTGGGAAGTCACCCCTCTCCTACTCTAAGTAGGATGTTGTTTTTCTATTTAAAATAAACTTCTACAATTCTACAAGTGTTCTACCTTCTCTTCCTACAAATAAATGGCACCGGTGAAGGTATTTACAGAACATTTGAGAGATTTTTATTCTGCCGAAAAATAGAGAGAATTTATTCTCAACTTTTAAGTATATTTTTCCAGAATAACAATTTTACCAGCTTCTATTAAGAAGAGAGAATTTCCTTTTTCACCCCAAAAGAAAAGAAAGCCTTTTCTAGTTTTGTGTTTTGAGTCACTTAGCTTGAGCCCAAACTTAAAGCAGTTCATGGTACGAGAATAGCGGAGAAGATCATTTGGTTTAAATTTGAAAAACATCAAGGATACGCTAATCTGATAACACATGTACAAATTTGGTTAATGTTTATTGCCATAAATACCACAAACAGGGTCGATTTTCATAATTTTAATTTTTTTAATTGTGCAAGAAAACCATTTTAAATACAGACTTTTTTCCAACAAAATATACAAAAATACTCTACACAAGATAGTAATTGAAATGTACTACGAATCACCTTTACCATCATGGAGTTAGGGAACTTCAAATCGTGAGAATTTTTCTTGATAAACTTGAGAAAGCATGTTGTCGGGCAAAAAAAACATTTGCATTATCTCTGACAGATCAAAGGGACTAGTTGCTGTGATTAGACATTTTGGGGTTCTGCGGAGGTCCATTTACTGCATTCGCCACATTAGTATCAACTTTCACTAAGAGTGCAAGAATAAAGACTGGTGCAAAAAACTCATGAACATGGCTAAAAAAAATCCCGTTTAGAATTTTATTTTGAAATAGTTTGAATCACTTCACTATAAGTAATTGTAGCATGTCATATCAGAATACATACGTAGGGTACAAGCTGGAACCACGTCGATTTAGGCATAGGCTAGTGAGGCTTGAGGCTGTTATGGTAGGGGTAACAAATCCTTTCCTGCAGTGGTTGGGTAGCATGGAGCCGTGACAATTTGCTCAAAGTTACGATGATAAGTATTGATATGGTCAGATGACCACTAACCTTGTATAGATGGTTAACTCTGTCTTGAAGAGTACACATCATTTGCCAATTTTAGTTGTTTTCTTAGCTATGTTCTACAAGCTAGCAACATTGATGCCAAGAATGGGCCTGAGACAAGTGAAGTAGATGGAGGTGGGAGATGTGCACGTAGAAGAGGTTAGGAAGGTCATGGAAGTCAACACTTGAAGGTTGAGGTCGATGAATGCAAAACTATATTTCCAAAACTTGGAAACTTTTCGGGTGCAAGAGTACATCAACTGTCGTGTAGGGGTCCCAGCTAAGTCTTACGTAGTTGATCTCCAAAACAAGCGGTACGAGTGCAGAAGGTTCTAGAGTTTCGATATCCATGTGTGCATGTCCATGCAGCATGTGCATTTGCCAATCTGAATGTTGAACAATATATTACCGAGTTGTACACGCTGGAATGCACATTACGTATTTGGGGGAACTAGTTTCCCGTACGCGGGATGTCTCGACTTGGGAAGTGTCTTCGTCTGCATTCAAGTGACTTTTAAATCAGGGACTATGTTGGGTACCCAAATTTGGCTGGCCTTTTTCTCTTCCTCTCTTCTTTTCAATTTTCCTTAGCTTTTTCGAATCAAGCCACAATGTTGAATGAGTCGATATTGATCGGTTCAAGAACAAGAAGCAAGCGACGGAAAGCGTTATGTAGTGATAGTAGCAAGTAGAGGAAGAAGACACTAGTTGAGGAGGAGGTGCGATTAGCAACAATAAATATGGCAATGCCACAGTCTTTCGTCAATAATAAAGTGCCTTTGGATTTTTTAAAAACGATCACCGATCCGACAACCAAAACATGCTGTCAAAAAAAAAAAAATCAAAAACCACACCGTGCTGACAAAGAGAACGATGACATAAAAAAACAAAAAATCAAGTTTTTTAAATTTGGATCGGTGCCAGCAATGTGAATGCCAACACCTATTAAAATACATTTTTTATTCTTTTTTAATCCCGAAATACCTGTATTTTTAAGTGTATTTGAAAAAATTACATATTGGTGTCGACGAATGCAGTGTCAACACAAAAAAAAAATCATTTTTTTGTAGTTCGGGCAATCATTACAAGATGATTGAGGGTGGTGTAGGTGGTGAGATTACCGACACCAATATGCATTGTAAAAAACAAGTTATTTTCGTATAAAATTTTGCATCTGAGTCATTTTCATAAATAATTAAGTTATTTGTTTTAATTATGAAAAAAAGCCTTCCATGCAAGGTTGTTGAAATGGTTTTATATCTTCAGTATATTAACTCGTTTCGATTCGTTTCATATTATTTACTTGGATGCAATATCTCTTCATATAAATATCATATATCATATATCATATATCTATATAATATATCTTATATGGTGCAACTCCAAAATTATTAAAGTGTTTGATGAAAATATTCACTCAAATTAATATTAATTTTTTAAAATAATTTTTTTTGCCTTTTTGTCTCTCCATCTCTTTATCTATCTATATAATATAAATATGTGAACTTCATTTTAAGTACTAAAAGCGAATCACCTAAAATATGCTATCTAAATAAGTAATTTATTATTAATTTAAACTTAAATTAATTAATATTTAAAAATAGAATTTACAATATATTAATCTATTTCAAAATTAATAAATTTAAATCTGAAAATTTAATTAGATTTTTCAAAATTTCAAACTTAATAAAGTTTGTCTATTTAAGTATATAAAAATAAATTAGTTTAATTTAATTAAATATAGTTCTAAATAAGTAATTTTATTATTTTATTTTAACTTAAATTAATTAATATTTAAAATTAGAATTCACATTCTTCAAAACTAATAAATTTACATAAAAAATGTAATCAATTTTGTTTGAATTAAAAATTAATTTTTTTCTCAATTTAAGTAATAAAATAAAATAAAATAACTCAATTTAATTAAAATATAATTCATTAATTTATAATTAATTTAATTTAAAAATTTAAAATTGCATATTTAAAATAATAAATATTTAACAATAACACAATATAAAAATAAATATTGATAGTAACTTTTATAATTATAAATCAATGATTGAAAAATGATAATCCATCATAACTAAAATTAGTTGTAAACCATTGATTAATTAGTGATATATAATTGAATCATACATATGCTTAATAAATTATTCATTGGTTGTTAGTTAATGACGTAAATGTATTAGATTTTATATGACGTTGTCACTATACTTAGCGTACCACGTGGCAAAGTCAACATAGCATTATGTTTTTTTAATTTTTTAAAATAAAAAAAGTAAATTACACGTTTGATAATTTATAATTTTTTTATTTAGATCACCTAATTTTAATAATTTTACAATTTATCATTAACATTTGTAAATTGATTAATATTTTGTTCTGACAGCACATATTTTCATGTTTAGGTCAAAACTTTTC
The DNA here is from genome assembly GCA_005393395.2 of Gossypium australe. Lineage (NCBI taxonomy): Eukaryota > Viridiplantae > Streptophyta > Magnoliopsida > Malvales > Malvaceae > Gossypium > Gossypium australe. The sequence continues at coordinate 14,996,885 of CM016618.1, read as the reverse complement.
ATTATGTAGTACTTACCATTTTTGTTCTAAGCATGATTTTTAGTGATTTACTATATATATATATATATATATGTTTCAAAATACTATAAGATCTTTATAAAATTGTAATTGAATGCAATTTTTATAAATATATATTTTTATATATTTCAAAATATTAATAACTAAAAAACTGATATTTTATAAATAAAATAAAAAATATAAATGTACTAAAACCACAAGTAAAATAAATTTGGACAAATAAAAATATGATATTTAACTTGGTAGCCCTTGCTGGACACTCAAAATTGGTTAATTGTTGATATTTATGGCAGAGAAAAGGATATCACGTATCTTTTGTGTGGAAATCAGCCTCTATAATTATAGTTGTGAATAATAATAATAATAGTAATACCATGAGTAGTCAAATTTGAATCAGTTTGGTTGCGTTGCCGTTGGGAGTGGGGACCCTTTCATATTTGCGTTTACAACATTCCAGTCATTTCCCACATCGTTTAGCCACTTTTATTCAACCTTAGATACCAAATTTTCCTTTTCTATTATAAAACAAAATAGCTTTCGTGTTTTTTTTTCCTTTTTTTTATAAAAAAATAATGATGGGATTTTAACTGTGTTAATTATTGATAATTGTAATTATGAGGTGTGGTGTGGTGTGATAGTTGTTTACTCAATCTTTTAACTATGAGGTTAGGGGGTTGAATCTTCACTCATGAGAATGAAGCACATTTCATGACAAGTCGTTTACCACTTTGGATAGCACCCGTAGCGAGGGGATTAATTATTGACTACTGATAATGGATATCATGATTGACAAAAAAAATATTGATATTTGTGAATAATAATACTTTGAGTAGTCAAATTTGAATATTTAGTTAGCGTTGGGAGCAGGGATCCTTTGATGTTTGCTTTTACATTTTACCAAGTTGAAGGAGGAAAATGAGGGGATTAGTTATTGCTACTGATAGTGGACATTCTGGTTTCTACTAGAAAAATATTGATCATGTGAATAATAATAATACTTTGAGAATTCAAATTTGAATATTTAGGTAGCAATGGAAATGGGGAACCTTTTATATCTACTTAATTTGAGGGCACATCAGGAATGAAGTAAACAGGCAAAAAGTCATTTTCAAAGCTTCAACTTACTACTCAATAGATCGTTAGTGTAATAGTCCAAATTTCAGCGATGTCAGAAATAGTGGTTCAGGACCACCAAATCTGAAAAATAAATTCATAGATTATATCATTTAATATTTACTAGCTAAATGCAGCTTTTAAAATATTTTTGAAATGGTAAATTGTGTTTTATAAAGATTTATCTGGTCAAGAAAGTGAGAAAAAGAGGTATCGAGATCTTGGTGTTATAAACCAAGCCATAAATATTTTTATGAATATTTACAGAGTGCCAATAAGGTAGTATTAAAATTTCGTTAGAAAATTTTGACGTTCGGGTGGTTAATTAAATAAAAAGGACTAAATTAAAAAAGGTGTAAAAGTTGCTCGAAGGATTAAATAGCTCAATTGTCAAATGAGGAAGGACCTAAAGTGCAAATAAGCCCAAAGGAGATATTTTGGATTGCAATACATGAGAAAAAAAATCAAGAAACGGGTGAAATAAGGGCAAAATTAGAAAGTTGTCAAAATTAGTTAAATAAAAATGAGACCAAATTGGAATATCTAGAATTCTCATCATTTTTCTTCATATTCATCAGCTGAAAAATAGCCATGGAAGAGGGTTTTCATACTCTAGCTTCATGTAAGTTTAATTCTTGCTTTCTCCTTGAAATTTCTAAGTTTTTGGACTTTTACAATTGGGTCCAACTTACTATGTCATTAGTTTTTGATTCCATGACTAATTTTTAAAGTTGCTATGGATGAGTGCTGGAAGCATATGATGAATAAACATAGAATTGAAGCTTTAATTTTGATATATGATGATTTTATCAAGTAAAATTGATGGAAATTGACTTTAGGACCTAATAGTGAAAGAGTTTGGAATTAAGGTCTAGTGTTAAAGTTTTGATTTCCAAGGGCTATGAAGTAGTTTAAAATGATAGAATAAAGTATTAATTAGAAAAATTAGCTCAATTGAGGGGTTAATTGAGTAAGGACTGAATTGTATGAACTGTGAAATTTGGGGCAAAATGAAAATTAACATTTTGCACTAAAACAGTTTTGGATAGTAGCAGTAGTCTAACTTTGAAAAATCACCAAAAATTGTAGAAATCGAATTAGAGGATGAATAAAATATGAAATTAAATTTTATTGAGTTTATTTTCTTATAGAAGAAATGATGTAAGCAATGGAATTGTGAATTATGAGATATAATAAATTTTGTCAGACAAGGTCAGAATGATTTCAGGTTCCCCTGTTCTAAATTTAGAAAATCATAAAAAATTGGAGGAAAATAATTAAGGGCTTAAATTTATATGTTTAAAATCCTGAATGAGTCTATTTTCAAGAGAAACAAACGAGAACACCATCCGAATCCTGTACAAGGAGATAATTAATTTTAGTGAAGAAGGGTCGGAACTGTCAAACAGCAGAACAAGAGTGACTTTAAAGAATAAACTGTACTTATTGGCTGAACCAAAAATTCTGAAAATTTTATGGTAATAATATATGTGAGTCTAGTATTAGGAAAGATTACCAGATCTTAATTTAGAGTTCTATAGCTGAAGATAAAAAATAATTTAGTGACTGTGACACAGATGGACAGCTTGAATATCTATATGAGTAAATAGTGAAAATTATAGATAATGTTATTTACAAGTGTGTTATTTATACTAAGGATGTGGATGGAGAGGAAGAGGGGGGAAAATATATGAATGAGTTGTGTATAAGCTGCTCACATCCCGATTATAATCGATAAATGTTAAATTAGAAATGATATAATGTTTTATTTCAAATATTTACTATGAAATTGTGATTATCGTTATGATATGAAAATTGAATTTGTAAGTTTATAAGTAAATGATACATCCTTTTTATTTATGTTTTTACATATTAATATATTATGTGAAATGTGAGTGAATATTATTGATATTTAATAAAATGATGGAAAGTGAGGAAGTTCCCAGATGAACCTTCGGAATAGAAAAAGGATACAGATGAATACCGTGAATATGTGATTATTGGTGGGCTGTGTGCGATACCACCGTATTTGTAACATCCTAAAATTATAGGCCTATGCATTTAGTGTAGGGATAGAATTAATTTGTTAATTTAAGTGATAGGGGTCTAAATTTGGGCTTAGAATTAGGCAAAGGCCCAGATTAAATTATTTTAAGGTGGCATCATTAACAATTAAAAAGGAACAAGTTTTGGGTCGCAAGAAGCTCATGTTTTTGGGCCATTTTCGGCAATTAAATGGGAGCAAGGGTGACGCCATAACAAGGGATTTAAGGGATTTAAATTTAAGTTTAATGAAGCCCAAATCTTTTAATTTAAATGAGTTAAATTTCGGCATTTAGAATTAATGAGGTGGACGACTACAAGGCTTAAAAATAGGAAGCTATATACGGATTTTTAAGTGATAATATCATAGATAAAAAGGAGAAAAGTTAGGAGCTTATCTTAAAGGAAGTGTTGGCCGAAAATCCACCACCTAGAGGAGTGTAAAATTCAGCTACTGCATGGCATAGAGGGTGCTGAAATTCTCCTCTCTTCTAGCTTAAATTTTAAGGGCGTTTTCGGTATTTAGCAGTAAGTGTCAAAAATCTATAAATAGGGGGAGCTAGCTCCTTGTTTCTGACATTGAAAAACCCTAAAATCCTCTCCCTTGGTGCCGAAATTCCCTAGCCTCTCCCTCTCCAAATTTATTTCTTCAATTTTTTCAAAAGCCGAAGCATCCATCGCTTTTTCTTTTATTCATCCTATTTGAGAAATTATTCTATACTTCCAGCATTTAAATATTCCATTGGTATTGTCGAATCCTCTCTCTAGTGCTAGCCGAATCTCCTAAGCTAAAGTAAGAGTCGATTTTTGTTTAGTTCTCATAATCTATTCCCGGTTTTTGAAAAGCAAAAGCCAAAAGCTAATAGTTTAAAGGTTTTCGGGATTTGAAGGAAGCTTGGTCGACTAGATCTAAAAGCTGAAAAATCATTAGTCTTCAATTTCGGGATTTTAAGGTAAGAAGAGTTGTTTATTCAAATACATAAAATTGGGTAGAACACTAACCATGGCCGAATATAGGAGAGGCCGTAGTTTTACATCTTTTCGGCTTCTTGAACAAAGTTGTAGATCGGTTTAGCAAGGGTATCGACATTAATCAGGTGTGTAGACCTCTAACACACTACCAATAAACCTGTATGTATATCTATTCATGTATGTTATGGGCTAAAAAGCCGAAATAAGGCTGTATAGACAGTCGAATGGAACCCTAAAAGGGTTAAGCAAGGATGCCAAGTACATAAACATAGAGCTCCCTATGTGTATCGAAAATATATATATATGACTGCATGATGTTTCCTTTATGTGTGTATGCATGGGATGGGATATTGATATGATGAAGGGGAAGTGCATGATAGGTCACGCAGTGATCGGGGGTAGAAAACCCACAAATATAAATGCTAGGTCACATTGTAATCGGTGGCTATGCCACGTTTAATGATTCCTACTTAATAGGAATAGGCAGTACGGCTGTCATTTTGGTGTGTAGCGGATGGAGGGTCGATTGTAGAAATCCCCAAGGTGTGATGGTTGGTACGGGTTGGTGTGTAGAGGATGGAAACCTAGGATGGGTTGGGTTAATCATTCTTTATTGTTTATTATGTGATTATGATTGATGCCTTCCTGTATGGGCCAGGGCCCATAATTTGTTTGTGGGCTTAGGTCGATGTGTGTTTTGAGATTTATACACTGAGTCTTTGTGACTCACGCTTTCCTTTTCTCTACTCTTCCAGATGAACAGTAGATCGTGGACATGGGAGCCGAGACGGACTCGAGGGGCCATCAAGTTCTATTTCTACAAGTTATTTTCTTTTGAGATTTCTTTAGGTTTAATTTATTTCAATCTTATTTCGAGAATATTTATGTAATAAGGCCCCCAGTTTTCATGCAACTAAGTCGTTTTCAATGTTAAGCACTTTATGAATTTTATGATAAGGTTTATTTATACTTAATAATACTAATACAAAGAGGTTTATATTCAAAAAGCCTCTCCTTTATTCAAATTTAATTAATTTAACTTGTGTTTTCAAAATCCGATATAATGTTATGTGTTGATAACATGCCAGATTCGGTCGAAACGCATGGGACGGGTTTGGGGTGTTACATTTTGGTATCAGAGCCCAGTTCAAAACTAGGGCTGTGAAATGGGTCTAGAAATGTTTTAGAAAAAAAATTGAATTTAAGATTTTGGTTTGAAGACATGGCCTTCGAGTCTACCGGCACCCAATCAACCCAGGTAAGTATTCTGAACTCCTGATTGTGATATAAATGTGGGCTTAATGGGCTTTATGGGACGTAGACTATCTAGATTAGAACTTGATGGACTCTAGGTTTAGACAAACAACTCTTCAATCCCATAAGACTTAATTCCACTAAACAAAACCTGTAAATGAGTCGCAAGACTAAAGTGTGGCAACAGGCATATGCATGTCTAGGAGTAGATCCGGAAGAGCTTGGTATTTAAGCAGTCCAAGTGACTCACCTCCTCTTCGCTGGAATCTAACCTGGTGCATAGTGACTGTTCACTTTAGCCATGACAGGGTGTGGCAATAGGCATACACATGACTAGGAGGGGATTCAGGGAGAGCTTGGTATTTAAGCAGTCCTAGTGACTCACCTCCTCTTCGCTAGAATCCTACCTGGTGCGTAGTGACTGTTCACTCTGGCTATAAAGGACTTGTTCATAGGCTGAACCCATAATTAAAACCCGAAAGGGACCAACCACCCTATTTTGCAAAAAAAAAAACCCTAAGTTTGGTACACCTAAAAAAAACACTTGATTTGAAAATGTTCACAGCTATGAAGAAATTACCAAATTGCCCTTGTTTTGCAAAATGACCAAAATAACCATGGTTTGAAGAATTACCAAATTACCCTTATTTGGTAAAATTATCGAATTGCCCTCGAATTTCAAAATTATCGAAATACCCCTGACTTTCAAAATTACTGAAATACCCCCAGATTTCAAAATTACCGAAATACCCCCGGATTTCAAAATTACTGAAATACCCCTGGATTTCAAAATTGCCGAAATGCCCCGGATTTCAAAATTATCGAAATGCCCCGGATTTCAAAATTATCGAAATACCCCAGATTTCAAAATTACCGAAATACCCTCAGATTTCAAAATTACGGGAATGCCATGGATTCCAAAATTACCAAAATACCCCCAGTTTTCATAATTACCAAATTACCTCCGGGAATGCAAAATTACCAAAACACCCTTATTTGACAAAATCACCAAGGAACCTTATTTCGAAAAATTACGAAAATACCCTATAGGATAAAAATTACGAAAATACCCCTGGGTAGTGAAAACAACTACAACGACACCAACAACAACACTTTTCTGTAATGAACGTGAGTTCATGTATATGTTTATTAGAGGATATGAATTTGAGACTGTGTGGTGAATGCGAATTCGAAAGAACTACTCTTAAAGCTATTATTCATAAGACTGTCCATGGTTAAAACAGTGGAAGAAAACTAATAGTTCATAAAATTTCTAATCAGATAAACGTGAATCGGTAGAATGAGTACAAGGGGACGAGGACGCTCTAGAAGCGAATATCGGTGCGTACCCTACCATAGTATACTAAGTGCTTATTTTGGCTTTAGAATTAGAGTGCGTAGCGAAAGCATAGTAGTGAGACTTAAGTAGTATGATTACTAGTTAGTTGGAAATTTCGAGGACGAAATTTCTTTAAGGGGGTAGAACTGTAACATCCAAAAATTATGGGCATATGCATTTAGTGTAGGGATAAAATTAATTTGTTAATTTAAGAGATAGGGGTCTAAATTTGGGCTTAGAATTAGGCAAAGGCCCAGATTAAATTATTTTAAGGTGGCATCATTAACAATTAATAAGGAACAAGTTTTGGGTCGCAAGGAGCCCATATTTTTGGGCCATTTTCGGCAATTAAATGGGAGCAAGGGTGACGCCATAACAAGGGATTTAAGGGATTTAAATTTAAGTTTAATGAAGCCCAAATCTTTTAATTTAAATGAGTTAAATTTCGGCATTTAGAATTAATGAGGTGGATGACTACAAGGCTTAAAAATAGGAAGCTATATACGGATTTTTAAGTGATAATATCATAGATAAAAAGGAGAAAAGTTAGGAGCTTATCTTCAAAGGAAGTGTTGGCCGAAAATCCACCACCTAGAGGAGTGTAAAATTCAGCTACTGCATGGCATAGAGGGTGCCGACCTTCTCCTCTCTTCTAGCTTAAATTTTAAGGGCGTTTTCGGTATTTAGCAGTAGGTGTCAAAAATCGATAAATAGGGGGGCTATCTCCTTGTTTCTGACATTGAAAAACCCTAAAATCCTCTCCCTTGGTGCCGAAATTCCCTAGCCTCTCCCTCTTCAAATTTATTTCTTTAATTTCTTCAAAAGCCGAAACTTTTCCCCACTTTTTTTTTCCCTTGTACCGATTTCTCTAAAAAGCCGAAGCATCCATCGCTTTTTCTTTTATTCATCCTATTTGAGAAATTATTCTATACTTTCGGCATTTAAATCTTCCATTGGCATTGCTGAATCCTCTCTCTAGTGCTAGCCGAATCTCCTAAGCTAAGGTAAGAGTCGATTTTTGTTTAGTTCTCATAATCTATTCCCGGTTTTTGAAAAGCAAAAGCCAAAAGCTAATAGTTTAAAGGTTTTCGGGATTTGAAGGAAGCTTGGTCGACTAGATCTAAAAGCTGAAAAATCATTAGTCTTCAATTTCGGGATTTTAAGGTAAGAAGAGTTGTTTATTCAAATACATAAAATTGGGTAGAACACTAACCATGGCCGAATATAGGAGAGGTCGTAGTTTCACATCTTTCCGACTTCTTGAACAAAGTTGTAGATCGGTTTAGCAAGGGTATCGACATTAATCAGGTGTGTAGACCTCTAACACACTACTAATAAACCTATATGTATATCTATTCATGTATGTTATGGGCTAAAAAGCCAAAATAAGGCTGTATAGATAGTCGAATGGAACCCTAAAAGGGTTAAGCAAGGATGCCAGGTACGTAAACATAGATCTCCCTATGTGTATCGAAAATATATATATATATATATATATGACTGCATGATGTTTCCTTTATGTGTGTATGCTTGGGATGGGATATTGATATGATGAAGGGGAAGTGCATGATAGGTCACGCAGTGATCGGTGGTAGAAAACCCACAAATATAAATGCTAGGTCACATTGTGATCGGTGGCTATGCCACGTTTAATGATTCCTACTTAATAGGAATAGGCAGTACGGCTGTCGTTTTGGTGTGTAGCGGATGGAGGGTCGATTGTAGAAATCCCCAAGGTGTGATGGTTGGTACAGATTGGTGTGTAGAAGATGGAAACCTAGGATAGGTTGGGTTAATCGTTCTTTATTGTTTATTATGTGATTATGATTGATGCCTTCCTGTATGGGCCAGGGCCCATAATTTGTTTGTAGGCTTAGGTCGATGTGTGTTTTGAGATTTATACACTGAGTCTTTGTGACTCACGCTTTCCTTTTCTCTACTCTTCCAGATGAACAGTAGATCGTGGACATGGGAGCCGAGACGGACTCGAGGGGCCATCAAGTTCCATTTCTACAAGTTATTTTCTTTTGAGATTTCTTTAGGTTTAATTTATTTCAATCTTATTTCAAGAATATTTATGTAATAAGGCCCCCAGTTTTCATGCAACTAAGTCGTTTTCAATGTTAAGCACTTTATGAATTTTATGATAAGGTTTATTTATACTTAATAATACTAATACAAAGAGGTTTATTTTCAAAAAGTCTCTCCTTTATTCAAATTTAATTAATTTAACTTGTGTTTTCAAAATCCGATATAATGTTATGTGTTGATAACATGCCAGATTCGGTCGAAACGCATGGGACGGGTTTGGGGTGTTACAGTATTCACTATTATTGGTGGGTTGTGTGCGATACCACCGTATTCATTATTATTGGTGGGCTGTGTGCGATACCCCTATGAATATGTGATTATTGGTGGCCTGTGTGCGATACCACCGTGTTATTTGTTATTGGTGGGCTGTGTGCAAAACCACTGTGTATCCAATATTATTCTGAAGTGTTCATCGGGAAACTTTGACTATGTGAAATTACGTGTGACAATGTGGTGACAAGTGCAGGGTTATAAGTGCATGTAAATGTGAGCAATGTCTATGATGTGTATTTGTAATATGGTAAGGTTTGAAATGAGTAAGTGTACGACTAACAAATGGCAAAGTATAAGGCTTGGTTGAATATCTTAAATTGGTTCTTGACTGTATTAAAAAGTTGGTAAAGATAAAGGATCAAATGATTGAGAAATATGGCTTGGAAAATAGCCTAATTTTTGTCCACACAGGTAGACACAGGCGTGTGTCTAGGCCGTGTGTGACAAGTGGTCTACCCCATGGGCGTATGGTCTGGCTGTGTGTCCCAGTCACATGGGCGTATGACCCTTATATATGAGAAAATTTTTAAAAGTCGTGAAAAATTTTCCTGAGGATCCAATTTAGTCTCAACCCGATCTTAATGCATGATTTGGACCTCGAAGGTTCGTTAAAGGAACATTTATAATTAGTCTCGGTATTTTAACGATAACGATTTCAAATTATCTGTAAGTGTTCTATACTCCTTGGTAATGCCTCGTAACTCTGTTCCGGCGACAGATACGGGTTGGGGGTGTTAGCACTTGATATGTAACACCCTAAAATATATAGGGCTAGAAGTAATACTTTACCAAGAAATAAGTCATAGTCTTGATGGTTAAGAGCATGGTATACTCTATAGAGATCTTAAATTCTATCCACTCCTCTCCCATTTATAATTTAATATTATAAATTATTACATTTATCCAAACTATAGACTTTTATGTATTACTACTGAATCTTAAACACGACAAAGCATGCTCTGTATACATAATAACCCGATACGCCACTTCATTGGCGTGGTTCTGGCATTGTCCCTCTTGACATAGATTCACATCATCCAAACTTGTAACATCTCAAGAACTTAGTGAGAAAATACATAATTTTACCTTAACCTATATTTGAATGTATCAGTTGATAATTCATCTTGATGATTATTACATTCCAAGTCACTTAACCTTACTTCTGGCGAATACTTTCTCAAACTTTGTTTCTTTTATATACGTTAGATACCACGCATTACTCTAATCCATTCTTATTTTTCATCGATGACTTCAGTTCTTCAATTTTTCCCTTTCTTAACGTTCAAAATCCATACCAATATCCTTTTGAGGACCAGTGCAACTCGAATATCATCTCGTGTTCATACCTAATCCAGAACCAATGTACAATCAAAATTCTTATTAAACTCATACATAATTGGTGAATACCTTTTTTGAACAATTAGAAATTTACCTTTATTCAGAACACTTTATTCATTACTATTCTATATTTCTTCAATTCATTATCTTCAGTGGATTCTTAGCCTTACATAGTTCTTACCATGTACTAATAGATACTTATACCATATTGAATTTACTGAGTATTTAAAGAATCACTCATAACATGTCACAGAGCTTCATACAGAGCACACCATAAGAAATCCCAGTCAAAATACTCCTCAAAGGCTTTTCATTAAGAGTTCGCCACAAAGGAGTTTCCTTCAGAGTTCGCTACAAAGGCATTTCTTTCAAATTTTTCCACAAAGGCATGTCTTTTAGAGTTCCCTACAAAGGCATTTCTTTCCTGACGTGTTTAGGATTTTCCTGATGTGTATAGGATTTTCCTAAACTCACATTACGTGAGGTTTGCCCATCATCGTCTTAGGACACGCAGAGAACCTCATTGGGTAATCACCATTCATATTTCGTCTTTAGAGGGTGCCATGTCCATGGATTTTTTTCCTTCAGAGTTCATGTTTTCTAGCGGCGCTTAAACAGTTTGCGACACTTTGATAAGCACCACAAAAAAAAGCTGCTAAATTTTACGAAGCTTCTCAGAAAAACACTGCTAAAGAACATGATCTTTAGCGGCACTTTTACTGAAAACGCCTCTATAGAACATGGTTTTTAGTGGCGATTTTTTACAAATGCCGCAAAAGATCATGTTCTTTAGTGGCGTTTGTAGTAAAAGCACCGCTAAAGATCATGTTCTTTAACAGCTTTTGTAGGAAAAGTGCAATTAAAGATCATGTTCTTTATCTGCGTTTTTATGAGAAGCGCCGCTAAAGATCATGTTTTTTTAACATCGTTTGTAGTAAAAGCGTTGCTAAATACCATGTTCTATAGTGGCGCTTGTGAAAAAACGCCACTAACTTTAACAAATTTTACCAACCCATTTTATTTCATATAGAACCCAAATTTTTAACACATTTTCCTGTAACTTCAAATCCAACCAAAAACTTCAAATCTAAATGATACTATCATAAAAGAAATATGTATATGATATAAGTTAATAAATGAAATAAAAATATATTAAAAAGTTTTATTGTTAAGATATTCTCACAATAGGAAAACAAAAGTCTAAGATGGCAGATTCTGCGATCAATTCTACTGAAACATCTTCATCATATTTTGAAGCTGTTACTGGAGTTCGTCATATTTTCCTGTTGCCTCTGCTTCCCTCGCTGCTGCCTCTACTTTAAGATGTAGTTGGAGTTCATCATATTTTCTTTGAGCCTCTACTTCTCTCGATGTTGCCTCCGCTTTAAGTTGAGCAATTTGTTCAATTGTGCTCGCTTGTATCTTAGCCATCTGGTCTCTTAACCTCTAAACTTCAGCTTGAGCCTGATTCACCGAAGGCATCTATTGCTATGAGATGGATCCAAAATATTGGGTTGGGTTAACAAAAGATAAATCGAACCCGACCATATCTTTCAGGACCTAAAACTTCAGTAATAATTCAGTTATCAATGTCGTCCAAATTAACAGAACTATCACTTGAAGCGATCCATTCATACTCCGCCATTTTATCCTTTAGTTTCTCCTTAATAAATCAATTAAGGAGTTAGAAACAAAATATATAATCAAACAAATGAAACTTAACTTGGCATTATTTGCAATACAAACAACGAATTAAACCATTATAATTAAGTATGATAAATATTTAAAATAATTCAAATTTTATTAAGTAAATATACCATAATTTCTGCAGCTTCAATAGTCATAGGAGATCTATCTTTCTTTCTATATGTAATGTCAAAAATCTGAAGGCATTCAACTTTTTGACCAGATGATAGTTCCTACAATATAGTAGGAAAAATATTATTTAGTAGAAAGTAATTAATATTTGACACAATTAATAAATTCAAAATACCTCGTCATCAGCTACACAAGCAAAACTTTTCGGCCCATCTGTGTGTGCGAATTTTGTTTTTTCCAACTTGTTGTTCCAACTCGCTCACGATCCTACATTACGAAATTATTATTACGTATATAGTAAATACTATAAACCAAAATAATTATAAGAGTTTGGAATTATAATTTCCAACTGATGAGTTGTTTTCCTCCTCAATCTTTCGTGAGATTTGGTATGAAACTTGAATCCATTAATGAGGAAGGCATTATTTCTTTTCACTACTCTATTCGGACATTGGGAAAGCCATTTAACTTCTTCATTGACTTCCTTTCCACTCCAAACCAATTGAATTGAAAGTAAATTGATTAATTATAATGTTATACGAAAACATTATTATTTGTCATTGAAAGCTTCAATTGCATAACGTCTTCCCTAACCATTCATGAAAAGATTCTGTGAATAACTTAGGAATCTCTTGATGTTGTAATCTTCAAAAGCGTGAACCAGATCTCAAGACTTGTTTAAACTCACTATGTTAAAAAATGGATTACTTGGTTAGAAAATAAACAAATGAAAAAGATGAATATTTTTCAAATTCTAAAACTTACTTGCATAAAGGTTCAATTGAATCGTGGTGAAAAAGAACATATCGATGTGCTTGTACCCAAGATCTATCATCTAAGTGTGCAATTTCAACTTTACCGATTGGTTGTCCATAACTTCGAAATAGATAAGTTTTAGATAAGTTATGATTAGTGAGCTCAGCATTTCTACTTGGTCTATTCAATCTTATTTCAACATCTTCTAAATATCTAGAGCAGAAAGTCATACACTCCTCAGCTAAGTAACCTTTAGCAATTAATCCTTTTGAATAAGACTTATTACGACAATGAGACTTCAATTTGCATAGGAACCTAAACACGATATACAACATTATCAGAATTTGTAATTAAAAGTATATTCATGAATGAATGAAAACTTTGCAAATAAATTAGAACCTCTCTATAGGATACACCCATCGATAGAAAACCGGTCCACTAAGTTTTTCTTCATGAGGGAGATGGATTAGCAAGTGCACCATAATAGTGAAGAACGAAGGTGTAAAGATCTTCTCCAAGTTGCATAAATTAAAGGTGGCTTGATTTTATACTTTCTCAAGTTCTTCAACAATCAAAACTTTGCCACAAATAGCTTTCAACAAGTGATGAGACCACTTACATGGCTCAACCCACTAACTAAGGAAAGGAGTAGAAAATTTGGAAACTGCTAAGATCCATTTATGGACTTAAACAGGTGTCTCATTCATGGAATAAAAGATTTGATCAAACGATCAAGACTTTTGGATTTGAGCAAAATGCTTATGAACCTTGTGTTTATAAGCATATCAAGGAAAAAAAATATGGTCTTCCTAGTTTTGTATGTTGATGATATTCTACTTATCGGAACGATGTAAGAGAATTGTCATCGATCAACTGTGGTTAGCTTAACAGTTTAGCATGAAGGACTAGGGTGAAGCTAGTTATATTCTTGGAATTCGAATCCTTAGGGATCAAAAGAATAAAACAATAGCACTATCTCGAGCTTCATACATCGATAAAGTACTGGAACGTTTTACAATGAATGATGCAAAGCTAGGCGTTCAACTGACTACATCAGGTTTTCATCTTTCTTTAGATGGTTATCCTAAGAATGTGGAAGAAAGAGAGTATATGAGTAAGGTTACATATGCTTTTGCAGTTGGAAGCCTTATGTATGTGATGCTTTGCATACGTCCATATATCTATTTCACAGTGTGAATGGTTAGTCGATATCAAGCGAATTCAGGTCTCAGGCATTGGCAAGTTGTAAATCATATATTAAGGTATCTTAAAAGAACTAGGGATTATATGCTTGTGTATTCTAGGAACGACCTTACTTCTATTAGATGCACAGAATCAGACTTCCAAACCTATAAAGATTTGAGGAAATTGACATCGGGAAATGTATTCATTCTAAGCCATGAAGCCATAGTATGGAGAAGTGTAAAACAAACTTGCACTACTAACTCTACTATGGAGGCCGAGTATGTGGCTGCTTTTGAGGCAAAAAAAAGTAATATGGCTTCGAAAGTTCTTAACTGAACTTGATGTTATTCCTCGTATGGAAAAAGCTATAACACTGTATTGTGATAATAGTGTTGCAATAGCTAATAGCAAGGAAATAAGAAGTCACAAGAGGACGAAACATATTGATTAGAAGTATCACTTGATACGAGAGGCAGTAGCCAAAGCAATTATAAATGTGATGAAAGTAGCTTTTGAAAATAACCTTACAGATTCGTTCATTAAGACTCTTGTAACTAGGAGTTTTAACAAACACGTCGAGGATATGGGAATGCGAAACAAGACACATTTCCTTCACTAGGACAAGTGGGAGATTGTTGGGAATGTGCCCATATTGTAGTAAATATGTAACTATTTTCTATTTATTTAAACAATAAATAAATTTAATTTCATATTTTACTATTATATATTTTTTTATTTTCTGTCTTTTATATTTTGCATGCATAGAGAAATTGTGACAAGAAAATATTATCTCATTGATTGTCTAAAGTTTAAACTGAAGATAAGTGGCATTGTCAATAACGTTTACAGTGCAAGAAAGACAACTTACTTCAGTAGATAATCTAAATGAGTCCGTAATCCCATAAAAGAATCATAGTGAGCATTTAATTCAAATACTGAGAAGGATTGTTATATTGTCTACAACTCCAATTGGGGAGATGGCTAGTCTTGGCTATCGGAGTAGTGAATAATAACTCTTGAAAAGAGTCATATTTTTTTCCTTTCAAACTAGCTAATTATTTGTATTTAAGTATATTTTGTTGTATTTTAGGGTATTTTAATTAACATTTGTTATATTACATTTGGACTTGGGCTATGTTGAGTTATTTGGTGCTTTTCATTGGTTTTTGTGGAAGTTTTGTGTAGTGGTAGGAAAGGAACAAGTTTTTGAAGAAAGGAAATAAAAGAGTGAAGTTTTGCTAGGGAAAAGTGCAGATGATATGCTAGCACGAGTGCCGCAGCAATGTTGGGAAGACTGAGTCAAATGTTTTACATGTAGCTGTTTCAGTTTGAAATTTAAACTTGTACCAAATAAATCACCCTAGAAAAGAGGAGAAGATTAACACAAATTGTATGGCTAAACTCTATCTATAAAAGGACAATGAAGGGAACCTTAAAAGGCATCTCAGAGAGAAGTAGAAGAGTAAGATATCTTGAGTTGAAGAGGAAGTCATCCTCTCGGTCAACATAGGATTGTGCTACTGTAGTGTGGATCAGTGAAAGTTGTTTTCCCGACATTCTTCTATTATTTACTTAGTGTTACCTTGTGGACTTAATTAGTTGTAAATGATAATGATGGTTTGGAATTATAATTTCCAACTGATGAGTTAAATCTCTTCGGGTTTGGGTTATTTTGATGATACTTAATTGTTTTTAATTTTCATGGTATAAATCTGATTATCTTGTTACACATTCAATTGTTTAAGTGCAATCCTTAGGAATAGTCGATGGCATATTATTCTTGTTAAGTTGATTTAATGCTGGAAATGTTAGATTACTTAACTAATATTGGATGGCATGAGCAACATTCGAATGATGCTTGCATCATAAAGAAGGAATTATACATGTAACACCCCTTGACCCGAGTCCATCGCCGGATAAGGGTTTACAAGTGTTACCATGCAATCTAACACTTAAGCTAAAACAATTGAATCATGGATGATCATCTTTATTAAAGAATTATCTATAAACAAATAATAAACACATGTGTAACACATAACCTATATATTAGATCCAAATCATACACAAAAGAAACATTGATGAACATAATTCATCATACCGTGTATATTACATCAATATCACATAAACAAGTAGATTTCATGAAAATTCATAAGTGTCTAAGCTTCTTATAGCATAAAGTCCTAGTTACAAATAAACTAATGCGTGCAACCATTACACATCAATTGTACACCCACTTAATAGGCCGAATATGCATGGTTCCATTATTGGCATTTCATGTACATTACCTAGCATAAACCGAGTTTAACGATTTCATGCACTCAATAAAAACAAGTAATTCAACAAGTCGAATACATATATAAATATATAAATAAAAATGCATACATCTCAATTATGCACTCTTTTCCATACTTGACTATGCCTAAACTATTTTAAACATTTTAACCACATTTGCAATGGTCACCTAGATTTGGCTGAATACACATACTCATTTTATTCAATATAATTTACCCTATTTAAAACAACCGAATTTGATACATATCTAAATACATACTTCACAAGCATATAACTCAAATTCATATTCATATCAATTTCATGAAATTCAAATGCCTAACATCTCTCTCTCTATTAATCTATCACATATACACATGATTAAAATTCTACCTTAATCTATCAAAGTGACCATCAAAGATCAAAATACATATACATGTCATGGCATATATCTATTAAACCATTTCATATAATGCCTAAACCACATCCAAACATAAATGATAATTCATGGCATGGGCAAACTATATCATCAAAACACGAAACAAGTTATCCAAAATAGATAGCCATTTTCGCATGGCTAGCATATTTACACGATTACAAAACATTAGTTATACTGTTTAGTCTAACCTATACATGCCCTTTTTAGGACAAAACTAAGTTATTCAATACCAAAAGAAAGTCGATAGTGCAGTTGACTTCTTCCCAGATCCTTCAAGTCCGTAGCTTGAACCTAAAATCCATAAAACAAGGGTAAACAAGAATACACACAGTAAGCTTGCTAGCGTAGTAAGTCTCAAGCAATATTTGTGACATATACACACATACTTAACAATTTAACTTCCATTCTTACGGCAATTAGCATAGATAATTCAGTACGAGTTTCACCTAGCCAAATATTAGTCATATCCTTAATCTAATCAATAGTGGTTTATCACATGAATTTATACAATAACATTTCATATATATAACACCACACTATCGATATATGATAAAGGCATGTATAGCTAGACTCACACGCGCTACGGTAGACCTAGAATCGACTAAACCGTAAGCTCTGATACCAATCAAATGTAACACCCCTTGACCCGAGTCCATCGCTGGATAAGGGTTTACAGGTGTTACCATGCAATCTAACACTTAAGCTAAAACAATTGAATCATGGATGATCATCTTTATTAAAGAATTATCTATAAACAAATAATAAACACATGTGTAACACATAACCTATATATTAGATCCAAATCATTCACAAAAGAAACATCGATGAACATAATTCATCATACCGTGTATATTACATCAATATCACATAAACAAGTAGATTTCATGAAAATTCATAAGTTTCTAAGCTTCTTATAGCATAAAGTCCCAGTTACAAATAAACTAATGCGTGCAAACATTACACATCAATTGTACACCCACTTAATAGGCCGAATATGCATGGTTCCATTATTGGCATTTCATGTACATTACCTAGCATAAACCGAGTTTATCGATTTCATGCACTCAATAAAAACAAGTAATTCAACAAGCCGAATACATATATAAATATATAAATAAAAATGCATACATCTCAATTATGCACTCTTTTCCATACTCGACTATGCCTAAACTATTTTAAACATTTTAACCACATTTGCAATGGTCACCTAGATTTGGCCAAATACACATACTCATTTTATTCAATATAATTCACCCTATTTAAAACAACTGAATTTGATACATATCTAAATACATACTTCACAAGCATAGTCAAATTCATATTCATATCAATTTCATGAAATTCAAATGCCTAACATCTCTCTCTATTAATCTATCACATATACACATGATTAAAATTCTACCTTAATCTATCAAAGTGACCATTAAAGATCAAAATACATATACATGTCATGGCATATATCTATTAAACCATTTTATGTAATGCCTAAACCACATCCAAACATAAATGATAATTCATGGCATGGGCAAACTATATCATCAAAACACGAAACAAGTTATCCAAAATAGATAGCCATTTTCGCATGGCTAGCATATTTACACGATTACAAAACATTAGTTATACTATTTAGTCTAACCTATACATGCCCTTTTTAGTACAAAACTAAGTTATTCAATACCAAAAGAAAGTCGATAGTGCGGTTGACTTCTTCCCAGATCCTTCGAGTCCGTAGCTTGAACCTAAAATCTATAAAACAAGGGTAAACAAGAATACACACAGTATGCTTGCTAGCTTAGTAATCTCAAGCAATATTTGTGACATATACACACATACTTAACAATTTAACTTCCATTCTTATGGCAATTAGCATAGATAATTCAATACGAGTTTCACCTAGCCAAATATTAGTCATATCCTTAATCTAATCAATAGTAGTTTATCACATGAATTTATACAATAACATTTCATATATATAACCTATGCATTTGAATATTTCAAGTTACAGAAATATAACATAATTTCGATCTCATTGCACATCTTATTCATAACCAAAGTTTTAAGTGTAACATCCTAAAATTGGGGTTATTTGTGATTGAATATTTTCTCTTGTGTATGAATTGCTGTGATATTATTCATGGTGTTATAAGACTTAATTAGGGGTCTTGAGTAGGCTCGGTTTAGTAGAATAAATTTTAGTATGGTTTATTTAATGAAGAGGATTAAGTGAGCTTAGCACTTAAGTTAATTTAAGTGTTAATTAAAGCACATGAGGAGTTAGTGGCAAAGTGGATATGGTGTTTGAACTTATAGCTTGAGGTTAGAGGTTCGAGTAGTATGTTTAGCATTTTGGTTTATTTTTGTGCTTTAGCATTTATGGCCGGTCAACCTATGTTTATGATAGGTTAGACTTTCATCTTTTAGTAAGTTGAAATTTGTTATGGAAAGCTTGAAGTTAGGGATAAGAATCTTGAGTTTATGGTATTATGAGTGGACAAAGGCATGGAAGGTGGAGAATGTTTTGGAAAGAAATCCTATGCCTTAATGCATGTATGTGGACGGCATGTAAGGCTAGGGGGAGTGGCCGAATTTTTGGTAGGTAGTTTTGGGGGGGATTGTTGGCTAGTCTTTTGTTTTGTGCATCTTTTTGTGTTTGTTTTTCCTCTCCAAAAAGCTCTCATCTTTGGCCGAATCTCTAAGTTACTTTTGGTGCAAAATTTCTTTTGATGATAGCTTCATTTTGTTGAAACAAAATACCACTTTCTTTCTCTCATTTGTCCTTTTGAACCAAACTACATTTTTGCATTTTGTGCAGTTTCTTCTTTGGTAAAGTTTGTGTTGACCGAATACCATTTCTTCCATCTCTCTTTTTCTTCCTTTGATCAATTCTTTTTCATTCTCTTTTCAACCTTTATCAAAACCAAAAACCATTCTTTCTTTCTCTAAACTTTGGCTGAATCTCCTACACCATCATCTTCCATCTACTTCTTTTCTTTTCTACTCAAAACCGAATCCCCTATTTCTCCTTTCTTCTCAATAATTTCTTTATTGGCTGAATATACTCCTTTGGGTGTGCCGAAACTCTCTTCTTCCATTTAGAAGTATCTTGGCCGAATATTAAAGGTGGTAAGGATTTATTTTTTTAAGGATTATTCTTTTGATTATTCAAAAGCCGTAGGCTATTAATGTTAATGATTGCCGATTGTAGGGAAGTGAAGCAGAATCGCGTATCGGTTGCCATAGTTAGTACTCGAAGGTGATTAGGTGAGGTTTCGGGTTCATGTGATAACCCCGTAGAATTATTTGGTTTGGCCGAATAGTCCATGTCCCTAACTCTTGTGTTGGCCGAATATAGGAGCAAGAAATCTTGTGTGGCCGATTGACTCTTTGAGGATTAGGACTATCGTTGGTGACAGGTGTGTACATACACACCTTATAACTATTTAATGTGCTAAGTGATTATATGTATGCTTAATCGGATTGTGTAGATTCGGATGTAATACCATCATGGTATAAACAAGGATTCGGGTAAGTCTTTGTTACTAAGAGCTTTCTTATGATGCTTTTAGGAAGCATGGCATATTTGGTATATGAGGTTTATAATATTTGGCTCATGATAGATTTGTTGGATGTTGTTAAATAAATTTATTGGCATGATAATTGTTAAATACATATTATTGTTAGATGTGGGATTAAATGAGTGGAGGGGGAAGTGATATTCGTGTCGACGGACACCAGTGGTTTGGTACCACATATTGTGACTACAGTCACCAGAGGTTTGGCACCTCCAAAAGTTTGACACCTCATAGCGTCTCGTCCCTGTGGTTAACACCATCGTGGGTTGGCCCCACATTTGGGATATGGGATTGACGCCAGTGATTTGGTATCACAACGATGGGTTGGCCCCATCATTCGATTTGTGTCTTTGGACACCAGAGATTTGGTATTTCCAGTGATTTGGTATCACATCTGTGACTTTGAGTCACCAGTGGTTTGGCACCACCAGTGGTTTGGTACCACACGGGGTAGAGAAAGGCGTTTGGATGGCTAGGATGGGTGCATATTAATCTTGTGCATGTTAATTGGTTATGATTTGTGTATGTGTTGCACTAAATCGGGGAAGGGTTACACATTGAGTCTTGTGACTCACCTTCTCCTTTAATTTTTCAGGTGACTCGTAGATTGTGGACGAGGAGCCGGATGGACTCGAGGTGGCCATGCAGTGGAAATTTGAACTAAATGAACTTTGAATTTTATTTATATTTCTGTTGGTTTATTTTGCTTAAAATGTAATAAGGCCTCCTAGTATTATATTTTGGTTATTTTATCTGTTTTGAATAATTTGTTTAACAACTTAATGACTTGAAAATGATGCACATGTTTTCTCAAAATCAAACGTAAATGTTTTATTGTGCCATCGGGTACCTTTGAAATCGGTAACAACATGACTTTATGTATTATAATCAACACTAATTAATTTTTGTTTTCTTCAATGTTTTCAACAAAAATTTTTAAATCTGCTTAAAGGGATGTTACAAAATATTTTCCTCTGTAACATACCAAATTCGGTCGTAATGTTTGGGCCGGGTTTGGGGTGTTACATTAAGTATCACAATTATATGTCTATACCTCAACTTCTCGTATATATATATATATATATATATATATATATATATATATATAAATCATACCAATCAATGATAAGCCTAATATCCTGAGATAAAATTCAATTCGAGTCATTAATTTCATCACATCACAATTAGCTCATATAAAGTAAACTAACTTACTTTATCACTTACCAATATAATAAGCTAATTTCCTTTTTCTTTTTAGAGCTTATAGATCAATCTACTATATATATACATCTCAAACTCTCTGTTTTGACGTATCACCGGCAAAAAGCCTGGTAGGCATTAAAGCCCGAAATAAATCACCGGCACAAGGCCTGCTAGGCAGTAAGCCTAAAATGAATCACCGGCACAAGGCCTGCTAGGCACAAAGCCTGCTAGGCATAAAGCCTGAAATAAGTCACCGGCACTAGGCCTGCTGGGTAATAAGCCTGAATATGTTTATCAAATCAATTCATTAACTCACATTTCTTATCATATACATCACTATCAATTCATATACACAAAACCAATTCACTTGTCATATTGAAAACATATACTTGTTCACATCACATTAACAGAATATATTTAATCCAATTTAACACCTTTACATTCAGCTAACACATAATTCTATAGCCAACATTATTAAATTTCATCCTTTAACATGTTTATAATTTACTTTTGAACATATAAGTGCTTAAGGACTTACCTCGGCTGTCGATGGACCGTGCAAATCGGCTATTCGAGAACCTTCGTCTTTCCCCGATCTAAATCCGTTTTTCTTTGCTCTTGATCTAAAACACATTAAAATTTATCTCATTCAAGTACATGTCATCTCAATTTAGTCCCTAAGCACATAAATAGGCAATTTACCATTTTACCCCTACTATTTCAAATTTTTACAATTTAGTCCTATTTGCCTAAAACACAAAATACACCAAACTTCTCAATACCCCTTAAGGGCCGAATATGTATAGGGACTATACAAGTCCTTTTCTTTCACTTATTTTGCAAATAAGCCCCTCTAAAATTTCATTTTTACAATTTGGCCCTAAAAACAAAAATTCATCAAAATTTCCAATACATAATATACTAATTTTTAACTTATCTTTTATCTAACATCATCAAACATCAAAAACCATATAAACCTATCAATAGCCGAACCTCAAACATGCTTAGATTCAAAAATTTTAACATGGGTCAGTTACGGTTTGAAGCAACGATCTCAAAAACGTAAAAATTAACAAAAACCAAATTCAAACTAACCTTGAAATCAAGTTTCCAAGTGCCGAAAATCAAAGAACATAAACCCCCTTTTCTTTCTCAATATTCGGCCATGAGAGAGTGAGAAAGATGATGGTTTTGTTTATGTTATTTTAACATATTATAAAAGTAATTATTCAATTACTAATTTAACCTTTAATATAAAATAAAAACTAACATATATCTTAAGGTTATTCTTGACGTAAGCCACCCACTAACTCAAAAATGTGTTATTTACCCTTTTAATGCTCCACTTTAAAAAGCCATCATCAAATAGGCACTTTACACTATAGTTTGAGACTTTTAAAATTTACGCGATTAAGTCCTTTTTGTCAAATTAAGCACCCAAACGATGAAATTTTTCTACGAAACTTTCATACATTTTAATTCACACATAATAAACACAAAATAAAATATTAAAATATTTCTCGGACTCGGATTCATGGTCCCAAAACCACCGTTCCGATTAGGGTCAAATTCGGTCTGTTACAATACAATTTACTGTAATAAGACCCTGTATGAGTAGGGACCGTGACTTGAGGTTTCGCACCTAAAAGTGGCAGGCCACTCTAGGACTCTTCTACACAGTAAGTTCATCAAGATTTTGCCATAGAACTATTTCTATTAAGGTTAATTCTGAGTAATCCTAACCTACTACATAAATATCATAGACAATATACTTGATTCTCTGTCGAAATACCTTCACCTTAGCATTTTTAGTTGATTATTTGTTCATTTATATATTTTTCACATAATAGTTCCCATATTTTCATCTTTGTTATCACCTTTTCCATAGCATTTCCAGTTATTTACCAATTCCATATATTACTCATCATTGCATAGTTACCTTAGTCTTTTCATAACATTTCATTCAATCATTTTGCCATAACATTAACCCGACTTTAATAAAATAACTTGACCAACTTTGTGCCTCAACCTGATCCTCGTGGGAACTACACTCACTCATCACTTTATTACTTAAATAGACGTGCTATTTGAACAAATTCATATATAATTTCACACATGACATTGACTCCACAACTAGGGACATAGATGTATTTGTTGGTAGAATGATACATTGGACTGGACCTATGATGAATTAATTTTAAATCCGTTTATGAATTAATTCACTTGTGACTTTCATGGTGTGATTTAACAAAATCTCGAGTTAATCATTAACTATGCGTCATGTGCTTTGGTATAAGTGGAGGCTTATGCTCTAAAGATGATCGAGCCCATAGTTGGTATGTTGGGTACATAACTTGTGCATGGCATGGCTTTTCTAGAGATAGTGGGATTCATGGCTCAATTAAAGAGATAATGTATCCTCTCATCAGCATTGTGTGGATTGTTAAATATGGAACGTGGCCACCGGTTGCTAGTTCTCAAATGAGCAATTTTTCACAGTCATTTGTTGACAGTGATCATGTTAATCATTAAGAAGACACAATGGTGACAATGAGATAAAATAGGATTGTATTGAGTGAACATGTAACAGCCCATTTTTAGTGAAATCAGAATAGTGATTTTAGGACCACAAATTTGACGAGTAAATTCTTATTATTTTATTATTTTGATGTCTACAGTATCTGAGTAGGGTCGTAGAAAAATTTTGTTAAGATATTTTGACGTTTGCATTCTTAATTAAGAGAAAAGGACTAAATCATAAAAAAGTGGAAAAGTGGAGTTCTATTTGTTAAAAGGTCCAATTAACTATGAAACTTTAAAGTGGACAGGTTTAAGTTATAATTTTACCATTCATAAAACTAGTGGAAAAATATGGGTGCAACTTAAGTGACTTTAGAGTTAATTAGTAATGTTAATTAGATAATTTAATAATTAAATAATGGTAAAATGAAGTAAAAATTTTAACATCTTCTACACTTCTTCTTCCCACCAATTTTGAAGAACCAAGAACACCATTTTAAGGTTTGGATCATTCGATCAACTCTATTGGTGTTTTTGAAGTCGTTGTCACTTAATCTACCTAGCCTTGGGACTAATTTTTAAAACTGTTAAAAGTTTAAGATTTTGCCATGAATATGTTTGTATGGTTATTGAAGTTTGATGGAAGATTTTGAGTCCTTGTTGTTAAATAAGCAAGTTTTGTAAAAGGATTTTTAATGAAAATGTCATTTAGGGACTTATTTGTAAAAGTGATAAAAATACCATGATAAATTGTGAAATGTTGATATGTATGAGGTTGTATAGATCCCTAGTGCATTTCGTTAGCATGATTGTGGATGAAATTGCATAAATTTCAATTTACGAGTTTTAGGACTAAATTGTAAAGAAGTTAAAATAGTATGGGAAAAAGTTAATTTTACAAAAGTATGAATTTTTGACTGAATTGAATAGTTTGAATATTAAATGGATTGAATTTTCTTATTTAGATTAAGATAAACCTCGTACGGATCTAGATCGAGGAAAATCTAAAGCCTCAGATTAGTTGACCTCGTTTTTACGTCTTCGTAATTGAGGTAAGTTCGTATGTTTAAATAACATTTTAATGTTATTTTGATATATATGTTATTGTGCTATTTATCATGTAAAGAAATTATGGAAATCCAATGATGTTACGACAATTATCAAGCCTCGTTTGAACCTTAAGAATATATAGGATATAAATGACATGTCATTAGGGTTACCATGTTTCGGGTGTTGGTCCTAAATGTCCTACTGATGGCAGAGGTCTGATGTTTGTTGCCACTACAGCAAAACAGACTTTTAGCGGCGTTTTTAGTGGCATTTTTAAAAAAAAACGCCTCAAATATTATACATTAGCGGCGTTTGAACGAAAACGCCGCCAAAAAATGAGCAATAGCGGCATTTATTTATAAAACGTCGCTAAAAAGGATATATAGCGGAGTTTATTCGTAAAACGTCGCTTAAAGTCGAAACATTAGCGACGCTTTTGTAAAAACGCTGCTAAAAGTTTGAGCATTAGCGGCGCTTTTGGAAAAACGCCGCTAAAAGTTTGAGCATTAGCAGCGCTTTTGGAAAAACGCCGCTAAAAGTCTGAGCATTAGTAGCGCTTTTGGAAAAACGCCGCTAAAAGTCTGAGCATTAGCGGTGCTTTTGGAAAAATACCGCAAATAATTTTAAGGTTTTTTTGGATATATATGACTGATTGTTTTTAAATTTATATATTAAATAATTTCTTATATAATCGTAAAAGAGATATATTAATTTTAAAATATTAAATTAATTATCATTATAGTTTAGAGTTTATGGTTTAGCATATATAGTTTAGGGTGTAAGGTTTAGGAGTTACTATTTTAATGTTTAGGGATTATGGTTTATGACTTGCGGTTTAAGGGGGATGTGTTAGGGTTTCATGGGTTAAAAGTTAGGGTTAATGGATTTAAAGGTAAATGGTTAACGGTTTGTGGTTAATAGGTTAAAGGTTAGGGGTTAGGGGTTAGGGTTTTATGGTTTATGATTTAGGGTTTGTGGGATAGATGATAGGGTTAGGAAAAATTTATTTGTTAATTGTTTATTTAGATCCGGTCATTCTAGCAGCGATCTCGCCTAAGATAAGCGGTTCAAAAAAGGCAAAATTGGAGACAAAATTTAAAATATTAACACAATTATTGATATAATTAACATCATTTTTTATTTATATATTGCATACATAAAAATTTATATTTATTCAATATAAAAATATATTGATGTATTTATATTTTAAAATATTGTGTATGATTTAATCAAAATTAGCGTTTCAACTATACATTTAAACCACAATTAGAATTTCACATCTAGAATTACACATTAAACCAAAATTCATATATAATTCTAAGATGTATCTATATCAAAATTTAGGTGTATACATATAATTAAATGCCATTTATATAAAAATATAAACAATTAATGCAGACCATACTTAAAAGAATAATGTTGATGTAAAAAGAAAGAAAAAAGGAATTCATAAAAGAGTTGATAATGGTAATTAAATTTTTAAAATTTAATAATAAAAAATTTAAAAATTACAAACTTAAAAATTTAAAATTTTAATATTTAATATTTTAATTAAAAAATTCAATACTTAAAATAATAAAAATAAATATTCAAAAAAATAATAATCTAAACACAAAAATTTTAGAAGAAAAAACATAAAAAATATAGGTTAAAAATAGAAAAAAATAAAATTATGTAATAGCGGCGTTTCTAGTAAAAACGCCGCAAAAATATAGCTATAGTGGCGTTTCTAGCAAAAACGCCGCAAAAAATAGAGCTATAGTGACGTTTTATGATAAAACGCCACAAAATTTCTCTCTAAATACTAACTTCACTATCCCTATTATCGTCCCCGAAAACCTAAATTTCTTAAATCCCCAAATTTTCTGTAACACCCTAAAAATCCGAGTATTATATTGCATGATTTGGTGTTTAGGTTATGAAGGAAATTTTTTTTTATTTATTTTAGTGCTTATTATAGCCCTGAAGAAGAATTAGAATTAATTGGGTATAGAATAATTTTTAGTTTTTAAAATTTATGGAAGTGGATCAAGTGTCATTAATACTTAAGTTAATTTAAGTGTTAATAAGTGACACAAGATGAGTTAATGGCAAAGTGGTGTTGGCGCATGAGTTAGTGCATGAGGGAGAAGGTTCGAATCCCTTGTTTAGCATCCAGATGAATTTTATTTTAAATTTTTCTGCACATGTATAGCAAGTGTCGGCCAAGTGCATATATGGTAAGTGTTGACCATGTTATTTTTGGTTAGTATATCATAGGATTAAGGAAATTGTTAACTTATGGAAGGGAATCAAGAATTTAAGGAAAGGTATGAAGATATGGGGCAAGAATCAAGGAAATTATTATGGAAACAATATCATGGCCATTTGACCATGCATAGGGACGGCAATTTGGACTAAAAGGGGAGCCGAATTTTTGGTGATAGTTTGGCTAAGAATTGAAGTTTCTTTTTGGTCATTCCTAGCAACTTTGTGCAAAATTTTGCATTCCTCTTCTCAACTTTTTCCTTTGGCCGAAATTGAACATTGGTAAGCCTTAATTTTTTTTTTACCATTTGGTCATTTTTTCTTATTGCTTTAGCATTTGTTTTGTGCCTTTTCTTTGAGTGCCGAAATCACCTATACCAAAAAGGCCTTTCTTTTCTTTTCTTCTCCCCAGTGCCGAATATACATCTCTCACAAAATTCATCTCTTTCTTTTCTTTTCTCTTCCATTCTATTTGAAAACCGAATCATCATCATCATCATCTTTTCTTCCATCTTTTATCTCTTTCTTTTATTTCTTTTCAATCAAAATTTTCTCCATTAAACTCTCTAATGGCCGAATTCTAATGTGCCTATAGCCGAATTTATTTTCTCTTTTCTTTGATTCTTCATAGCCGAAATCTTCATCAATCACAAACACCATTCTCAATCCTTTCTTATCGACCGTGGAAAATAGGTAAGGGATTCTTTTTCATTTTCGATTAGTTAATAGTGATATGGCCGAATATTGATGGTGTCATGAAGGACCATTTGGATCGAAATAAACGTTCGTTCTATTAACGTTTTATTCGTTATAATATAGTGCAATATTGGAAGATCGAAACTCAAGTGTTCGAGAGAATCGTAGAAACGTTGGAATCGATTTATTGTGGTAAGGAAATCACATCCTTAAAACCTTTAGTATTATTTCGATATTATTTTAGATTGGATTAATGATCCTTTGTCATTGAAGACATTCAAAATAGGGAAGAAAAGGGCGGTGTTTAGTCTTCGAAAGAGGGGAGGTTCCGTTATTCTCCCTAAGTATAAGCAAAGGACTATTTCGGGAATCCGGGATTTTCCACCGGGTTGCGGACATTCAACCGAGGAAAATCAACTGTTCGAAGTCGTTCGTACTCCCGAACCATTATTCGTTCGTGGGTTCGATTCGGTTAGTGAACCATCAATCGGGGAGAAATCGCAAGTAAAAGTATTACGAAAATCCGAGGGTAAAACTCTAGATCGTTATGTTTAGATCGGTTTTATTATTAGATTATAGTGTTCTAATTATCGCGATACGTATAGGTGTTGACGAGCGGGAAAGTGTAGTTCTCTCAATAACCAGGTGTGTAACTTCACACTCATTTTTCGGGTTAGATATCAAACTGTAAGTACTGTGATAAAATCATGAAAATGGTAAAAACGGAAATTTGGTAGTAATTAAAATTTTCGTGAATATATATATACATACATATATAAACGGTTAAAACCGAGAAGTATGTGAAAATACTCTAGTTCGATAAATTGGGCCAAAATACTCTAGTTCGATAAATTGGTCCAAAATACTCTAGTTCGATAAATTGGGCCAAAATACTCTAATTCGATAAATTGGGCCAAAATACTCTAGTTCGATAAATGGGCCAAAGCCCACTAAACTGCTAAATGGGCAAATTGCTAAATTATTTTTATGGGCCAAATGAAATGTTTAATGATAAACCCACCGATGTTATGGATTAATTGGAAAATTGTTATATGACTATATTTTGTTATACACGCATGATTGCATGGGGTGGGGTATATGAAGAGAAGAATGGCCAGTTGCCAAAAATCTAGTTCGGTGGGTCTGCCACAAATTTTGGCTCAATGCCTCTAGTTCGGTGGCTCTGCCACAAATTTTGGCTCAATGCCTCTAGTTCGGTGGCTCTGCCACAAATTTGGCTAAATGCCTCTAGTTCGGTGACAATGTCACAATCTAGTTCGGTAGTGCACTACAAAATTATTTAAAGGCTTAAAGCCTATGATCGGTGTGTTTGGCGGGGTGGGTTGACTTGATCCCCACAGGTGTGTTGGTTGGTACGGGGGTGTTAGCGGATGGATATTAGGTTTGGTTTGGGAAATTCATTTTACATGCATTTTTTAAAATTATTTTATTTCATTTTATGATATATTGTTGAATTCTGTAATTGGGCTCAAGCCCAGCATAATATCTTGACGATCTGGCCCAATAATGGTGGTAAGTGAGTTGCACACTGAGTTCTTTATAACTCACCCAATTTTATTAACCATTTCAGGTAATGGAAATTGATGTGGACTTGGGCCGGAGATGACTTGGTGGAGGCTATACTACGAACTTGGGTTTTATAAACTATGAACTTTATTTAAATTGCTTATTTTAATTACTATTTTGGGTTTGATGTAATAAGGCCTCTAATTATGTTTTTATGGATTTTATTGTGTGGATGGATTTAAATTTTGTTTTAAGACTCTTATTATGGGTTTATATTAAATTTATATGGTTTTCTTAAAAATACAGTTTTATAACATTTTGAACAATTAAATTATTTTTAGAATTTCTTTCAAATTCCTTTACAATGACTTAAGGTTTTGATAAATATTTGTTTTTCTTCTTCTCTCTAAATGATAAGTTTTAGATAAGTATTTGCTTAAGTCACAAATTTCAAATCCTCGAACTAAATTTTATTAAAACTCTATTTTCAAAAAGTTTTTTTTTGTAGCACTATTTTACTTTAACCACTCGAGAATAAACGAATGTATGTTTGGTGTGACAAACCAAATCTCGTCTAAACGCATAGACCGGGTTTGGGGTGTTACATTTAATGGTATCAGAGCCCAGTTTCAAAACTCAGCTGTGGTTTGGGTTCAACAATGAACTCTGTTTGAAATATAATTTAAATTTCTAGACTTTTAATTTAAAGGTAGTATGGCACCATGAGCATCCCGCGCCAAGTCAAGTAAGTATCTATATACTGATTGTTTATTATGATTGTGATATGATTGTAAGAAACACTCTAGAACTTCTAGTTTTAGGTGTTGAAAACCGTAGAGATTGAGACAATAGGATATGGTTGCGAAAACAACTCTATCTCTTTCATATCATAAAACATCGTTAATAAACAACTGAAATATTATTCTGATTCATAAAACTCTTAATCAGATTAAATCGAATTAGTCACTATGAGCACTAGAGGACGTGGTCGTGGACGCGGTAGACGTGGCCATGGTAGAGGACGAGGTGTTAGGGGCGCAACTGAAGCGTCGGGTCATATGCCAGAAATGGATGCATCTGCGTCACTCGAGAGTGAGACGGGATCACATGACCATATGGATGAAGATAATGCTGTGACACGAGCAATGCTACGAGTACTTGAAAGGGTCGCTGGATCCAGAACTGGACCAACAGCTCGTGGGTCGATATCGGAGCGATTGAAATCCAGTGGAGCTGAGGTTTCAGAGGTGTCTCTGGTGTAGCTCCCAATGTCGCTGAATATTGGCTTGAGGCAGTGGAGCGAATTATGGACGATCTTGAGTGCACTGTGGAACAAAAACTAAGAGGAGCAGTATCTTTGTTAAGGGACGAAGGATACCAATGGTGGCTTACTGTCCGAGAAGGCACTGAAGCGGCATTAGTTAATTGGGAGTTCTTCAAGGCTTCCTTTCAAGGGAAATATGTGGGAACAAGCTATGTGGATGCCCGAAGGAAGGAATTCTTGAACCTGGTGCAAGGAAGTAAGACGGTGGCAGTATATGAGGCTGAGTTCTTACGTTTGAGTCGCTATGCTCGAACGATAGTGGCAACGGATCATGAGCGTTGTGTACGCTTTGAGGATGGTTTAAAAGATGAGTTGCGGGTTCTGATAGCCCCACAACAAGTTAGAACTTTTGCCACGCTTGTGGAGAAGGCCAAGATAGCCGAAGAGGCTAAGAATTCGGAACGACAGAATCGAGAGCAAGTTCGAAGCAAGAGAGATATGAAGTATTCGGGTTCTTCAAAAAGGTTTCCGAAGAGGTCTCGGAATGAGGAACCAGCTCAAGGAAGAACACCTGTAGCTGTTAATCAGAGTCGAGACTGTGCTGAATGTGGAAAAAGGCATTTTGGAGAGTGCTGGAGGAAAACGGGTGCTTGCTATAAATGTGGATCGACGGATCATCAATATAGGAGTTACCCTCGACGTATGGATACAACTCAAGAAGTTCGTACTACTGATGCACCACCGGTAAGAGGAGTTCAGCAACCACCGAGAGGTCGTGGTGGTAATGGGGCTGGACGTGGTCAAGGTGCAGCGGGTCGAGGCAATGGTCCTAGAGGCAACACGGATGCAAGACAGCCAGGATTGGTGTATGCAGTCAGACGTCGTGAGGATGGTAATGCACCTGATGTGATAACTGGTACGTTCTTCATTTCTGATGTACTCGTTATTGCCTTGATAGATATTGGTTCTACCCATTCGTACGTTGCTAGCACCATAACTGGAAACTTGAATTTAAAATCTGAAATTTTCGGTAATGAGATGAAGGTAATTAGTCCCTTAGGACAGTCGGTATTGGTTAATAAACTATTTAGAGACGTGCCCTTAGAAATTCAAGGAGAAACATTCTTGGCAAATTTGATGGAATTGCCTTTTGGCGAATTCGATATCATTCTGGGCATGGATTGGTTGGTTAAGCACCGGGCGCAATTGGACTGTGCTGAAAAGCGGATGTTGATAAGAACTGTGGAGGATAAGGAGATAGTTATGATAGGCGAGCGGAGAAATTACTTGGCAAACGTGATTTCTGCGTTAAAGGCGGAGAAGTTGGTACGAAAAGGGTATGGAACATTTTTAGCATTTATTAGTGCTTTAGATGCCAAAGAGTTATCAGTGGAAGACGTGAGAACAGTGAAGGAGTTCCCTAATGTTTTTCCCGAAGAACTTCCTGGTGTACCTCCAGATCGGGAAGTGGAATTTGGTATTGAGCTTTTGCCCGGAACTGCTCCAGTGTCCATTGCTCCTTACAGAATGGCACCGAAGGAGTTGTCGGAGCTTAAAGCTCAAATTCAAGAACTGCTAGATCGGGGTTTTATCCGACCGAGTGTGTCTCCGTGGGGAGCACCGGTTTTGTTTGTTAAGAAAAAGGATGGGTCGATGCGTATGTGTATCGATTACAGGCAATTGAATAAGCTGACGATCAAGAATCGGTACCCTCTGCCGAGAATTGATGACTTATTTGATCAATTGAAGGGAGCTTCAGTTTTCTCCAAAATTGATTTAAGGTCGGGTTATCACCAGCTTAAGGTGAAAGAAACGGATATTCACAAGACGACATTTCGAACCCGTTACAGACACTATGAGTTTTTGGTGATGCCGTTTGGGTTGACCAATGCACCAGCTGCATTTATGGATATGATGAACCGGGTCTTTCAACCATTTTTAGACCGGTTTGTGGTGGTATTCATAGATGACATTCTGGTTTATTCAAGGAATGAAGAAGAGCATGACTCGCATTTGCGAATTGTATTGCAGTTGCTTCGAGATAATCAATTGTATGCCAAATTCAGTAAATGTGAATTTTGGTTAAGAGAAGTGACTTTCTTGGGTCATGTGGTATCAGTCGAAGGAATAAGGGTGGATCCTCGGAAGATTGAGGCTGTATTGGATTGGAAACCACCGAAGTCAGTGGCTGAAATTCGGAGTTTCTTGGGTTTGGCTGGTTACTATAGACGCTTTGTGGAGGGGTTTTCGTTGATTGCTGCACCCCTAACTAAGCTTTTGCGAAAGGGAGTACCGTTTATATGGACTGATAAGTAGCAAGAAAGTTTCAATAAATTGAAGAAAATTTTAACGAAAGCGCCAGTTCTGATTCAACCTGAGGCTGGAAAGGAGTTTACAGTTTATTGTGATGCGTCGCATACGAGATTAGGTTGCGTATTGATGCAAAGTGGGAAAGTGGTAGCTTATGCTTCTCATCAGTTGAGACCGCACGAAGTAAACTACCCTACTCATGATTTGGAGTTAGCAGCAGTGGTGTTTGCCTTAAAGATTTGGAGGCGTTACCTATATGGTGAAAAGTCTATCATCTATACGGATCACAAGAGTCTTAAGTATCTTCTTACTCAGAAGGAATTAAACTTGAGACAACGAAGATGGGTGGAACTGTTAAAGGACTATGATTTCTCAATTGAGTATCATCCTGGAAAGGCTAATGTGGTGGCGGACGCATTAAGTCGTAAGGTGGTATCTGATTTGAGAGCGATGTTTGCCCATTTGAGTTTGTATGAGGATGGTAGTTTGGTAGCGGAACTTCAGGTGAAGCCTCTGTGGTTGGAGCAAATCAAGGAAAAGCAAATATTAGATGGAAAGTTGGGACCTCTACTTCAGCGAGTTAAAAATGGTGAAATAGAGGATTTTGGAATAAACACGGAAGGTATGTTGTGCTTTCGTGGAAGAGTCTGTATGCCTAAGGACTCAGATCTGAGGCAAATGATTTTGAGGGAGGCGCATAGTAGCCCTTATGCTATGCACCCCGGAGGAAATAAGATGTATCAGGATTTTCGTGAACAGTATTGGTGGCCAGGGTTGAAATGTGAGATTTCAGAATTTGTGGGAAAATGTTTAACTTGTCAGCAAGTGAAAGCAGAGCATCAATTGCCGTCAGGTCTTTTGCAACAGGTAAAGATTCCTCTTTGGAAATGGGAGCAGATAACAATGGATTTTGTTAGTGGGTTACCTTCAACACCTACTAAGAAAAATTCTGTTTGGGTAATTATTGATCGTTTGACGAAGACTGCTCATTTCCTACCAGTTCGTACGGATTACTCGTTGTAGAAGTTGGCGAAGTTGTATGTATCTGAAATCGTGAGGTTGCATGGGGTACCCGTGTCGATTATATCGGATAGGGATCCTAGGTTTACATCCCGGTTTTGGAAAGCTTTGCATGAAGCTCTGGGAACAAAGCTAAACTTCAGTACGACTTTTCATCCTCAGTCAGATGGTCAGTCAGAGAGAGTGATTCAAATTCTAGAAGACATGTTAAGAGGATGTGTAATCGACTTCAAAGGTAGTTGGGAGGATTTTCTATCGTTGGCAGAATTTGCTTACAACAACAGCTACCAGTCTAGCATTCAGATGGCACCCTACGAGGCATTGTATGGTCGTAGGTGTCATTCTCCTATCTGTTGGACTGAGTTGGGCGATCGGCAGATGTTAGGTCCTGAGATGATTTCTGAAACGGAAGAAAAAGTGAAAGCTATTCGAGCACGGTTAAAGGAAGCTTCGGATAGACAGAAGTCGTATGCGGATCTGAAGCGTAAGGATATCAAGTATACCGTGGGGGATCAAGTTTTCTTGAAGGTCTCACCTTGGAAGAAGATTTTCAGATTCGGGAAGAAGGGCAAATTGAGTCCTAGATACATTGGACCATACCGTGTGGTGAAGCGAGTTGGTCCAGTGGCCTATCAGATCGAATTACCTCTGGAATTGAGCCAAATTCATAATGTTTTCCATGTGTCCATGTTGAGGCGCTATAGATCGGATCCTTCGCACATAGTACCGGTAGAAGAAGTGGAGTTGAAGTCAGACTTGTCTTTTGAGGAGGAACCAGTGGAAATCTTAGACCGAGATGTTAAGGTGCTAAGAAAGAAAACCGTGCCGTTGGTCAAAGTGTTATGGCGTAACCACGGAGTGGAGGAAGCTACGTGGGAGCCTGAGGATGCAATTCGGCAACAATACCCTCATCTTTTTTTTCAACCAGGTAAATTCCGAGGACGAAATTTTCTTTAAGGAGGGTAGAGTTGTAACACCCTAAAAATCCGAGTATTATATTGCATGATTTGGTGTTTAGGTTATGAAGGAAATTTTTTTATTTATTTTAGTGCTTATTATAGCCCTGAAGAAGAATTAGAATTAATTGGGTATAGAATAATTTATAGTTTTTAAAATTTATGGAAGTGGATCAAGTGTCATTAATACTTAAGTTAATTTAAGTGTTAATAAGTGACACAAGATGAGTTAATGGCAAAGTGGTGTTGGCCCATGAGTTAGTGCATGAGGGAGAAGGTTCGAATCCCTTGTTTAGCATCTAGATGAATTTTATTTTAAATTTTTCTGCACATGTATAGCAAGTGTCGGCCAAGTGCATATATGGTAAGTGTTGACCATGTTATTTTTGGTTAGTATATCATAGGATTAAGGAAATTGTTAACTTATGGAAGGGAATCAAGAATTTAAGGCAAGGTATGAAGATATGGGGCAAGTATCAAGGAAATTATTATGGAAACAATATCATGGCCATTTGACCATGCATAGGGACGGCAATTTGGACTAAAGGGGGAGCCGAATTTTTGGTGATAGTTTGGCTAAGAATTGAAGTTTCTTTTTGGTCATTCCTAGCAACTTTGTGCAAAATTTTGCATTCCTCTTCTCAACTTTTTCCTTTGGCCGAAATTGAACATTGGTAAGCCTTAATTTTTTTTTACCATTTGGTCATTTTTGCTTATTGCTTTAGCATTTGTTTTGTGCCTTTTCTTTGAGTGCCGAAATCACCTATACCAAAAAGGCCTTTCTTTTCTTTTCTTCTCCCCATTTCCGAATATACATCTCTCACAAAATTCATCTCTTTCTTTTCTTTTCTCTTCCATTCTCTTTGAAAACCAAATCATCATCATCATCATCATCTTTTCTTCTATCTTTTATCTCTTTCTTTTATTTCTTTTCAATCAAAATTTTCTCCATTAAACTCTCTAATGGCCGAATGCTAATGTGCCTATAGCCGAATTTATTTTCTCTTTTCTTTGATTCTTCATAGCCGAAATCTTCATCAATCACAAACACCATTCTCAATCCTTTCTTATCGATCGTGGAAAATAGGTAAGGGATTCTTTTTCATTTTCGATTAGTTAATAGTGATATGGCCGAATATTGATGGTGTCATGAAGGACCATTTGGATCGAAATAAACGTTCGTTCTATTAACGTTTTATTCGTTATAATATAGTGCAATAACGGAAGATCGAAACTCAAGTGTTCGAGAGAATCGTAGAAACGTTGGAATCGATTTATTGTGGTAAGGAAATCACATCCTTAAAACCTTTAGTATTATTTCGATATTATTTTAGATTGGATTAATGTTCCTTTGTCATTGAAGACATTCAAAATAGGGAAGAAAAGGGCGGTGTTTAGTCTTCGAAAGAGGGGAGGTTCCGTTATTCCCCCTAAGTATAAGCAAAGGACTATTTCGGGAATCCGGGATTTTCCACCGGGTTGCGGATGTTCAACCGAGGAAAATCAACTGTTCGAAGTCGTTCGTACTCCCGAACCATTATTCGTTCGTGGGTTCGATTCGGTTAGCGAACCATCAATCGGGGAGAACCGCAAGTAGAAGTATTACGAAAATCCGAGGGTAAAACTCTAGATCGTTATGTTTAGATTGGTTTTATTATTAGATTATAGTGTTCTAATTATCGCGATACGTATAGGTGTTGACGAGCGGGAAAGTGTAGTTCTCTTAATAACCAGGTGTGTAACTTCACACTCATTTTTCGGGTTAGATATCAAACTGTAAGTACTGTGATAAAATCATGAAAATGGTAAAAACGAAAATTTGGTAGTAATTAAAATTTTCGTGAATATATATATACATACATATATAAACGGTTAAAACCGAGAAGTATGTGAAAATACTCTAGTTCGATAAATTGGGCCAAAATACTCTAGTTCGATAAATTGGGCCAAAATACTCTAGTTCGATAAATTGGGCCAAAATACTCTAGTTCTATAAATTGGGCCAAAATACTCTAGTTCGATAAATGGGCCAAAGCCCACTAAACTGCTAAATGGGCAAATTGCTAAATTATTTTTATGGGCCAAATGAAATGTTTAATGATAAACCCACCGATGCTATGGATTAATTGGAAAATTGTTATATGACTATATTTTGTTATACACGCATGATTGCATGGGGTGGGGTATATGAAGAGAAGAATGGCCAGTTGCCAAAAATCTAGTTCGGTGGCTCTGCCACAAATTTTGGCTCAATGCCTCTAGTTCGGTGGCTCTGCCACAAATTTTGGCTCAATGCCTCTAGTTCGGTGGCTCTGCCACAAATTTGGCTAAATGCCTCTAGTTCGGTGACAATGTCACAATCTAGTTCGGTAGTGCACTACAAAATTATTTAAAGGCTTAAAGCCTATGATCGGTGTGTTTGGCGGGGTGGGTTGACTTGATCCCCACAGGTGTGTTGGTTGGTACTGGGGTGTTAGCGGATGGATATTAGGTTTGGTTTGGGAAATTCATTTTACATGCATTTTTTTAAATTATTTTATTTCATTTTATGATATATTGTTGAATTCTGTAATTGGGCTCAAGCCCAGCATAATATCTTGACGATCTGGCCCAATAATGGTGGAAACTGAGTTGCACACTGAGTTCTTTATAACTCACCCAATTTTATTAACCATTTCAGGTAATGGAAATTGATGTGGACTTGGGCCGGAGATGACTTGTTGGAGGCCATACTACGAACTTGGGTTTTATAAACCATGAACTTTATTTAAATTGCTTATTTTAATTACTATTTTGGGTTTGATGTAATAAGGCCTCTAATTATGTTTTTATGGATTTTATTGTGTGGATGGATTTAAATTTTGTTTTAAGACTCTTATTATGGGTTTATATTAAATTTATATGGTTTTCTTAAAAATACTGTTTTATAACATTTTGAACAATTAAATTATTTTTAGAATTTCTTTCAAATTCCTTTACAATGACTTAAGGTTTTGATAAATATTTTTTCTTCTTCTTCTCTCTAAATGATAAGTTTTAGATAAGTATTTGCTTAAGTCACAAATTTCAAATCCTTGAACTAAATTTTATTAAAACTCTATTTTCAAAAGGTTTTTTTTGTAGCACTATTTTACTTTAACCACTCGAGAATAAACGAATGTATGTTTGGTGTGACAAACCAAATCTCGTCTAAACGCATAGACCGGGTTTGGGGTGTTACATTTTCCCTCCCAAAATCCCCAAATCAATTTCCCTACCAATCTTCGTCCATATGTTAGCATTGCATATTTCAGCTCTCCAGGTCATTTCTCTTTCTGTACTTCGGCATCTTCCCCTTTCCCTCCAACTTTAATCTACAACAACTTTAACGACACCATGGTTCACGTCAGTTTCTACCGCAACTGTAAGTTAACTCATTTTGTATTCTAGTGTTTTGTTTTGCCTAATTTGTATTTTCATCTAAGTTTGTATTGTATTTTACTATGATGGTTTTTGTTATTCTGATTTTAGCTATTTTTCTCTCCAGTTTCCTCTTTATTTCGTTCTATTTTTTGGTTTCTCTTCAATTTAAAATTTTCTTTGTTAGATATAAAAAGCGATCTAGCTTGAAAATTTCTATTTTTTTAATAAA
Organism: Gossypium australe; assembly: GCA_005393395.2. Taxonomy (NCBI): domain Eukaryota; kingdom Viridiplantae; phylum Streptophyta; class Magnoliopsida; order Malvales; family Malvaceae; genus Gossypium; species Gossypium australe. The sequence continues at coordinate 14,957,982 of CM016618.1, read as the reverse complement.
ATTTTGTTTGTTTTAGGGTTCAGGTGATGGCTTCAAAGCGGATCTTGAAGGAGCTCAAGGATCTCCAGAAAGATCCTCCTACCTCTTGCAGTGCAGGCTCAATTTTTTTTTCTATTTCATGTTTCGATTTGTTCATTTCTGAATTTTTTAGATTTGTTCGTTGAAACTCTTTTTTTTTCTTTTGAAAAAATGATTAGAATTTTTTTAGATATCTGCTTTTGAAAAAGAAAATTATCACATGATAATTACTATTGCTGCATAATTCAAGTTGAACTATATATGGAATATCCTGGATTATGGCTTATGCATTTTTGTTAAATTGTGTGAAATAGCATGCCATTGTGTGCTTGAATGTGTTTTCATGAACTTTGTGAACTTTAGAAAATAGGAGAGTGCTTTAGAAATTATTAATTTTAAGTCTAAAAGAGGAAGCTAAGCAGGGTGGCCTTAAGAGAAATTGTAGGTGGATTATAACACAAACATGGGCTTGGTACAGTGGCTTGAGGCGCCACTTAAAGCCTCTGTAAGTGACGCCATAGTCAGTGTATAGGGGCCTAGGTTCGAATCATAAGGGAAGCATATGGGAGTTTATTTTTTTGCGCCAAGGGGAAGAGGTAATGGACGACAATGGGGCACTGGGTGAAGGAGTATAGATCAAGTTATATTCTTTTTAAATTTTCGGCTAAAGACTAAGGATAATTAGTGATTTATTCATTATTCTTTTGAGTGTGCACAGAAGAGAAAAAAAAGGAGAAAAATAAGGAATGGCTAAGTGCTTGGATGCTAGCCGAATTTAGGAGGGGGGATATGTGCCGAAATTTCTCTCTTCTCATCTTTATTCACTTGTGCCGAAATTTTGAGAGAACTCTTTTTGTTTTTCCTTTGTCTTTTGAAGCCAAATTCTCCCTAGTCACCTTTGCCGAAATTCTTCTCCTATTCTTTGCCTTTTTCTCAACCCCAATTCCCTTGTAGCCGAATACTCTTGTGATTTGAAGCCATAGCTGAATAGCAGAGGGCCCTTATTCTTTTCTTCTGTCGCAAGTCTTAAAAAAGAAAGCCGAAGCAGTAAGCCAAAATCTTCTCTCTCTTGGTCTCTGCAAGCAAACGATAGTGGTAAGTATTTCTTTAGCAAATCGATTTTTGAATTCTTTTCGCAAGGGTGTCGAAATCATATAGTAGGCCTTGGTTTAGGGTGTCCGAATGTCATAAGTGCCATAACAATGTGTCTTTTGTGTGTAGCCGACGCTAAGGAGCGTTAAAGGAGATCTCTTGGGTTTTGAAACATCGAGGTAAGAGATGTGTAGATTCAGCCAAGGGGGCCATCTTCATAGGTTTATGCATAACCGATTCTAATTTATGCCTGTAGGGTATTTCGATAACTCCCTAATCAAGTGGTTGCTTTCGGGATTTAAGATTCACAAGGTAAGTGAATCTGATATTTGGCCAAGGCTATAAACAATGACTTAGATCTATTTCTTAATTATTCAAAAGCCGGAAACTAACCCTTTAGATGATCTAGCATTGGTCGATTGAAGGAAGGAATAACACAAAGTTTTCGGGATTTGTTGGTAACCCAATCGGCAACAAGGTAAGAGTTTTGGGTGCAATAATCCTTCGGGATTTGATCATGTAGCCGAATGGCTTTTTGCTAAAGTGCTTAAGGTTGACTGAATGTAGGAGTTAAGGATCTAAAGCGTTAGATCGGGTTTTCGGGTTTTCTGGAAAGCGATAATACCAGGTGTGTACCCCACACTAACTCTTATTAGATGCATGGCAATATTTAATATATGTGTTTATAATAATGTGAATGTGGCCAAAAGTCCCATGCAATGGTACAAAGTACTCAGGTACGTTTTCCTACTCCTACTAGGATTATAATATGATCTGTTATGGCACCTATATGAAATTATAAGAATGTGAATAAGGGATATGTCATGGTTAATGCATATTTGTATAGCATAGGGCATATGGGTAATTATGAACGGGGAAGTGAATGTGGTGACTTTTGTCACGATATCTGAATGTGGTGACTTCGGTCACATTATCTGAATGTGGTGTCTCATGACACAAAATGTTATCTGGTGGCTAAGCCACAAAATTATAAGGGCGATGAGCACGTCGACTGCAGCGACTGCCTTCGATGGTGTGTAGCAGATGGAGGGTTGACTTAGTAGTCCCCACGGTGTGTAGGTTGGTACGGGTGATGTGTAGCGGATGGTAACTAGGCTTGGGTTCGGGGTTGCATCATTAATTGTAAATTGTGATATGTATGTGTATGACTTGATATGCCTGAATCATTAGGACTTAGTGTTGGATGTACACATTGAGTCTGTTTGACTCACCCCGTTGTGGGAATATTTTTCAGGTGACGCACAGTAATGGACCGGGCCGGCAGGAGCTTAGTGGTGGCCATGCTCAGCACGAATTTTATAATTTGGACATTTTATTTCATTTAAGTACTTTCAATTTTATTTTGGGATTGTTTTTGATGTAATAAGGCCCTGGTATGAACTGTTTTATGCATGCATTTTTAATTCCTTTATTACAATATGATTAATGTTAAATCGAGTCAAAACCATTTTATCAAAATAAATCTTTAAATGTTTTGACACTTAAATTCAGTGGATTCTTAATGTAAAGGTAAAGTCTCTAAAACAAAATCGGCATGTCTTTTTAATATAAAAATCCAAGTTTTTAATAAGTTCCTGATTTCAAAATTAACAAAGTTTTCAATTGAAGCCAACACAAGCAAATCTTCCTTCAAAACCATTTGAATTTTTCCTAAGTAACAAACAGATTTTCAAATGTTTTCTCGAGGAACATACCAGATTCGGTCGAGGCTCATGGGCCGGGTTTGGGGTGTTTCAATATATAACGAATCTATTTTCTATACCTATTATTAGTCCTTTCATTTTGATCATGATGATTCCATTTTGTTCTAACTACAATATGTTAATTTTTTATTTTTTAAAAATTTTCATGTCTAATTATTAGTTAACTTTTGTTCATGTCTGTTTGTTAAGGTGTTATTCGGTCATACGAAATTGTTCATGTATAGGTGAATTTTGTAAGGAAACGATTTGCATAATTGCATGTATTGAGTATATGAACTCGTTATTTCCGTTATATGTGCTTAAATTTCTTAAGGCAAATAAGAGAAAGGATGAGTGGTTCGTTCAATTTTTATTATATATATACTTGTTAATTATATTAAGGCTTAATTTTATTATACTTCTTTTCGATTGCTGAGGTTTCCTATGCTGGAAGATAAAGGCTCAGTTATCACAGAGGGTAAGATGGTTACATAGTGTTTCATGTTTACTGCTTTCATTTCTTGTATTTACATTGTGGTGAAAATTTGAATTAGGATAGTCAATAATACATTCTATGATGTAGCTTGCTATGTTTGATTATTTGTTCTGATGGGATGATTGAAGCTTGTTTGCCTAAAGGATTTTAAGTGTTGATATCGTTTGACTTTTACTTGCACTCTTGTGAAGAACAATACCTCGCACTCTTGTGAAGAACAATACCTCCTGTTTCAGTTTGTTATGTTTGGTTATCAGTTCTGATGGGATGATTAAAATTTGTATCTAAAGGCTTTTCGGTGGTGACATTGTTGACTTTCACTTGCATTGTTGTGAATGTTGAATTTGTTAGCGAATGATACCATATGTTTCGCAGCTTTTCATGGTTGATTATTTGTTGAATTGCCTTGTGTAATTTGATAAAACTAAAATTGCCTTGTAATCTAGTTGAACCTTTTACACACTAAAAGGTAACGACGCTTATATTATAATTGGGTTTCTGATTGAATTGGTTTATATTAACACATGTAATTGGATCTTTTTCCTTTTTCCAAATGAAAAGCTTGTTAAAGAAGTTATATTCCTTTTATAACAGGTATTTTGGGTCTGTTTATGCATTCAATTTTTTCTATTAGGCGTTGACATTACCTAGCAATCTATGATTGCAGTCTATACTATTTACGTTCTTTAGTTGATATTTGATTTGACTCGCTTTCTTCATTGCTCAGTCTGAATTACGAATGCTTTGTTAGACCTATATTCTGCATTCGAATCTGTCGTTTTAGCATCTGTTCTATGCTCTACAATGCCAAGTGCATAGCATCTTAGGAGGTGCTGAAAGTGGAAGCTACGCATTTAATATTCCCTAGATTTATTTTTCTTGGACTTGAAACTTATCCAAATTGTTTACTTATGTGTTGTAGAAAAATAGTCTCTTTCCTGTTTAGTTAGGAACAGCTGGAATAGATTGGGTAGGGTATTTAGTGGTTGCCCCATTGATTCAAATCTTGCGATAAATATTGAACTCAGTTCGATCTCTTCAAATAATTCTTTAGATTTTAACATTTAATTTCTCCATTTTTTTATGTTTATATGTATTTATATTTATGATCTTTCAGTACATAATTCACATCCTGCACAAAATCAGAATGAAAACCAGACTCTGGCATTGCATCCAAAAACAAGATCATCCTATACTTATATGTGTTACGTGTCTTAATTTGAGTTCAAATGTTGAGTCTCCTCTGGCCTTTATAAGATGGCTGTAGATTTTAGTTCTCTACTTTGTTGGAATGTTTTTGCTATATTGTCTGTAGTTGCTTGCACATTGCATTTCCTATCTGTATTGTGCCAGACTTGCTACTGGTCTTTGGAAGTCCATATTGGTATCTGGGTAGGAACTTGGCGAATACACTGTATTTGCATGTCTCCTATTTACAGTTAGCTACATGTGGTGTATGAATATTTTTGCATTCTAACTACTGGGATGTCGACACTTATGGTCTTATGTTTATATGTTCATTTGAACATCAACGTGAGGAATTATAGTTTGTGTTTGTAACTTTTGGTGCTTCCATTGCGTCGAAACCAAGAAAAGAGGAAGATATTTGCTTAACCATGGCGGACAAGGCAGTGACTATTAGGACAAGGAAGTTCATGACGAACAGGCTCCTTTCCAGGAAACAATTCGTAAGCTCCATTTCCATTTTTTTCCCACTCATTTCCTCGTTAACCAAACAATGGGCAACATTATTTTCCATTACTTGCTTTCAGTAAGGTTTAGTTTTGCTGTAGATCTGATCAACAAAAAGAAAATAGAAGAAAATGAGAGAAAATAAGTATTTGTTTTTTGTTAGTTTTCTTTTAGGATGCTTAATTAGGTCTTTCCTTGATTTGTCATTTGAAAATAGGTAACTTTTTTTCTTAAAAACTATGAAGCCTGCAATAAAATAAAATTGCTTTTTTGGGAAACTGAAGGTCAGATGTGCTTATATCTATTTGAAATTGTTAACTTGGAAGATGAAACTTGTTATTTACTTGTTTTGTAGATCATTGATGTTTTGCATCCTGGAAGGCCCAATGTTTCTAAGGTAAATGTTAATGCTTCTCAATAACATTGTTTTATTGTCTTAACTTCCAAAAAATTAGACTACTTGTGTTAACATATCTTTGATTTATCGATCCTGTATTGTTAGGCGGAGTTGAAGGAGAAGCTTGCTAGAATGTATGAGGTGAAGGACCCAAATTCAATCTTTGTGTTCAAGTTCAGGACTCATTTTGGAGGTGGTAAATCTACTGGATTTGGTTTGATATATGATTCTGTCGAGAACGCAAAGAAGTATGAGCCCAAATACAGACTGTCTGGTGGAGCAAGAATTCATTACATTTTCCAATCAATTTTTGTCAAGAGCTTAGAGGTGTGTAGACTGTAGACTGATATTTATACTTTGATATTTTCCTAGTTAGTTGGATTCCCTTTCCATTTGAAGTTAGATGTGCATTCTATTATACATCTCTTTGTCTTTAGGGTGTTTCCTCACACCATCTTACAACAGTTAGTTGTGAATTACTATGCACGTAATTGTACAAAATATTGGTTATAAAATACTATCTTTTACGATTAACATTTTTATTCATTCTACTGATATGTGCATTTCACTACCCCATGAGTGATTTTGCGCAGTCTCTCTACTAGGGCAGGATAAGGAAGTTAAATAATGGCAACCTTCTCTATATAATTGGTTATCTGGTTTCATGATCTTAATTTCTCACCTTCCCTCCCTTTTTTAACAATAAATTAAAACCTTTGACTTCCTGCATGAGCTACTGCTTTCTTTAAAACAGACATTAGGAGTCTTATAGTGCAACATTATAAATTGGTGATGCATAACATGTCTCTGTACGAGGGTTTTTATGTAAATATTTTCTATGCTAATTGATTTGTTTTCAGGAGGTTGATCCATGTGAAGACTTGACCGACGATGACATTCAAACTGCCATCGAGAATGCGAATGGTCCTCGATCTGCACTATTTGTTCCAGAAGTAGGTTGTAGTGTCTTCTAATTCAAATTTCTAGTCTAAGATTATTTTTATTTTATACAGATCTACATTGTTGTTTTGCAAATTGTTGCCTGAGGTTATTTCATGTTAATCTCAGTGAATATTGGTTGTAATTCTAGTTTTTATGCATAGGTTCCGTTTGAAGTGCTTGTTCGAAGGCAAATAGCACGTGCTTCTTTGTATATAAACTGTTATTCTATTAACACTTGTTTGCGTGCTATGATAATAGTGTTGATTTTATTGCATGCTTCTCTTTCTGCTCTTTTTATAACATTTTAATTTTTTTACTTTTTTTACATTTAGCGGCGTTTTTAAGAAAGCGTCGCTAAAAGTCATGTTTTTAGCGGCTTTTTTTATAAAAGCGTCGCTAAACGTTGTGATCTTTAGCGGCGTTTTTTAAAAAGCGTCGTAAAAGACCAAGACTTTTAGCGGCGTTTCTATAAAAGCGCCGCTAAAGACCAGGACTTTTAGCGGTGTTTTTTATAAAAGCGCCTTTAAAAGTCATGATCTTTAGCGGCGTTCTTTAAAATAAACGTCGCAAATTTTAGCAGCGTTTATAATAGTGGCGTTTTTTGCAGCGTTTATGAAAGTGCCGCTAAAGGCCAAAAAAAACGCCGCAAAAAGTCTATTTTCCTGTAGTGTGTGGATACTCATCAGCTTGTGTGAGCAGCATCATGTAGCTTACATTCCGACCGTCAGCTTGTGTGGGCAGACCTATTTTACGACTCGAGTGAGCAACGATGTAAAGGATAAAAGAAAGGGAAGGTTAGGTGTTTAGCATACTATGCGTGAGCTTTCTCGCGTATCCAATGTTATTCCAAATGGTTCAACAGGCATGAAAAGGAAAAGAACGGCAAGTATCCAAATGACTTATGTCATGAGTTTATGAAAAGGATTGAAAAGAAAATGTTTAATGAAAGTATACTTATGTTCATGAATTTGATGATTTCAATTGATATTGTTCATGTATAATGGCCTATCTTGCTATAGTTCAAGTGAACTGTGATTTGATGTACTACCTGTTGGAATGCCGGTACCCCATGGCGCAGCAAAATAAAATTAGATCCGGCTATCCAAACCATGAATCCATGTGTGAGGAACGAGTCGGGGTGAAATAAAGGTTTCGAAATTACCAAAACTTCAATCTGAGTAGACAGCGACGCATTGGCAACAAGAGTTTTGATCTATTGTCGAATCAAGTCACAACCTTTTCCGATGTCGGCCTCTACGTAATCCACCCGGTTTGACTATGAAGGGAAGAAATCTCCAAAATTGTTTTGGAGGTTTATTTGCTTGACGGCTGCTAGACCTAACAAGCAATCACTTAGGGTTTTCTTCTTTGCTTTGTCTCCTTTTAATACCTTTTATAATGGGTGTCTTTTTTTTTATTGGGCCTTTTATAATTGGTATCCTTTTAATTGGGCCTTTTATAATTGCTATCTCTTGAATATATTATAAGATTAAATAAATACAATAAAGTTTTTAACCGAAAATTATAATTACATTAATTATAATAAGGATTTCGGTAAACTATATTTATTTAAATTTATATATGAATCAAATTCATATATTAATAAAATTATGTTATCATTATGTGTACAACATCCTTGTACATATAATATGTTCAATATTTGATTGCCCAATTAAATTAATTCTTTAATTAATTTAATTTATGTGACAACCAAACACAATACCAACTATATTTTATTCCGTTCATTTCAACCATAGGGTGTGACCCTGTAGGTTCTTGCAACGTTAGCAGTAATACTAGAACGATTCTATTGTCATAGACAATGAGTGGCATCTAGCAATGCATCATTGCTACCTAAGTTACAAGAAATCATGATTCGACATAACCTTTTGTGATTAACCTTTCATGCATTAATCCTTAAGTCCTTTATCTCTGGAACGGATACAAGTCATGGGATAGTAACACTTGCATAGTCCATCCCATGTTTCTTGATATCTTGAGTAGACTATGATATACAAATTAGTATGGCATCTCATATCAACTTATTTGAGCATGGCCATGCATTTCTAGTCTCACTCAATCAAGTGGCCTAAGATATTACTCCTATTATGTAGGAGGGACTTATCCTTTATTGATCAACCATATCCCTCTACATAGATTGTGATATATCCAACATCAGCCTTTATAGAACAACCAGTTATGCTGTACGTTTGACTGTATCAAAATATACAACTCACGATGTTGGGATAATAATTATCTCAAGTCTGAGGATCATATACATATTAATCACTATGAGTAATGTTGTGACAATTACATAATAATCCAAGAAACATACTCATAGCGGGTCAATCCAATATGTTGTTCTCTAACACACATATTCATGCATTGATTTTGACACTCCATATCAATGACAACTCTTTATCATCAATCAACTACATTATTGTTGTCCTAGTCAACAATAATACTCGACTAAGGATCTTTTAAGAATAATCATATTATTCTCAGGACATTATTATAAAACAGTTTATTTATACACACAGAAAGAAAAACTGAAATAATAATGACAACGCTTTATATTAATAAACATGGTAAATTAAGTATGTTATTACAACCATCTCATGATTGATCTTTGGGCATACTCTTACAATCTCCCACTAGCACTAAGACCAATCACTCATATATCTAATACCAAGTGACTTAGTGTGACAATCATGCTTCTGCTGTGTCAGAGGCTTGGTCAGAGGATCAGCAATGTTATCATCTGAAGGTACTCTGCATATCTCTACATCTCCTCGATCGATAATCTCTCGAATAAGATGGTAGTGTCTAAGTATAGGTTTGGATCGCTGGTGAGATCTGGGTTTTTTAGCTTGTGCAATAGCTCTATTGTTATCACATTGGAGTTCTATAGCATCTGATATGCTAGGCACAACCCCTAGTCCAGTAATGAACTTCTTGATCCAAACCGCTTCCTTTGCTGCCTCACTGGCTGCAATATACTCAGCCTCTGTTGTAGAACCGGCTACTGTACTTTTCTTTGAACTCTTCCAGCTCACAGCACCACCATTAAGGCAAAACACAAAACCTGATTGCGATCGAGAATCGTCCTTGTCGGTTTGGAAGCTGGCATCAGTGTAACCTTTTACACTTAACTCTTCCTCACCTCCATATAATAGGAACGTATCCTTAGTTTTTCTTAAGTACTTAAGGATACTCTTGACTGTGGTCCAGTGACCTTCACCGGGATCTACTTGATACCTGCTCATCATACTTAAGGCATACGAGACATCTGGACGGGTACATAACATAGCATACATGATAGATCCAATAGCGGAAGCATATGGAATTTTACTCATACGTTCTCTCTCTTGTGGAGTTGAAGGACACATTTCCTTCGAGAGTGAAATACCATGTCTCATAGGTAGGAATCCTCTTTTAGATTCTTCCATACTGAACCTTTTCAGTACTTTATCAATGTATGTACTTTGGCTTAGACCTAGTAGTCGTCTTGAGCTATCTCTATAGATCTTGACTCCTAAGATGTATGTGGCTTCGCCCAAGTCCTTCATAGAAAAACAACTTCTTAACCAAGTCTTAATAGACTGCAAGGTAGGTATGTCATTTCCCATGATAAGTATGTCATCCACATATAGTACCAAGAATGTGATAGTGCTTCCACTAACTTTCTTGTAAACACATGGTTCATCTTCATTTTTGATAAAACCAAACTCTTTGATTGCATCGTTAAAACGAAGATTCCAACTTCGAGAAGCTTGCTTTAATCCATAAATGGATCTTTGTAGCTTACATATCTTTCTAGCATCATTTGGATTTACAAAACCTTCAGGTTGTGTCATATACACATCCTCTTCAAGTTTCCCGTTAAGGAAAGCTATTTTGACATCCATCTGCCAGATTTCATAATCATGAAATGCAGCTATGGCGAGCAAGATCCTGATGGATTTAAACATAGCTACAGGAGAAAAGGTTTCATCATAGTCAACATCATGAATTTGGCGAAAACCTTTAGCGACTAATCGCCCTTTGTATGTTTATACATTACCATCCATGTCAGTTTTCTTTTTGAAAACCCATTTGCACCCTATAGGTTTAACCCCTTCGGGTGGGTCAATCAAAGTCCATACTTGGTTTTCATACATGGAATCCATCTCAGATCTCATGGCCTCAAGCCATTTCTCAGAGTCTATAAGAAGAATGTCACCATGTGTTGTAATGAGAAATCCATATCTCTCAGGCGCACGACGTTCTCTTAAAGATCTGCGCGGTGGTTGTGTTTCTACAGTAGTTGTTTGTTTCTCAATTTCTTGTGGAATTTGTTTTTGTTCAATCTCTAGTTCAGTGGTATCTTGTGATTCTCAAATTTCTTCAAGTTCAATCTTTCTCCCACTTCCTTTTCTAAAAGTAAATTCTCTCTCTAGGAAGACACCAGTCCGAGCAACAAACGTTTTGTTCTTAGTGGGATTAAAGAAATAATATCCTTTGGTTTCTTTTGGATACCCCACAAAAATACACCTTTCAGATTTGGGTTCAAGCTTAATAGATGTCTGACGTTTAACATAAGCTTCACAGCCCCAAATTTTCATAAAAGACATACTAGGACGTTTCCCAGTCTAATCTCATATGGAGTCTTTTGAACCGATTTAGATGGAACACGATTTAGTGTGAAAGCAGTTGTCTCAAGTGCATGTCCCCAAAAGGAAGTCGGTAGATTAGCATGAATCATCATGGATCGAACCATGTCTAACAAAGTTCGATTTCTTCTCTCAGATACTCCATTCCATTGAGGAGTACCAGGAGGAGTAAGTTGTGAGACAATCCCACATTCTTTCAAAAGATCATCAAACCCTAGGCTCAAATACTCTCCACCTCGATCAGATCTAAGTGACTTGATAGTTTTGCCTAGTTGATTTTGTACTTCACTTTTGAATTCCTTGAACTTTTCAAGGGACTCAGACTTATGGCGCATGAGATAAACATACCCATATCTACTGAAATTATCTGTGAAAGTAATGAAATAGTGAAATCCACCTCTGGCCTGTGTATTCATTGGTCCACATACATCAGAATGTATTAGGCCCAATAAATCACTAGCTCGTTCACCTTTTCCAGTAAAAGGAGATTTAATAATTTTTCCCAATAAGCAAGATTCACATACTTCAAATTGTTCAAAAACAAATGAATTCAAGAGACCATCTTTATGGAGTTTGGATATGCGTTTCTCACTTATGTGGCCCAAACGACAATGCCAAAGATAAGTTTAATTTGAGTCATTTATTTTAGATCTTTTAGTATTTATGTTGTAAATGGGATTCGTTTGATCTAAAATATAGAGGCCATTTATCAATTGTGCCGAACCATAGAAAACATTATTGAGACAAAAGGAACAACAATTATTCTTAATAATTATCTCAAAACCAATTTTGTCTAAACAAGAAATTGAAATAATGTTTTTAGTCAAACTGGGCACAAGATAACAATCCTCTAAACATAAATCAAGTCCACTAGGCAAGGATAAAGTATATGTTCCCACAGCTAATGCAGCAACTTTTGCTCCATTTCTAACTCGTAGGTCCACATCTCCTCTAGCCAAAGTTTTGTAGTCCCTGTACAGAAGTACAAATATGAGAACCACAACCAGTATCTAATACCCAATAAGTAGTAGTTGATAAATTAATACCAATAACATAAATACCTGAAGCAGACATTCCGCTTGCTTTAGCCTTCTTGACTTCCTCAAGATAGACAGGGCAATTCCGTTTCCAATGTCCAGTCACACCATAATGAAAACAGTTTCTTTCCTTAGACACCCCACCTTTTGGTTTCAGTGTAGCCTTTCCTTTTCCAAATTTGGGCTTACCTTTGCCCTTGGGCTTTGTTTGAACTTTGGCCTTTCCCTTGCCCTTGTTATTACGGACCATCAGTATGGGCTTGGGTCCAACCTTTTTCAAGTTGCCTTCAGCAGTTCGTAACATACTGAGCAATTGTGGTAGAGTCTTGTCAATTTCATTCATATTGAAATTGAGGACAAACTGGCTGTAGCTATCTGACAACGATTGTAAAATAACATCAGTGGCCAACTCTTGGCTCAATGGAAACCCAAGCTTAGACAGGCTTTCAATATAGCCAATCATCTTAAGGACATGAGGTCCTACTCGGCTTCCTTCAGTACAACTTACATTGGAATAAGGCCTTAGAGATATCAAACCTCTCTTGTCGTGCTTGCCCCTGATAAAATTCTTTAAGGTGCTCGATCATATCATAAGCAACCATGTCCTCATGTTGCTTCCGAAGTTCAGGATTCATAGTGGCAAGCATAAGACATCCAACATCTATCATGTCATCGAGATACTTCTTGTAAGCATCTCTATCAGTCCTCGAGGTATTAGCGGGTGGTTCATTAGGAAGTTATTGTTCAATGAAATATAATTTCCGTTCTTGTTTAAGGACAATCCTCAAGTTACGGAACCAGTCAAGAAAATTCAAACCATTCAATTTGTCCTTCTCAAGGACCGATCGCAATGAGAGTGTGCTAGTGTTTGCAGCCATAATATATCTACAACAATTAGATATGCATGTGAGTAAATTTACCAATTTTATACCAATCATTAAAAAGACTTTATTAAAAGATATTCCCACTATTTTATTTCAAAATTAATAATCCTCGTATATTAATTTCGGAAAAACTTTCTCAAAAGTATTTCTAGTAGGTTAAGGATCCATATTTCACCACCTCTTAAGTCAGCTTTGGCTTTACTCTTAAGATTATGGTTATTTAGGTAACCAACATTTGCCAATTACATCATATGTAACTCCTAACATTTGGTGAACAACTCTTGTTCTAATCATCTTATGATTTATCCAACTTACTTGCCTCTAGTATTCTAATCCTATTACAGTAACCTAGTTAAGTCATTAACCATTTTTTTAACCAGCGAATATCACTTGTTTATTCTTCGCGTTTAACCAAGATAAATACTAGTACTTCGCTTTGGCAGAACCTACATAGTATTGATCGAGGCCTTAACGAGGGCAAAATTGGAAGGCCATGTGGACTTAATATTTTAATAGAGGGATTTTATTAAGGTTGTTGCATCTCACCAATTATGGTCTACTTTAGCCCATTTAGTCTTCTAATCGATCTCATCAATTAATAGGGTTTATTATCATCAAGTTTTAATATATATATATATATATATATATATATATAATTGGCATGCTTTAGACATCCATAGCATCTCATACATGAATAAATAAAGCAATAATTAAATGCAATAGTTATAGCCCATAAACTAAGGTGGTTCAACCCAAGCCAATGGGAAAACCAAAAAGAAACCTAAAGCTGTAAGCCATTTCACAAGCTATCAATCCACAATAATTGTCCCGCCTTCCTTCTCGTTTGGCCCACAGCAACTCTTGCAAATTACAATATTCAGAAACTCGTTTTACATACGAGGGAATAAGATGAGAAGAGAAATACAAGAGAATAGTAGTAAGGCCGACACGCAGGCCGTATTTATTAAAAAATACAACCTCTTATCGAATGGGTCATTGGGCTATAACTATGCATTTCAAGCACCGTGCATGTCAAAAATAGCATACATAATTCAATGTTTTTTTTGAATTATAAAATATCCTTTCAACCCTTTGTGGCCCATTAAGTTTAACAAAACTTTTTGCGGGGTTCTGAGGAGGTCAGAGGAAGCGGGACGAAGGCCCGCGGCCGGAGGCGTCCTTAGATCCCTATCCCCGGGGGTGCAGGGGCGGAGCCCCCGCGGTACGAATCGCATACCCCAGTCAAATGAAACCTCACGATTTGATAACTTTTATCAACAGAATCGTGTTTTTAGGATTTTCATCCTTGAGGTTTCATATCGGAACAACCCTTGTTCCACTAGCCAGTTAACACTTACTGGAAACTATAAATACCACCGTCACATTATTACAGACTTGTTAATAGTTAATAGTAACAACATAAAATCGAATAGGCCACAACACCATGATTAACATTTAATCAATTATCGAAAGGAATAGTTATCAGGTTATGCTTAAACGATTTAAACAATCGAAAATACAATAGGATCAAAACATGCATCTCATATAGTTGCTTCACCCAAGTATTTAAACCCGAGTTTGTATCACACAAGTGGTCTGATACCACTGTTGGAACGCCGGTACACCATGGCGTAGCAAAATAAAATTAGATCCGGTGATCCAAACCATGAATCCATGTGTGAGGAACGAGTCGGGGTGAAATAAAGGTTTCGAAATTACCAAAACTTCAATCTGAGTAGACAGCGACGCCTTGGCAACAAGAGTTTTGATCTACTGTCGAATCAAGCCACAACCTTTTCCGATGTCAGCCTCTACGTAATCCACCCGGTTTGACTATGAAGGGAAGAAATCTCCAAAACTGTTTTGGAGGTTTATTTGCTTGACGGCTGCTAGACCTAGCAAGCAATCACTTAGGGTTTTCTTCTTTTCTTTGTCTCCTTTTAATACCTTTTATAATGGGTGTCTTTTTTTTATTGGGCCTTTTATAATTGGTATCCTTTTAATTGGGCCTTTTATAATTGCTATCTCTTGAATGTATTATAAGATTAAATAAATACAATAAAGTTTTTAACCGAAAATTATAATTACATTAATTATATACGAAAATTATAATTACATTAATTATAATAAGGATTTCGGTAAACTATATTTATTTAAATTTATATATGAATCAAGTTCATATATTAATAAAATTATGTTATCATTATGTGTACAACATCCTTGTACATATAATATGTTCAATATTTGATTGCCCAATTAAATTAATTCTTTAATTAATTTAATTTATGTGACAACCAAACACAATACCAACTATATTTTATTTCGTTCATTTCAACCATAGGGTGTGACCCTATAGGTTCTTGCAACGTTAGCAGTAATACTAGAACGATTCTATTGTCACAGACAATGAGTGGCATCTAGCAATGCATCATTGCTACCTAAGTTACAAGAAATCATGATTTGACATAACCTTTTGTGATTAACCTTTCATGCATTAATCCTTAAGTCCTTTATCTCTGGAACGGATACAAGTCATGGGATAGTCACACTTGCATAGTCCATCCCATATTTCTTGATATCTTGAGTAGACTATGATATACAAATTAGTATGACATCTCATATCAACTTATTTGAGCATGGCCATGCATTTCTAGTCTCACTCAATCAAATGGCCTAAGATATTACTCCTATTATGTAGGAGGGTCTTATCCTTTATTGATCAACCATATCCCTCTACATAGATTGTGGTATATCCAACATCAGCCTTTATAGAACAACCAGTTATGCTGTACGTTTGACTGTATCAAAATATACAACTCACGATGTTGGGATAATAATTATCTCAAGTCTGAGGATCATATACATATTAATCACTATGAGTAATGTTGTGACAATTACATAATAATTCAAGAAACATACTCATAGCGGGTCAATCCAATATATTGTTCTCTAACACACATATTCATGCATTGATTTTGACACTCCATATCAATGACAACTCTTTATCATCAATCAACTACATGTTAGTCTTAATGCATTATTGTTGTCCAAGTCAACAATAATACTCGACTAAGGATCTTTTAAGAATAATCATATTATTCTCAGGACATTATTATAAAACAGTTTATTTATACACACAGAAAGAAAAACTGAAATAATAATGACAACGCTTTATATTAATAAACATGGTAAATTAAGTATGTTATTACAACCATCTCATGATTGATCTTTGGGCATACTCTTACACTAACATATGTCGTTGATGGTGCTTAGGCTTGTGCCAAGCTTGTGGTTGGATTGTATCATGCTTAATTTTAGTGTTATACATTGAAATGGTAAGTTATGTTTATGTTTTACAAACTTTCTAAGCATTATAGGCTTATGTAGTTTCTTTTTTCCATGTTTTATAGATAACCGGAAGCTCGATCAATTTGGAAGCACGTCGGAGATCTATCACACTATCTAGCGAATATATTAGTAGTTTTTTATGTTTTAGCCAAGGTTATAATGTCATGTATAGGTCGACTTGTGTTTAATGATCTAGTTGATATGTTTGGCATGTATAAGTCATTATGGTTGGTGAACTTTTGGTACTTTTAGTACCTTGTTATTGTGTGTTAATATGGTTAAGTTGATGCATGTTTCAATAGCCAATTTTGGTATGTGTTGGAGTAGTTGCAAGGTGGTGAAGTATGGTATGTTTGAAATGGGAATGAGTTAGATGTGTTTGAATGAAATATGGCCAATTGTGTTTAGATACAAGCTTGAAATGGGTGATGGGAATGGCTTGATTTTGGCCAATTTCATGTCCACACAGCCTAAGACATGGGCATGTGTCTCAACTGTGTGTTACACATGGCCATGTGACATGGTCGTATGTCCCCTGTAAGTTTCAAAGATTTCAAGTCAGGCAGTTACATGCTCTGGCACACAGGCGTATAAGGCGATTTCGAGGGTTACACAGCCTAGCACATGGGCGTGTGGCTTAGCCGTGTGACCCAACTCAGAGAGTTACACAGGCACAAAGACAGGCTGAGACATGGACGTGTGTCCCTATTTTGATTGTTACATTGGTGTGTGTCTAAACCTTGTGAGTTACACGGCCATGTGACCCTTGTAATTCAATTTTTCTAACTTTTTCTTAAATGTTCTAATTGTTTTTTATTTAGTCACAAATCATTTCTATAGTGTTTCTAAGGCCTCGAAGGCTCGATTAAGGGACGATATGCATGTATATGAATTATTTATATCATGTTTATGATGAGATTTAAAATGTATGTTTTAAAGTTTTGTTTTTATGGTACTGCTCCGTAACCCTATTTTGGCGACTGATACGGGTTAGGGGTATTACATTTAGTGGTATCAGATCTACGGTTTAGTCGATTCTCGGACTGAACGTAGCATGTACGACTCTAGAAATACATTCCATTATATAACCTGCGACAGTGTGATAACTCCTGACTCAATTTGAACTATGCTTTTATATAGATAATGGCATCCAACCGAGCCAATTCTGATGAGGCTGAAAGTAACACACATGCCTCCATTCACGGAGCAGTGTGAAGTGGTAGTAGGCCCGTATCTGAGGGTCGGGGAGGAGAGGTCAATGAATCCTTCTTCCAAATGATGAATGAGTGGTTTCCCAAATGCGGACAAATGAACCTGATGGCTTAACAACCTCCACCCCCACTTGTTCCCCAACCGATCCCTATAGCTCCTCAAAGTTTTAAACTAATACAAGTTAGCAAGCCTCCAGTTAATAAAATCTGTAAATATGGGGTTGAAGAGTTTAGAGGTACGTCTGAAGATGATTCAGAGAGAGCTGAGTTCTATTCAAAAAATACGATCAGAGTTTTTGATGAATTATCCTATACACCAGCAGAGTGTGTGAAATGTGTAGAATCCTTATTGAAAGATTCAGCCTACCAATGGTGGAATACCTTAGTTTCTGTTGTGCTGAGAGATCGAATAGATTGAGAGCTCTTCTAAACAGAATTTTGAAAGAAGTATGTGAGCCAGAGATTTCTTGACAAGAAATGTAAAAAATCTCTTGAACTAAAATAGGGTCGGATGACAATATCTGAGTATGAGAGGGAATTTGTTCGATTGAGCAAGTATTCCCGAGAATGTATACCAACAGAGGTTGCTATGTGTAAACAGTTTGAAGACAAGTTGATTGAAGATATTAAGTTGTTAGTCGGGATCCTTGAATTGAAAGAATTTAGTGTTCTGGTTAACATAGCGCACAAAGCTGATGAATTGAGTAAAGCAAAGAGAAAAGCCGATTATGAGGCTCGTGATCAGGGAAAGAGATCAGCCAGAAGATCATATCAATCTCCAGCGAAGAAGTCAAAAGGATATCATAACCATTCGTCAGCTTCCGTGGGTTACTCTAGTAGGGATAGAGGAAAACAACATGTGAGTTCAAAACCTCAGGCTACATTCGTAGCGAGTGTGGGTAATGTTAAAACAGTAGGCCATAATGTCAGCAATGTGAAAGATGAAACTTCAATTATTACAAAATGAAAGACAGGACATGTTTTAAATGTGGTTCATATGAACATTTTATCCGAGATTGCTCGAAAAGGTTCGGCAAAGAAAAAGCTTAGACTAATCGACTGAGTAATACTGCTACTAGAGGTAGACCGCCACAGAATACTAGTAATGCGGGAAATAGCTGCATTGGAATAAATGACTCTATAGTGAGATCCTAGGCATAAGTTCTGGCTAGAGCTTACACGATCCATGCTCGAGAGAAAGCTTCAGCTCCAGATGTTATCACTGGTACATTTTCTATCTTTGATACTGATGTTATTGATTTGATTGACCTAGGGTCAACACATTCATATGTATGCACGACTTTAGCGTCAGATAAGAAATTACCTTTTGAGTTTACTAAATTTGTGGTTAAAGTAATAAACCCTCTAGTTCAATATCTGTTAGTTGATAATGTTTGTAAAAACTATTCTTTGATGATTCGGGGTTGCAACTTTCCGGCTGATTTAATGTTATTACCCTTTGATGCGTTTGACGTGATTCTGGGTATGGACTGGTTAACTTTGCATGATGCTATAGTGAATTGTAGATGAAAGCATATTGCATTGAAATGTCGAGTCGGATAGACTTGAGAGTGTATCTTGTGTTATATTTGCTATGTCAACACAAAAATATGTTAGAAAAGGTTGTGAAGTGTATCTCGCTTACATATTTGATTTTAGAGTTTTTGAGTTGAAGCTAGAATTGGTTCTAGTGGTATGTGAGTATTCGGATGTGTTTCTGAAGGAGTTACCCGAGTTACTACTGATTAGAGAGGTTGAGTTTGCTATTGACTTGGTGCCGGGAACATCTCCGATATCGATAGCTCCTTACAGAATGGAACCTACAAAGTTGAAAGAGTTGAAAGCACAGTTGCAAGAATTAGTAGATAGGGGTTTTGCTCGACCCACTTTTTCTCCTTTGGGTGCTCCGGTGTTATTTGTTAAGAAAAAAAGATGAATCCATGAGATTTATGTATTGATTATTGACAGTTCAAAAAAGTCACGGTCAAGAATAAGTACCCATTGCCGTGTATTGACAATTTGCTTGATCAATTGAAAGGTGCAATAGTGTTCTCAAAGATCGATCTTTGTTCTGGTTGTTATCAATTTGGAGTTAAAGACTTAGATGTACTGAAAGCCTTGCTCAAGACTAGGTACGAACATTATGAATTTCTTGTGATGCCATTTGGTTTGACTAATGTGCCTACGGTATTTATAGACTTGATGAACAAAATATTCAGACCATATTTAAACAGATTTGTCGTTGTATTCATTAATGATATTCTGATTTACTCACAAGATGAGGCAGAGCATGTCGAGCATTTGAGAATTGTTTGCAAACCTTGCATGAAAAAAAATGTTCACTAAGTTTAGCAAATGTGACTTCAGGCTTCAGGAAGTCGGATTTTTGGGACATGTTGTATCGGCTGACGACATTAGAGTTTATCCGAGCAAAATTTCAGCTGTGGTAGATTGGAAGCCTCCGAGAAATGTATATGAGGGCAGAAGTTTTTTGGGTTTAGTAGGATATTACAGAAGATTTGTCAAGGTATTCTCGATGATTGCTACACTGTTGACGGGGTTGTTGCAAAAGGATGTTAAGTTTGAGTGGTCTGAGAAATGTCTGCAAAGCTTTAATCAGTTGAAAGCATTGTTAGCCAAGGCACCTGTGTTAGTTCAGGCAAAGTCAGGTAAAGAATTTGTGATTTTTAGTGATGCATTGTTGAGTGGTTTGGGCTGTGTTCTGATTACAGAGGGAAAAGTGATAGTATATGGTTTTAGACAGTTGAAACAGCACGAAAAGAATTATCCGACCTATGATTTAGAGCTTGTAGAGATTGTATTTGCTTTGAAAATTTAGCGACACCATTTGTACGGAGAAAAATGTCGTATCTTAACAGATCATAATGTCACAGAAAGATTTGAATTTGAGACAGCGCAGATGGCTCTAGTTATTGAAAGACTATGACTTGATCATTGATTATCATCCGGGAGAAGTTAATGTTGTTGCTGATGCTTTGAGTAGAAAGTCTCTATTTACTTTGTAAGCTTTGAACACGTGGCTGACATTGATTGATGATGGTTCAAATTTAGCTAAGTTGAAAGCTAGACCGATGTTTTTATAACAAATTTATGAAGCTGAGAAATGTGATGATGTTTTGATAGCTAAACGGAAACAGATTGAGACGACACCTAATTTAGATTTTCATGTTGATTCTGATGATATTTTGTATTTTAAAGGAAAAGCTTCTATTTTGAGAAATTCAGATCTTGTTTAGAAAATTTTACAAGAAGCTCACAGTAGTAGCATATCTATTCATCTTGGTAGCAATAAAATGTTCGATTATTTGAAACAAATGTGCAGGTGGCTAGGTATGAAATGAGAGATTTTAGAATTTGTATTGATATGTTTAGTTTCAGCAAATTAAAGCCGAACATCAGGTACCTTCTAGTTTGTTACAACCAGTGATGATTCCAGAGTGGAAATAGGAATGTGTCACGATAGATTTCATATCGGGACTGCCTCTATTTCCGAGAAAGAAAGATGTTGTTTGTGTCATTGTTGATCATTTGACAAAATCTGCGCATTTCATTCCAATGCGTATGGATTTTTCACTTGAGAGATTAGTAGAGTTGTATGTGGTTGAGATCGTTAAATTGCATGGTGTCTCAGTTTTCATTTTTTTCGATAAAGATTTGCGGTTTACTCTCAATTCTGAAGTAAGTTACATGAGGCCCTAGGTACTCGTTTGCATTTTAGTACCGTATTTCATCCTTAGACCTACGGTTAATCTGAACAAGTGAATATCTTAGAAAACTTGAAAAAGAGCCAAAAAAAAACAACTAAGTAAGCTAAAACTAACAAAATTAAGTCGATAATAACAAACCAAAATTCACCAATTTGCCGATCCCCGACAATGGCGCCAAAAACTTGTTGTCGCGTGTGAATATGTAATGCGAATGTGCAAGTATACACATCGAATCAAGTTAGAAAGTGATAAGTGAGATCGTCTCCATGGGGATCGGAATATGAAAAAATATGGTTGAGTTATTACTATAAACTATACTAATTAGGCTTATGGCAAAGTAAATAGAATAATGATTTGAAATGTTCCTTATATTATGCCTAAATTATTATATTGCTATAAATTGAATGATTTACTGTTTAAATAATTATATATAATGGTTTAAAGTTTAGACTCATACTGAGTCATTGTAAGCTCATTCCTCCTTTTCCTTACCTCTCAGGAAATGTAGAGACCTAGGACTCAGAATGGCATTGGAAGGACCCCGACTAGCAAGCTTGTTTTTATTTATTTAGTTAAAAGTTTCCATTAAAGCTTTTCCTTAATCATTTTTTGAGTTTGTTCAAAGGGTTGTAATTATTAACTACTTCCTACTTTTATATCTTAGGTTTGGAATTATTTAGCCCATTGATTAGTAAGCATGATATATAATTAATACTCTGATATTTGAATGTTATGTGGTTTAGAAAACTATTATTCTTAATAATGTTTTCTGATGCTTTGCAAAATACTTAATGTTTTGATAAAAGACTCTTTAAAACCTTAACCGTTTTCTAATATTTACACCTTAGTAATAGTGTAATTGAATTTCTAAGTAAAGTCGATTTAATTAAATGATTGTTTACTTAAAAATCAAAAGAAGATTTTCATGCAAGGTAAAAGAAGGGTTTTACAGGATCACTTTGGTGATCAATGTAATGCCTTTGACTTAGTCAAAACTCCTAGGACGAGTTGAGGGTGTTGCAATAACATGATTTCTTAATCAAACTACTAATATCTACATTTACTATAACACCCCAAACCCAAATCTAGACATTATGGACAAATTTGGAAGGTTACAATAGTACGTAAACATTCTACTTTCCACGTGTTTCATTACGAAATCAAAAATCAAAGTTTATAAAAACTCGTCGAAATTCCTCAACAGGAAAATTTGTAGTTTCTTAAAATGTTTATGTGAACTTATTAATGTTAACTGAAAACCCAACTTAATAAACACATAACACTTAAGTCACTTCGTAAAACTTGTAATTTTGAATAAAACTTTGCAGCGGAAAATTTTGGAGTTAAGTTTAGAAAACTATGATTTCAACAATTGAAAATGTTTAATCCAATCGATTGCGCATATTCTACAACTTACATTATTATCTTTCGTAAAACCCAATTTGAATTATTGTAGTGAAAAAATCTTAGTTTGCTTAATTTTGAAGCCTAGCATTGGTTGTTGATTAACATATATCATGCAGAATAACTTTAACTAAGTAACAAAAACCCAAAACCAAAACCAAAATTTAATACGAGAGATTAATCCAAAACCAAAAGTTCCAAGAATTAATTTATTAACCAAAACAAATTATTTTATGCAAAAGAAATCATTTGAGCTCCCACACGCCGTTCGGTCCTAAATTATTTGATTACCTGAAAAGATCAATACAGAATAATGAGCTACGAAAACTTAGTGTGTAACTAAACCCAAACAAAAAAACAAATAACATAAATACCATTCAAAAATTACAGAGAATTTCAACAAACTCGCATAGCAAAATCGTGCATGCATGATTATGTCAGTGCAATATGTTCAGATAACAAAATGCATTTTTTTCAGAAAACTTCCTACCCAACTCCGCTACACACCAAATTAGAGTTCCCCAGAACTCGTCCATCCAACAGACCAACAAATAATTGTAGAAAATGCCATCAGAGTTATAGATAAATTGCCAGATCAGACATATATTGTCAACCCACTATATTGTAGCCAAGTTGGCATAAAAGATATTTGTGGTCGAGCCACCATAAATGCAATCAAGCTGCCAGAACAGAAATGTGATTAAACCACCAAATAGTGCAAATTATTAAATTGCCATAGCTTCCTCCTTACAATATTATCCTAACCCTATGCAATGTGATATCGCATGCAAATACAAAACCTGAATGAAAAGCATGTAAGACATACAGTTGTACAAAAAAAAAGAAATCAGAAGGCATTGAATTCCATGCTTCGTAGAACAAATATGTAACAAATCCAACAAACACAATTAGATTCGCCATAATGTCACATGTATGGTTACACAACAAATTTAGAGATATACAATTTAACATATTCAAACATCATACGTTCAAACACAAACATAGCAAAATGAAAACATGCCAACAGAATTGATAGAACACAAATCATACGTCTATAATTCACATATCGTAAACACATCACATACAGAAGCATATTAATAGATATCTTGTTTTCAAGTCTTATTTAAGCAATATGGACCCTACAGAGAGCCTAACTATGAATCACAAATCAATACGATCCTAGGTGACAATTTTCCAAAAAATGTTCCCACACAACCCAAAAGATCGAACCCTTGTGGCCCATACAGCCTACCACACAACTGAGTGTTCCATACGGTCTACCACACGACCTACCACATGGTCATGTGACCCACACGACCTACCACATGATCGTGTAACACTAATAGTAGGCTTTTCGACATTGTGTCATTCGCTGTCTCTCAATTTTTTCGTTATACACCTGATTGTTTCTAAAATACGATGTTACGACACATTTCTAGACCATAAAATAATATTCAAAATAAACTAATTAATCACAATAAACTAACTCCAACACAAATTCCGCCACAACACTTAAAGCATCCGATCCCTTACTCAAAATGAATGAATGATTTCAATAGCTCTCAACTTGTCGGAAGACCATTCGTTATCTAAACTTTGCCTAAACCAAGGATTTCAAAACAATCAAACTCGCATTACACACAAAAATAAAGCAAAATAGAAAATCATCATTTCAATTGTGAAAACTCCAACAAGGTACGAATCTCAAAACACAAAACTTACCACCCACCCTCGAAACTGCTCACGAACGAGTGATGGCACCAACCCTCGCCAATTTAATTTGAAAATAAAAGGCAGCAAAATGATGAAGCATTGGTTGTTTCCAAAAAGGAGAATAGCGGAGATGTAAAAAAAACAAAGAAGAAAAAAATGTAAAAGAAATAGAAATAGAAACAAGGAAAGAGTAGAACGCTGGAGTTAGGGAGAATAGAATAGAAATAGAAATAGAAAAACAAAAGGCAAAAGTGAGGGTGTGGGTGAAACACCCCAAACCCGGCCCACAAGCCTCGACCAGATTTGGTATGTTCCTTAAGAAAAACCGGTTCAAATTCGTTGGTTCTTTGAAAATCTTTAAGTGATTTTGGAAAACGTTTTGGGTTAGGCTCAAGTTGGAAACCCGTTTATTTTTGAGATATAAGTTTTTATAAAAATTTCATTCTTAGTTTCAAAAACTTTAAATCAAAATACATGCCGAATTTGTTTTAGGTTTCATTAAAAATCATTTATTCTTAGGTGTCAAAACGTTTAGGGTTTTTTTTAAATAATATACTTTAACTTTAACTTGATAAAATTTCTTAACATAATAAAATAATTTAACGTGCATGCATAAGATAAAGTTCATACTAAGGTCTTATTACATCAAAACAAACCCAAAATAAATTAAAGTGCTTAAAATATAAATAAAATGTCTAAATAAATAATTTCCTTGCTGAGCATGGCCACCATTAAGCTCCTGCCGACCCGGCCCATTACTGATCATCACCTGAAAAATGTTCCCACAACGGGGTGAGTCAAACAGACTCAATGTGCACACAAACACTAAGTCTGAATAGATTCAGGCATATCAAGTCATTCGCATTCATATCAAAATATACAATTAATGATGCATTCCCAACCCAAACCTAGATAGCCATCCGCTACACATCACCCGTACCAGCCTGCACACCGTGGGGACTACTAAGTCAACCCTCCATCCGCTACACACCATCGAAGGCAGTCGCTGCAGTCGACGTGCTCATCGCCCTTATAAAATTCGTGGCATAGCCACCAGATACATATTTTGTGTCATGAGACACTATATTCAGATAATTGTGACCGAAGTCACCACATTCAGATAATTGTGACCGAAGTCACCACATTCTTATATCGTGACATGAGTCGCCACATTCACTTCCCCTTTCATAATGTTCCATATGCCCCATGTCATACATATTATGTAGTACATTGCCTTATTTCACATTCTTCTCATATTCACATTCATGGCATAACAAATCATATCATACTCATAGTAGGAGTAGGAAAACGTACCTTAGTACTGTGTACCATAACATGGTACTTTGCCATATTTTCCACATTCTCGTTAACATATATATATTAAGCATTGCCATAAAACCTATTAAGAGATAGTGTGGGGTACACACCTGATTCACTTTAGCAAGTTCACTCCAAATCCTGAAAAGCTTGATCTAATGCCTTAGATCTTAAATCTCTACATTTGATCAATCACTTAATACTTAGTAAAGAGCCATTCGGCCATAAAACCAAATCCCAGTAGGATTAGTACACTTAAAACCTACCTTGGTACCGATTTCACTGCTAACCAAATCCCGAAATCTTTGCTATACTCTTCTTGCATTCGGCCAAGCATTAAATCACTGTAACAAATTAGTTTCGGCTTTTGAAAAATAAGAAATAGATCTTAATCATCAAATAGGGCCTTGGCCGAATATTCTTAGTCACTTACCTTACAAATCCAAATCCCGAAATTAATCCCTTGGCTATGAAGATGTCGCAAAACCTATAGGGTATGTCTTAGATTCGGCCTTTTGCATAAAAATCTATTAAGATGGCCTATGGCCGAATATCACTTATGGCTTACCTTAGATCTTAGAAGTCCCGAAAGATTCCTCCCTTATAGTCGAAAATAGGCCAAATCCCGAAGGAATCCTTCATAGTTTTGGCAAAGCACACTAAGGAGATTAGTACATTGTTTTTGGCAAGTCTAAAAGAAAGGAATGGAAATCGAATGATAACTAGCTCTTACCCTTAATACAGAAGTCGACTGCTCCTTGTTTGAACCCACCGAGATTCGGCTATAGACTAACAATGATAGAGGGGTTTTGGCCTTTGTGACTTGCGGCAAGGAGAAGTGAATATAGCCCCTTGATATTCGGCTATGGCTTCAAAGAGAATAGAAATAGATTTGGTGTTGAAAGAATGAGGAGGAGAGTAGGGGAAAGTAGAAGAAATTTCGGCAGTGGTAACAAAGGGGAATTCGGCTTCAATTTTACAAAGAAGAAAAAGAGAGAATTTACTCAAAGTTTCGGCAGCAAGATAAGCAGCTTTACTAACTAAAATTCTGCACTTATGCCTCCCCCCACAACCAAGTATGCAAGCCCCTAGAGTCCAACAAACGTCCACCACTTCCCCACTTATCAAATCCCAAATTAAACTCCTATTTTAACTCTTTATCACTTACCAAATAAAATAAAATAAACTATCACATTATCCCTTATCTACCTAAAATAAAAAAATAAATTCCATAATCCTACTCTTAGCCGAATCTTAAACAAAATAACAAAGCTTATCCTCATCCAATTGAAAGCCCCATGTGCCGTCCACTGCTCCTTCTCCCTAACGCCAGAATTCAAAAATAAAATTACTCCCCTTGCTGCCCACCAGACTCGAACCTGAGCCCTCTTCCCATAACTTAAGGCACCACTTGCCCAAGCCACTTTGCCAAGGCATTTTTTTTTGTGACATGACTCACCCAGAATTTCTTTTAAGACCTTCTTAGCCAAGCGCCTTCTTGACGCAAAAAAATAAATGCTCATTCGTGCTTCCTTCGTAACTCGAACCAAGGCCTTTATCCCCACTGCACATGGCGTCCATTGCCACTCTACCACATGATTTCTTGTGGCATTTATCCCCTAAAAATTCCTTTAAATCCTCCTTAGCCCAGTTCCCCTTTTTGGCGCAAAAATAAAAGTCTCCAATGCTTCCCACGTTGCTCGAATCCTGGCCCAATTGCACATGATTGTGGCGTCACATGCTAGGCCCTTAAGTGGCGCCTTGTAGCCACTTTTCCAAGCCTATTTGTATGCCATATTTCTTCCATTAATTCTCTTAAGGCCCTATCAGCTTAGCTTCCTATTTTGGACTTAAATCTAATAATTTTCTATGGCATTTCCTATTATTCTAAAGTTCACAAACATTCATAAATACGCATTCATACATACTAAGGCATGCTTTCACATTCAATTAAGCAATTATGCATAGGCCATATTTCGGGATATTACAGTTCTACCCCCTTAAAATAATTTCGTCCTCGAAATTACCTGGCTGAAATAAATGAGGGTATTGCTGTCGCATTGCTTCTTCTGGCTCCCACGAAGCATCTTCCGATCCATGGTTTCGCCATAACACTTTAACTAGAGGAACTGACTTCCTCCATAACACTTTCACATCCCGTTCTAGAATCTGAATCGGCTCTTCCTCATAGGATAAATCTGGCCTTAGTTCCACCTCTTCAACCGGAACTACATGAGATGGATCTGATCGATAACAACGTAGCATGGAAACATGGAATACATCGTGCATCTGCTTCAACTCTGGTGGCAACTCCAACTGATATGCCACTGGCCCAACTCGCTTCAAAACCTTATAAGGCCCTATAAACCTCGGACTTAACTTCCCTTTGCGACCAAATCTCATCACTTTCTTCCAAGGTGAAACTTTAAGGAACACTTGATCTCCTACATCAAATTCTATCTCTTTCCGTTTGAGATCTGCATACGATTTTTGTCTATCAGACGCTTCCTTTAACCGTGCCCGAATTATCTTAACTTTCTCTTCGGATTCTGCCACTAACTCTGGACCCAAAACTCGACATTCTCCTAATTCCGTCCAACACGTAGGAGTTCGACACTTCCGTCCATACAGCGCTTCATACGGTGCCATCCGAATACTAGCTTGATAGCTGTTGTTGTACGCAAATTCCGCTAAAGGCAAATAGTCTTCCCAACTTCCTCTGAAGTCTATCACACAACCTCTCAGCATATCCTCTAACACTTAGATTACCCGTTCAGATTGTCCGTCTGACTGTGGATGAAATGCCGTAGTAAAATCCAATTTGGTACCCAAAGCCTGATGTAGAGCTTTCTAAAACCGAGAGGTAAACCTTGGGTCTCTATCCGAAATGATCGATAGTGGAACTCCATGCAACCTTACAATCTCAGCCACATACAACTTCGCTAACTTCTGTAGAGAATAATCAACTCTCACTGGAATGAAATGCGCCGACTTAGTCAACCGATCCACTATCACCCATACCGAGTCCTTCTTAGTAGGCGTAAGGGGAAACCCACTAACGAAGTCCATGGTAATTCTCTCCCACTTCCACTGCGAAATCATTATCGGTTGAAGCAATCCTGACGGAACTTGGTGTTCAGCCTTAACTTGCTGACACGTCAAACACTTGCCTACAAATTCAGTAACTTCTTTCTTAAGACCAGGCCACCAAAAATGTTCTCTTAAGTCTCTGTACAACTTACTTCCTCCAGGATGCATAGCATAAGGGCTACTATGCGATTCCTGAAGAATCCTCCGCCTTAACTCCTGATCCTTAGGCATACAGACCTTACCCTTGAAGCACAACATTCCCTCGTCATTCACACCATAATCCTCCAACTCCTCATTCTGTACTTGCTGTAGCTTAACACTTAATTCATCATCAACCAACTGTCCCTCTTTCACTTCATTCAACCACGTCGGCTTAACCTGCAGCTCTGCCAGCAGACTTCCATCATCATACAAGCTCAGATTTGCAAACAACGCTCTCAGATTCGACACAACCTTCTGACTTAGGGCATCCGCCACTACATTCGCCTTGCCCGGATGATACTCTATAGAACAATCGTAGTCCTTCAATAACTCCACCCACCTTCGCTGTCTCAAGTTCAACTCCTTCTGAGTCAACAGATACTTAAGGCTTTTGTGGTCTGTGTAGATTACCGACTTTTCTCCATAGAGATAGTGCCTCCACACCTTAAGAGCAAAGACCACTGCCGCCAATTCCAAATCATGAGTTGGGTAGTTAACCTCATGTGGCCTTAACTGTCGAGACGCGCGACTACCTTGTCGTCTTGCATCAGAACACATCCCAAACCTGTATGGGACGCGTCACAATACACCACAAAATCCTTTCCTGCCTCCGGCTGAATCAAAACCGGAGCTTCAGTCAAGACCCTCTTAAGCTTCTCAAAGCTATCCTGTTGCTTATCTCCCCATACAAAAGGTACTTCCTTTCTCAATAACTTCGTCAAAGGCGCGACTATTGACGAGAACCCTTCTACAAACCTTCTGTAATAGCCTGCCAAACCCAAGAAACTACGAATTTCAGCCACAGACCTGGGTGGTTTCCAATCCAACACCGCCTCAATCTTCCTAGGATCCACCCTTATTCCTTCTGCAGACACCACATGTCCTAAAAACGCAACCTCCTTAAGCCAAAATTCACACTTGCTGAATTTGGCATATAGTTTCTTCTCCCTTAACACTTGCAGCACAACTCGGAGATGCTCATTATGCTCCTCTTCAGACTTGGAATACACTAAGATATCGTCGATAAACTCCACGATGAACCTATCCAAGTAAGGTTGAAAAACTCGGTTCATCATATCCATGAACGCAGCTGGGGCGTTAGTCAATCCAAACGGCATTACAATGAACTCGAAATGCCCGTATCTTGTCCGGAAAGCTATCTTATGGATATCCACTTCCTTCACCTTAAGCTGATGATATCCAGACCTTAGATCTATCTTTGAGAACACTGCTGCCCCCTTGAGTTGATCGAACAAGTCGTCTATCCTTGGCAAAGGATACTTGTTCTTGATGGTCAACTTGTTCAACTGACGATAGTCTATGCACATACGCATAGTTCTGTCCTTCTTCTTCACCAACAAGACCGGTGCTCCCCATGGAGACATACTGGGTCGGATAAACCCATGATCCAGCAACTCTTGAATTTGAGCCTTGAGCTCAACCAACTCCTTTGGTGCCATTCTATACGGAGCGATTGACACAGGAGTTATACCAGGCAGCAGATCAATCCCAAACTCTACCTCCCTATCCGGGGGTATTCCAGGTAACTCCTCCGGAAAGACATCCACAAATTCCTTTACAGTTCTAACTCCATTAACTCCTCCTTCTTTCGTATCTAATGCACTAACAAAGGCCAAGAATGCTTTGCAACCTTTTCGCACCATCTTATCAGCCTTTAGTGCCGAAACTACATTAGACAAGTAGTTTCTTCTTTCTCCTATCATAACTACTGCCTCATCCTTCGGCGTCCTTAACTCCATTCGTTTAGCGGCACAATCCAACATAGCTTGATGCTCCACTAGCCATTCCATACCGAGTATAAGGTCGAACTCCCCGAAAGGTAGTTCTATTAAGTCAACAGCAAATACTTTTCCTTGAATTTCTAGAGGCACTTTCCGAAAGATCTTATTCACCACTACAGTTTGACCTAGTGGGCTTACTACAGTTAACTCCCTATCCGAAAGTTCAGAGACTATGTCTAGAGTTTCCACTACTCTACACGCAACATACGAATGGGTCGAGCCCACATCAATCAAAGTAAAATAAGGCTTGCCACAAATAAGAAACGTACCGGGTATGACGTCCGGCGCGTCTCCATCTTCCCTACAGCGAACTGCATATACCAAGCCCGGTTGCCTTGCCTCACTATTATTAGCACCTCTGCCAGGTGTTCCACGTCCTCTTCCAGTGCCATTACCTCGGCCATTCAGACCACGGCCTCGCTGAGGCTGCTGTCCACCTCTACCAGCCTGATTAACATTCTAAGCCACTGATCGATTCCCATCCGGCCTCATAGGACAGTCCTTAATCATATGGTCCTTTGACCCACACTTAAAACATCCTCCAGTCTTTTTCCAACACTCTCCTAAGTGCTTCTTCCCACACTGATCACAAGTACGATATTGCCCTCCAGTACCAGCTTGCTGACCTCATGGCCCATCAGCTCTAGGCCTTTTCTGAGCATTTCCAAATGATCCTGACGGCCCAAATCCTCTTTTCTGCTTATTCTGGTCAGAGTGCTGCCTTACAGAATACTTAATTCCTTCCGCTATCTTAGCTTTCTCTACCAACGCAGAAAACTCCTGCTCTTAATGTGGAGCGACTAACAACCTCAGGTCATCCCTTAGTCTGTCCTCAAATCGGACACATCGCTCATGCTCCGTAGCCACTACTCCTCGAGCATATCGGCTTAACTTCAGGAATTCAGCTTTGTACTCTACCACGGACTTGTTCCCTTGAACCAGCCCCAGAAAAGCCTTCCTCTGCGCATCAGTATATCTGGTTCCAACATACTTCTTCTGATATGCTGCCTTAACATATTCCCAAGTCAAATCCTCAGCTGTGGTACCATCCCGAACTGTGAGCCACCATTGATACGCTTCATCACGTAGCAGTGCCACCATTCCTTTCAGTTTTTCCTCAGGGGTCAGATACAACTCATCCATAATCCGTTCCGTAGCTTCCAACCAATATTCAGCTGTACTGGGTGCCACACCAGATACTCATCGAAACATTTCAGCCCCATTAGCTCGGAGTTGCTCGGGTACAGATTTTCGAGCTCCCATATTCCCACCTGCTCCAGTCACCATCTCCAAAACTCGCAGTACAGCCTGCGACATAGCATCATCCCCCGTCTGAGCTTGCTGCTCAACACCAACAGCTGGTGGTGGTGGCGGTGGTATCTCATTGTCAGATCCTTGACCCGATCTAATGGGTTCCGACATAGTTATTCTTCCTCGACCACATCCACGATGATCGCATCCTCTAGAACTCATATCTAACGATTGCGCTTTAATCTAATTAAGAAATTTTATGAATTAGCTTTTATTCCACTGATTATTCGCGAAGAATTTTATGAAGTGAGCTTAATAGGGATTCTTTCGATCAATCCAAGTTTCAAGTTTTCTATCCTAATTCACAGAAAAGCACATCCATTCCATAGTGTCTCCCATACACATTCACTCTTCGGACATTTCTGTCCGTTCCTATCCTAGGGGTATTTTTGTCATTTGTCCTATAGGGGTATTTTGGTAATTAAACCGGGGTCAATTTGAAAATTACAAAAGTCATTTCAAAATTTTCCAAACTCATGGATATTTTGGAAGAAAGATTTTCCAGATCAAAGGTATGGTCAAAATTTCAAAAAGCAGGGTCATTTTGGTAATTTTAGTAAACTAGGGGTAATTTCGTAATTTTTTTCAAATCGGGGTATTTTGGACTTTCGAAAAATAGGATTTCTGGATACTTTTACAAAATAAGAAAATTTTATTGAAATCAGGGTAATATGGAAGTTTTAAAACCCAAGGGCATTTTAGTAATTTTGCAAATAGGGGTATTTTAGTAATTTTCAAGAATATTTCAGAAAAATTTTATGGAATAGCTTTTATAAATTAAAAGGGCAATTTAGTAATTTTATAACTAGGGTTTCCATAAAAATACGGCTAGTCCCTTTCGGGTTTTAGTTAGGGGTTTAGCCCGTGAATAAGTCCTCTTGGTTAGGGTGAACCGAAGCTACGCACCAGGTAGGATTCGAGTGGAGAGGAGGTGAGTCATGCGGACTGCTTAAATACCAAGCTCCCACTGAATACCAATCCTAGACATGCGCACAATGGTTGCCACACCCTAACTCAGCGACTTAGACACAGGTTTGTTTAATTAGGCATTTAAAATCTTATGTAACTGTTGGGGTAAACTAGTCTTAGAGTTCAAGTACCTATCATACTATTCTACATTCCATTCCATTTCTACCCTTCTACACAGCATAATATAAATCACACAAGGGATAGGGGTACTCACCTGGTGGACTTCGGGTCGGAGACTTAGGTGCCATGCCAGAAAAACCTGCAAAAATTCTTTTGGGCTTAACCTCTTGAAAATGTTTTGGGCCTTAAACCCAAGGCCGAGAGTTTAAACCTGGGCTCTGATACCAAACTGAAACACCCCAAACTCGGCCCACAAGCCTCGACCAGATTTGGTATGTTCCTTAAGAAAAATCGGTTCAAATTCGTTGGTTCTTTGAAAATCTTTAAGTGATTTTGGAAAACGTTTTGGGTTGGGCTCAAGTTGGAAACCCGTTTATTTTTGAGATATAAGTTTTTATAAAATT
This sequence comes from Gossypium australe, assembly GCA_005393395.2. NCBI lineage: Eukaryota > Viridiplantae > Streptophyta > Magnoliopsida > Malvales > Malvaceae > Gossypium > Gossypium australe. Next base: position 14,924,451 of record CM016618.1, on the reverse strand, counting down.
TTCATTCTTAGTTTCAAAAACTTTAAATCAAAATACATGCCGAATTTGTTTTAGGTTTCATTAAAAATCATTTATTCTTAGGTGTCAAAACGTTTAGGGTTTATTTTTAAATAATATACTTAAACTTTAACTTGATAAAATTTCTTAACATAATAAAATAATTGAACGTGCATGCATAAGATAAAGTTCATACTAAGGCCTTATTACATCAAAACAAACCCAAAATAAATTAAAGTGCTTAAAATATAAATAAAATTGTTTTTTGCCTTTATTTTTTATATTGATCCGAATTGTTCCTTAAAATGCGTCATGGGATTTAAGCCCAGTGAAATTATATTTAGTTGTACCGAAATTTAATGGTTCTAGATAAGCCATTACTAAATACACTATGATTTTATACAAGCCATTATTTTTAATTTTATAGCATTGGAACTCGATAACCATCTCAAATCGAGCACTACATATTGTTTCACATTGGTTAAATTGACATAAATATAATTATTATAAACATTATTATCATTTCAATAATGTGAAATTGGAATGTTCTAGCGTGGTGTGAAATTGAAACAATCTCGATTCCTTGAAAGTCACTATCCAATTTAAACTCACATTGCCTTTAAGGAAAAAAAAAAAACCCTTGACTTCTCGAAGTTCTGAAAAGACACATCTCGTGGTAGGAAATATCCTCCAAGGGACATGCACTATAATTTGTAGTAGTTCATTGCGTATGGACTCCTTGTTTCATTTTCCATTTTCACTTCTTCGATACTAATCTGTTAGTTTTGTCCTCTTTCTTTTCCGTAGAGGAGAGGCAATCTTGAAATCATCTTCGAAAGTGATGTAACTCTTCAAAGTCTTAACTTGATTTTCTTATTCTTCTTTCTTTAGATTACTTTTTTTTATCAATATCGAGAATGAAACTCCAAATATGTCGGCGACGTACGTCCCACATTCCCCTTGTTAAAAAAGGTTCAATTTATATAAAAACTAAATCCTATCCATTATTTGGGCAATACCTACGAGAGTTATAGAAACGTAACATCATTTGTTATTTCCGGTTTAACTCTCTAAGAGAAATTTTCATTTTCAAATTTCCATTACTTATTCCACTAAAAGCTTCCATTCATATTTCAGTAAAATTGGGTGGAAATGCTTACACCGAAAAAACTTAACCTCGAACGAAGAATACAATAACAGAATTAGAGTCCCACGGTAAAGACATACATCGGCTTAATCTCAGGACGGGAAATATTTTTGATTTATTAATTTTGAATTTCAATCATTTAGTTGCCATTTTCCATTTTACTAATACGATAAGTGTGATAAAAACTTTTTAACAAGGACAAGGTTATAAGAATTTACGCTTCGCATAATTATTTGTACATTGCAGCACATACATATCACTGGTAAAGGAATCTGGTATAGCTCATTCAATTTTGAGATACACATGAATTTTTAACCATCAACATAGGAAGTGCATACACAACTTCAAAATATTAGAAAAATAGGACGACACACATAACGAATATGTGTGCCTGTAATGCAAGTGTACTATATCTTACATTGCTTTTTCCATATGTTATTATCGTCCTGGTGTTTGGTTTGGAGTGGACATAATAGTTAAATCCCAGTTTCAACGCAGAAACCCATGTACGACATAATCATCTTTATTGAACCTTATTTTCGTGATCCGTTTAAAGCCATTTAAGAATTATAAAGGGAAGTGTAAATGTGTGTCTTTGAATTAATATTTAGATTTGTAGTAATTAAAATTAATGCTTATTAAACTGAAATATTTAATGTTTTCTTTTATTGTAAAGTATTCTTGTCTAATGTGGTTATAACATTTCCTATAAATGCCAGCTTTTTTCCCTGCAAATCTTGTTCGAAATTAATTTTATGAACCAAATTTAACTAGTAACATCAAATTCGCGCAGTATGGCAAGCCTTAATGTTTATTCCGTCCTACTGATTTTATTCTTAACTTGCGGGGCAGTAATGGCTACGAAGGAGAACGACCAGATTATTAAGGAAAATAAATGTGACACTAAAATGGGTTTGCCATGTGTTCTAGAAGCTTTCACGGCTATTTTCCAGATAGGGATTATTTCTAACAAGTGTTGCGGTGAACTTGTTGTTTTGGGAAAAGTTTGCCACTCAGCATTAGTAAAGAGGACCCTTGAAAATCCTCTATTCAAAGACCTAAACCCAGCGACAATTATAGCGAAGAGCATTAATACATGGAATATTTGCCTTGCATTGATCGATTCACCATCTCCGTCTGCTTAAGGATATAGGATTGCTTAAGCTAACAAACGGCTACAAGACGTAACGGGCCAAAAATTGTTTTTTGCCTTTATTTTTTATATCGATCCGAATTGTTCCTTAAATTGCATCATGGGATTTAAGCCCACTGAAATTATATTTAGTTGTACCGAAATTTAATGGTTCTAGAGAAGCCATTTCTTAATACACTATGATTTTATACAAGCCATTATTTTTAATTTTATAGCATTGGAACTCGATAACCATCTCAAATCGAGCACTAGATATTGTTTCACATTGGTTAAATTGACATAAATATAATTATTATAAACATTAATATCATTTCAATAATGTGAAAATGGAATGTTTTAGCGTGGTGTGAAATTGAAACAATCTCGGTTCCTTGAAAGTCACTATCCAATTTAAACTCACATTGCCTTTAAGGAAAAAAAAACCCTTGACTTCTCGAAGTTCTGAAAAGACACATATCGTGGCAGGAAATATCCTCCAAGGGACATGCACTATAATTTGTAGTAGTTCATTGCGTATGGACTCCTTGTTTCATTTTCCATTTTCACTTCTTCGATACTAATCTGTTAGTTTTGTCCTCTTTCGTTTCCGTAGAGGAGAGGCAATCTTGAAATCATCTTCGAAAGTGGTGTAACTCTTCAAAGTCTTAACTTGATTTTCTTATTCTTCTTTCTTTAGATTACTTTTTTTTATCAATATCGAGAATGAAACTCCAAATATGTCGGGGACGTACGTCCCACTTTCTCCTTATTAAAAAAGGTTCAATTTATATAAAAACTAAATCCTATCCATTATTTGGGCAATACCTACGAGAGTTATAGAAACGTAACATCATTTGTTATTTCCAATTTAACTCTCTAAGAGAAATTTTCATTTTCCAATTTCTATTACTTATTCCACTAAAAGCTTCCATTCATATTTCAGTAAAATTGGGTTGAAATGCTTACACTGAAAAAACTTAACCTAGAACGAAGAATGCAATAACAGAATTAGAGTCCCACGATAAAGACATTCATCGGCTTAATCTCAGGACGGGAAATATTTTTGATTTATTAATTTTGAATTTCAATCATTTAGTTTCCATTTTTCGTTTTACTAATACGATAAGTGTGATAAAAACTTTTTAACAAGGACAAGGTTATAAGAAGTTATGCTTCGCATAATTATTTGTACATTGCAGCACATACATATCACTGGTAAAGGAATCTGGTATAGCTCATTCAATTTTGAGATACACATGAATTTTTAACCATCAACATAGCAAGTGCATACACAACTTCAAAATATTAGAAAAATAGGACGACACACATAACGAATATGTGTGCCTGTAATGCAACTGTACTATATCTCACATTGCTTTTTCCATATGTTATTATCGTCCTGGTGTTTGGTTTGGAGTGGACGTAATAGTTAAATCCCAGTTTCAACGCAGAAACCCATGTACGACATAATCATCTTTATTGAACCTTATTTTCGTGATCCGTTTAAAGCCATTTAAGAATTATAAAGGGAAGTATAAATATGTGTCTTTGAATTAATATTTAGATTTGTAGTAATTAAAATTAATGCTAATTAAACTGAAATATTTAATGTTTTCTTTTATTGTAACGTATTCTAGTCTAATGTGTTTATAACATTTCCTATAAATGCTAGCTTTTTCCCTGCGAATCTTGTTCGAAATTAATTTTACGAACCAAATTTAACTAGTAACATCAGATTCGCGCAGTATGGCAAGCCTTAATGCTTATTCCGTCCTACTGGTTTTATTCTTAACTTGCGGGGCAGTAATGGCTACGAAGGAGAACGACCAGATTATTAAGGAAAATAAATGTGACACTAAAATGGGTTTGCCATGTGTTCTAGAAGCTTTCACGGCTATTTTCCAGATAGGGAGTATTTCTATCAAGTGTTGCGGTGAACTTGTTATGTTGGGAAAAGTTTGCCACTCAGCATTAGTAAAGAGGACCCTTGAAAATCCTCTATTAAAAGACCTAAACCCAGCGACAATTATAGCGAAGAGCATTAATACATGGAATAATTGCCTTGCTTTATCGATTCACCATCTCCGTCTGCTTAAGGATATAGGATTGCTTAAGCTAACAAACGGCTACAAGACGTAACGGGCCAAAAATTGTTTTTTGCCTTTATTTTTTATATCGATCCGAATTGTTCCTTAAAATGCGTCATGGGATTTAAGCCCAGTGAAATTATATTTAGTTGTACCGGAATTTAATGGTACTAGAGAAGCCATTACTTAATACACTATGATTTTATACAAGCCATTATTTTTAATTTTATAGCATTGGAACTCGATAACCATCTCAAATCGAGCACTAGATATTGTTTCACATTGGTTAAATTGACATAAATATAATTATTATAAACATTAATATCATTTCAATAATGTGAAATTGGAATGTTCTAGCGTGGTCTGAAATTGAAACAATCTCGATTCCTTGAAAGTCATTATCCAATTTAAACTTCATTGCCTTTAAGGAAAAAAAAAACCTTCACTTCTCGAAGTTCTGAAAAGACACATATCGTGGCAGGAAATATCTTCCAAAGGACATGCACTATAATTTGTAGTAGTTCATTGCGTATGGACTCCTTGTTTCATTTTCCATTTTCACTTCTTCGATACTAATCTGTTAGTTTTGTCCTGTTTCTTTTCCGTAGAGGAGAGGCAATCTTGAAATCATCTTCGAAAGTGATGTAACGCTTCAAAGTCTTAACTTGATTTTATTATTCTTCTTTCTTTAATTACTTTTTTTATCAATATCGAGAATGAAACTCCAAATATGTCGGCGACGTACGTCCCACATTCTCCCTATTAAAAAAGGTTCAATTTATATAAAAACTAAATCCTATCCATTATTTGGGCAATACATACGAGAGTTATAGAAACGTAACATCATTTGTTATTTCCGATTTAACTCTCTAAGAGAAATTTTCATTTTCCAATTTCCATTACTTATTCCACTAAAAGCTTCCATTCATATTTCAGTAAAATTGGGTTGAAATGCTTACACCGAAAAAATTTAACGTAGAACGAAGAATACAATAACAGAATTGGAGTCCCATGGTAAAGACATACATTGTCTTAATCTCAGGACGGGAAATATTTTTGATTTATTAATTTTGAATTTCAATCATTTAGTTGCCATTTTCCGTTTTACTGTGTGATAAAAACTTTTTAACAAGGACAAGGTTTTAAGAATTTACGCTTCGCATAATTATATGTACATTGTAGCGCATACATATCACTGGTAAAGGAATCTGGTATAGCTCATTCAATTTTGGCCCATACAGCCCAAAAGATCGAACCCTTGTGGCCCATACAGCCTACCACACAACTGAGTGTTCCATACGGTCTACCACACGACCTACCACATGGTCATGTGACCCACACGACCTACCACATGATCGTGTAACACTAATAGTAGGCTTTTCGACATTGTGTCATTCGCTGTCTCTCAATTTTTTCGTTATACACCTGATTGTTTCTAAAATACGATGTTACGACACATTTCTAGACCATAAAATAATATTCAAAATAAACTAATTAATCACAATAAACTAACTCCAACACAAATTCCGCCACAACACTTAAAGCATCCGATCCCTTACTCAAAATGAATGAATGATTTCAATAGCTCTCAACTTGTCGAAAGACCATTCGTTATCTAAACTTTGCCTAAACCAAGGATTTCAAAACAATCAAACTCGCATTACACACAAAAATAAAGCAAAATAGAAAATCATCATTTCAATTGTGAAAACTCCAACAAGGTATGAATCTCAAAACACAAAACTTACCACCCACCCTCGAAACTGCTCATGAACGAGTGATGGCACCAACCCTCGCCAATTTAATTTGAAAATAAAAGGCAGCAAAATGATGAAGCATTGGTTGTTTCCAAAAAGGAGAATAGCGGAGATGTAAAAAAAACAAAGAAGAAAAAAATGTAAAAGAAATAGAAATAGAAACAAGGAAAGAGTAGAACGCTGGAGTTAGGGAGAATAGAATAGAAATAGAAATAGAAAAACAAAAGGCAAAAGTGAGGGTGTGGGTGAAACACCCCAAACCCGGCCCACAAGCCTCGACCAGATTTGGTATGTTCCTTAAGAAAAACCGGTTCAAATTCGTTGGTTCTTTGAAAATCTTTAAGTGATTTTGGAAAACGTTTTGGGTTAGGCTCAAGTTGGAAACCCGTTTATTTTTGAGATATAAGTTTTTATAAAAATTTCATTCTTAGTTTCAAAAACTTTAAATCAAAATACATGCCGAATTTGTTTTAGGTTTCATTAAAAATCATTTATTCTTAGGTGTCAAAACGTTTAGGGTTTTTTTTAAATAATATACTTTAACTTTAACTTGATAAAATTTCTTAACATAATAAAATAATTTAACGTGCATGCATAAGATAAAGTTCATACTAAGGTCTTATTACATCAAAACAAACCCAAAATAAATTAAAGTGCTTAAAATATAAATAAAATGTCTAAATAAATAATTTCCTTGCTGAGCATGGCCACCATTAAGCTCCTGCCGACCCGGCCCATTATTGATCATCACCTGAAAAATGTTCCCACAACGGGGTGAGTCAAACAGACTCAATGTGCACACAAACACTAAGTCTGAATAGATTCAGGCATATCAAGTCATTCGCATTCATATCAAAATATACAATTAATGATGCATTCCCAACCCAAACCTAGATAGCCATCCGCTACACATCACCTGTACCAACCTGCACACCGTGGGGACTACTAAGTCAACCCTCCATCCGCTACACACCATCGAAGGCAAACACTGCAGTCGACGTGCTCATCGCCCTTATAAAATTCGTGGCATAGCCACCAGATACATATTTTGTGTCATGAGACACTACATTCGGATAATTGTGACCGAAGTCACCACATTCAAATAATTGTAACTGAACTCACCAGATTCTTATATCGTGACATGAGTCGCCACATTCACTTCCCCTTTCATAATGTCCCATATGCCCCATGTCATATATATTATGTAGTATATTGCCTTATTTCACATTCTTATCATATTCACATTCATGGCATAACAAATCATATCATACTCATAGTAGGAGTAGGAAAACGTATCTTAGTACTGTGTACCATAACATGGTACTTTGCCATATTTTCCACATTCTCGTTAACACATATATATTAAGCATTGCCATAAAACCTATTAAGAGATAGTGTGGGGTACACACCTGATTCGCTTTAGCAAGTTCACTCCAAATCCCGAAAAGCTTGATCTAATGCCTTAGATCTTAAATCTCTACATTTGATCAATCACTTAATACTTAGTAAAGAGCCATTCGGCCATAAAACCAAATCCCAGTAGGATTAGTACACTTAAAACCTACGTTGGTGTCGATTTCACTGCTAACCAAATCCCGAAATCTTTGCTATACTCTTCTTGCATTCGGCCAAGCATTAAATCACTCTAACAAATTAGTTTCGGCTTTTGAAAAATAAGAAATAGATCTTAATCATCAAATAGGGCCTTGGCCGAATATTCTTAGTCACTTATCTTACAAATCCAAATCCCGAAATTAATCCCTTGCCTATGAAGATGCCGCAAAACCTATAGGGTATGTCTTAGATTCGGCCTTTTGCATAAAAATCTATTAAGATGGCCTATGGCCGAATATCACTTATGGCTTACCTTAGATCTTAGAAGTCCCGAAAGATTCCTCCCTTATAGTCGACAATAGGCCAAATCCCGAAGGAATCCTTCATAGTTTTGGCAAAGCACACTAAGGAGATTAGTACATTGTTTTCGATAAGTCTAAAAGAAAGGAATGGAAATCGAATGATAACTAGCTCTTACCCTTAATACAGAAGTCGACTGCCCCTTGTTTGAACCCACCGAGATTTGGCTATAGACTAACAATGATAGAGGGGTTTTGGCCTTTGTGACTTGCGGCAAAGAGAAGAGAATATAGCCCCTTGATATTCGGCTATGGCTTCAAAGAGAATAGAAATAGATTTGGTGTTGAAAGAATGAGGAGGAAAGTAGGGGAAAGTAGAAGAAATTTCGGCAGTGGTAACAAAGGGGAATTCGGCTTCAATTTTACAAAGAAGAAAAAGAGAGAATTTACTCAAAGTTTCAGCAGCAAGTGATACGGACGCGCCTATGGCGGAGATTAACCGAGACACCCTTGAACTACCCAATGGACCAATTACGCGTAGCCGGGCTAAACAATTTAAGGAGGCCACTTCAGTTTTAGTGGCACAAATTTGGAACGAAGAAAGGAAGTACTCCAAGAACACGCCGAACATTTATAATTTATTTAAGACCGAATATATTAGCTAGTTTGGATGCTAATTTATTATTTTATTACATGTTATTTTCATATTAATTAAGTTGTTTAATTAGTATAATATTTAATATATCTAGTGTTAAAATTAAAGTATTTTAATTTTTATTTAAATTAATGTTTGGTTGTGTTTTATAGGAAATAATAAAAGGCATAGTGGTGCAACAAACTACTTGGGTGGAGTATTAGGTGATGGATGGCTAAATGGAGAGCTAATGGAGGAATAATTGAATTAGGTATAAATAAACAAATGAAGATAAATGAAGTGGAAGCATGAATGGAAACAAAACATTAGCAACTTGAAGATTATGGTGGAAGACAAGATCAATTGGATTGAAGAAATTAATGTGCCATATTTGAATTAAATATTTATGTTTATTTTTATTTTTTATTTTTTTTAGCCACTACAAGCTACTATAAATAGCTTGTCAAACTTCAATTGTAGGCACTTGATTTTTATTGAATGAATTCTCATTTTGGTGAGTTTAATTCACTCTCCTAAATTCTTCAAGGTTCGAATTGATTTATCTAGTTTCTAGTGGCATCAATTTTAACTTTGTTACGAACTTATCATCCTCTCGGGTGTGGCGTTCAATTTTATACTGTGGGTTCCTATCTTGCTAGATAGCGGGTCTCGATTTATTCAACTTCCTTTCATTCATTTGAAACTTATAAGATTCGGGTCTTTAATTTTTTATTAAAGGTTCATTCTTGTTTCAAATCCCTATCATCCACTTGATTATCTTTATTTTCAAGCCATTACCATTAAAATTATCCTTTTGTTCAAAAACTACCTAATTTACGATCGGGCAACATCTACGACTCGTTTCAAACCTGAGGCGAACCGTATCATCTGGTATCAGAGCCAAGTAAATTAGGCACGTTTAACAATCTCAAGCTATTCCGAGTAAGTTCAAAAAAAAATCAAAGTTTTTAATTTAATTTTTTTATCTTTCTTTGTACTTCACATATAGTGCGTTTAGTGTTGTAAAAAAAAAAAAGAAGAAGAAGAAAGATAGAAAAAAATTTAAAAAAAAATTGAGTTAAAAAAAAGAGAGAATTCCAAAAAAAAAAAGGTTTGCAAGTTTTGATTCATTATTTTTTTTTTCTTTTTCACGATCTTCAAACCACCCTTCTTCACCCCAATGCCACTATACCAGATTTTTTTTTAAGCCTACCCTTACCTTTTATCCTTTAACTCCTTGAAACCGACCTACAACTTACTAGTAAAAAAAAATCGAGGACAACCTTCTAGAATTTAGAAAAGTGAATTCGAGTGAAAAAAAAAAAAGAGGCCAGAAATTGAGTGAGAAACACGAGCGTGAGTGTTCAATATTTATTTTCTTTGTGAGTGAACAAGTGAGAATTGTGGTGAGGTTTCTTTAAATTTTGTTCAATATGTCTAGAAGTCCTGAAAGACGAGTAGTGAGCGACGAAGCGTCAGATGCCGCTGGTGGTAGAAGAGGATTGCAACCACAAAGGAATGTTCCCGGAGGTAGAGGTTCTGATTTACAAATGCAAATTGCATTACGAGAAGTCACACGTTTACTCCATTCTATCATCGAACGTTTGGACCAAAGAGATGAACAAGGACAATGAGCAAATCCTCATCCCATTCGGAGAAGGGGACAAGAACGACCTTGGCTGCAAGAAAACGACATATACGAACCAAGTGAATCTGACAGTAATTAAGTTTCTGAACAAAATGAACAAAGAAGAGGTCCACGAGCACGTGATCGAAGAGATCGGAGACGGGAAGATGATGATCTCAAGAACATAAAGTTGACCATCCCTCCCTTCCAAGGTAAATCAGATCCTGAAGCCTACTTGGAATGGGAAAAGAAGATTGAACTTGTGTTCGATTGCCACAATTACTCCGAAAACAAGAAGGTTAAGTTAGCCGCTATCGAGTTCTCTAACTACGCCATGATCTGGTGGGATCAGTTGACGACGAGTCGAAGGCGCAACGGTGAACGACCAATCACGACATGGACCGAGATGAAAGCGTCCATGAGACGCCGATTTATTCCTTCTTACTATCACCGGGAGTTACATCAGAAACTCCAACACCTCTCACAAGGGACAAGAAGTGTTGAAGACTACTATAAAGAAATGGAAGTCGCTATGATCTGAGCTGACATTTAAGAAGAACGAGAAGCTACCATGGCTCGATTCCTAGCCGGACTCAACCGGGAGATAGCAAATGTTGTGGAACTACAACATTATGTCGAAATAGAAGATATGGTCCACATGGCCATTAAAGTCGAAAAGCAATTGAAGCAAAAGGGAGTATCCTGAAGTTATTCCAATACTAAACCCTCGAAGTGGGGCCAAAGTACCAGCAAGGGGTTCCCGTAAATAAGCTGAAAGACTCCACTTTCACTCCCAAGACGAACAAGCCTTTGGCTGAAACAAGCAAAGGCAAGGATCCAGAAAGTTCTAATGCTAGATCGAGGGACATCAAATGCTTCAAGTGCCTTGGCCGAGGACATATTGTAAGCCAATGCCCGAATAGACGAACTATGGTGATGCAAGCTAACGGTGAGATTGAAATCGAAGACGAAGAAGAAATTGAATTCGAATCCAATTCTGAGGCCGATGAGGACATAGAACAACCTGTTGAAGGCGAATTGCTTGTCGTGAAGCGAAGCCTCAATCTTCAAAGTGTAGAAAGCAATGAGCAACGAGAAAATATCTTTCATTGGAGATGTCAGGTGCAAGGCAAGGTTTGTAGTCTTATTATTGACGGAGGGAGTTGCAAGAACGTAGCCAGTATCTTCATGGTGGAAAAGCTAGGATTGACAACGACAAAGCATCCGACTCCGTATAAGCTTCAGTGGCTTAACGACGGTGGAGAACTCAAAGTTACTAAGCAAGTCTTAGTATCCTTCAACATCGGAAAATACTCCGATGAAGTGCTATGCGACGTAGTGCCGATGCATGCGGGCCACTTACTTTTAGGACGACCATGGCAATACGATCGCTGAGTGATGCACGATGGCTACACTAATCGATATTCCTTCAAGCATCTTGGAAGGAATGTAACACTTGCCCCCTTAGCACCTAAGCAAGTCTTTGATGATCAGCAAAAACTCAAGATTTCTAGTGATCAATCAAAAGAAAAAAGAAAAGAATACAAAAGAGAAAGTTAAAAAAAATGAGCTAGATAAGAATACGAGTGCAAAAACAAATGAGAGAAAACAAAAGAAAGAAAAAGATGAAGATGAAAAAGAAAGTGGAAAAATGAGTGTTTTTGCAAAAGCAAGAGATATTCGAAAAGCTTTGTGTGTGAGACAACCGATGTATGTCCTACTATACAAGGAATCATTTTTGAACACTAACGACTTACCCGAGAATCTTCCTTCTTCTGTGTTGTCTCTGATTCAGGAATTCGAGAACATCTTTCCAGATGAGATACCAAGTGGTTTACCGCCCATTCGAGGCATAGAACACCAAATTGACTTGGTGCCAGGAGCTTCTCTGCCCAATCGACCTACATACCGGAGTAATCCCGAGGAAACAAAAGAGTTCCAAAAGCAAATCACTGAATTGCTAGAAAAGGGATATATCCGAGAAAGCCTTAGTCCATGCGCGGTACCGGTGTTACTAGTGCCAAAGAAAGATGGTACGTGGCGGATGTGTGTCGACTGTCGCGCCATTAACAAGATTACCGTCAAATACCGGCACCCGATACCCCGACTCGATGACATGCTCGATGAGTTAAGCGGAGCTCGAATCTTTACAAAGATTGATCTCAAAAGTGGCTATCACCAAATTAGGATGCGAGAAGGCGATGAATGGAAAACGGCTTTCAAAACAAAGTTAGGTTTGTACGAATGGTTGGTAATGCCATTCGGACTTACAAACGCTCCAAGTACTTTTATGCGACTTATGAATCATGTTTTACGAGCTTTCATTGGCAAATCATGTGTTGTTTATTTTGATGACATTTTAGTGTACAGTAAATCTTTGGAGGATCACATCCAACATCTACGTGCGATCTTAGAAATACTGCAGAAAGAGGTATTGTACGCCAATCTCAAGAAATGTTCTTTTTGTACTGACAAGGTTGTTTTCTTAGGATACGTCGTAAGTGCAAATGGCTTAGAGGTGGACCAAGAGAAGGTTCGAGCAATCAAAGAATGGCCCCGTCCTACAACGATTAGCCAAGTACGAAGTTTCCATGGGTTGGCTAGTTTTTACCGCCGATTCATGCCCAACTTCAGCACGATAGCCGCTCCTTTAACGTGCGTGATAAAGAAAAATTCAGCTTTCCATTGGTCCGATGAGCAAGAACGGTCTTTTAATGCCATTAAAGAATGTCTTGTTAAAGCTCCATTGTTATCCCTTCCTGACTTTACTAAAACCTTTGAAATTGAGTGTGATGCATCAAGTGTAGGGATCGGAGCCGTTCTAACTCAGGATGGAAGACCGGTGGCGTACTTCAGCGAGAAATTGAGCGGAGCTGCACTTAATTACCTCGTGTATGACAAAGAGATGTACGCTCTAATAAGATCGCTTGAAACGTGGCAGCACTACTTGAGGCCGAAAGAGTTTGTTATTCATTCAGATCATGAAGCGCTCAAGTACATTAAAGGTCAGCATAAGCTCAACAAACGGCATGCGAAATGGATCGAGTATTTAAAATCGTTTCCGTACGTAATTAAGTATAAGAAAGGTAAGGAAAATGTAGTAGCGGATGCGTTATCACGAAGGTACACTTTATTAACCTTTCTTGATTCTAAATTACTTGGTTTCTATCACATTAAGGAATTGTATGCTAATGATGCTGATTTTGGTAATGTCTATAATGCTTGCGAGAGTGGTGCTTTTGATAAGTTTTACAGGCATGAAGGATTCCTTTTCAAGGAAAACAAGTTATGTATACCGCAAGGTTCTATGCGAGACATGCTTGTGTTAGAGGCACATAGTGGTGGCCTTATGGGTCACTTTGGAAGAGACAGAACATTGTCCACCCTTCAAGAACATTTTTTCTGGCCAGGAATGAGAAAGGATGTCGAACAGATTTGTGAACGTTGCATAGCTTGCAAACGAGCAAAATCGTGGGTCCAACCTCATGGTTTATATACGCCCCTTCCTATTCCAGACACTCTGTGGGCCGACATTTCCATGGATTTCATCCTTGGAAGACCGAGATCAAAAACCGGGAAGGACTCAATTTTTGTTGTAGTTGATCGTTTTTCTAAAATGTCCCATTTTATCCCTTGTTCTAAGACTGACAATGCTGTGCATATTGCAAACTTGTTTTTTAGGGAAATCATACGATTGCATGGAGTTCCGAAGACGATCGTATCTGATCGGGACGTAAAATTTTTAAGTCATTTTTGGCAAACTCTGTGGGGAAAGTTAGGGACGAAATTGCTATTTTCGACCACTTGTCATCCTCAAACGGATGGACAAACCGAAGTAGTGAACCGAGTCCTATCAACCTTGTTGCAAGCATTGGTGCGGAAAAATCTCAAAACGTGGGAAGACTGTCTGCCCCACATCGAATTTCCTTACAACCGAGCTGTTCATTCTGCAACTAAATTTTCGCCTTTTGAGATTGTTTACGGGTTTAACCCTCTCACTCTTCTTGATTTATTGCCATTGCCTTCAGATAAATTTATCCATTCTGATGCTAGGAAAAAGGCGGACTACATAAAGGAACTGCATCGAAAGGTGTGCGAGAATATTGAGGCAAGAACCGAGCAATACGTCCAACGAGCTAACAAAGGTCGTAGACGCATTCTCTTTGAACCAGGGGACTGGGTTTGGGTTCATATGCGAAAAGAAAGGTTTCCCACGCAAAGGAGATCCAAACTTCTCCCAAGGGGGGACGGTCCATTTCAAGTCCTTGAACGAATAAATGACAACTCATACAAATTGGACTTACCAGGTGACTATAACGTGAGCGCGAGTTTTAATGTATCTGATCTGTCTCCTTTTGACGTAGGTGTTGATTCGAAGACGAATCAACTTAAAGAGGGAGGGAATGATACGGACGCGCCTATGGCGGAGATTAACCGAGACACCCTTGAACTACCCAATGGACCAATTTTGCGTAGCCGGGCTAAACAATTTAAGGAGGCCACTTCAGTTTTAGTGGCACAAATTTGGAACAAAGAAAGGAAGTACTCCAAGAACACGCCGAACATTTATAATTTATTTAAGACCGAATATATTAGCTAGTTTGGATGCTAATTTATTATTTTATTACATGTTATTTTCATATTAATTAAGTTGTTTAATTAGTATAATATTTAATATATCTAGTGTTTAAATTAAAGTATTTTAAATTTTATTTAAATTAATGTTTGGTTGTGTTTTATAGGAAATAACAAAAGGCATAGTGGTGCAACAAGCTACTTGGGTGGAGTATTAGGTGATGGATGGCTAAATGGAGAGCTAATGGAGGAATAATTGAATTAGGTATAAATAAACAAATGAAGATAAATGAAGTGGAAGCATGAATGGAAACAAAACATTAGCAACTTGAAGATTATGGTGGAAGACAAGATCAATTGGATTGAAGAAATTAATGTGCCATATTGGAATTAAATATTTATGTTTTTTTATATTTTTTACTTTTTTTTAGCCACTACAAGCTACCTATAAATAGCTTGTCAAACTTCAATTGTAGGCACTTCAATAGTTTCTAGTGGCATCAATTTTAACTTTGTTACGAACTTATCATCCTCTCGGGTGTGGCGTTCAATTTTATACCGTGGGTTCCTATCTTGCTAGATAGCGGGCCTCGGTTTATTCAACTTCCTTTCATTCATTTGAAACTTATAAGATTCGGGTCTTTAATTTTTTATTAAAGGTTCATTCTTGTTTCAAATCCCTATCATCCACTTGATTATATTTATTTTCAAGCCATTACCATTAAAATTATCCTTTTGTTCAAAAACTACCTAATTTACGATCGGGCAACATCTACGACTCGTTTCAAACCTGAGGCGAACCGTATCTGCAAGATAAGCACCTTTACTAACTAAAATTTTGCACTTATGCCTCCCCCCACAACCGAATATGCAAGCCCCTAGAGTCCAACAAACGTCCACCACTTCCCCACTTATCAAATCCCAAATTAAACTCCTATTTTAACTCTTTATCACTTATCAAATAAAATAAAATAAACTATCACATTATCCCTTATCTACCTAAAATAAAAAAATAAATTCCATTATCCTACTCTTAGCCGAATTTTAAACAAAATAACAAAGCTTATCCTCATCCAATTGAAAGCCCCATGTGCCGTCCACTACTCCTTCTCCCTAATACCAGAATTCAAAAATAAAAATACTCCCCTTGCTGCCCACCAGACTCGAACCTGAGCCCTCTTCCCATAGATTAAGGCGTCACTTGCCCAAGCCACTTTGCCAAGGCGTCTTTTTTTGTGACATGACTCACCCAGAATTTCTTTTAAGACCTTCTTAGCCAAGCGCCTTCTTGATGCAAAAAAATAAATGCTCCTTCCTGCTTCCTTCGCAACTCGAACCAAGGCCTTTATCCCCACTGCACATGGCGTCCATTGCCACTCTACCACATGATTTCTTGTGGCATTAATCCCCTAAAAATTCCTTTAAAGCCTCCTTAGCCCAGTTCCCCTTTTTGGTGCAAAAATGAAAGTCTCCAATGCTTCCCACGTTGCTCGAACCCTGGCCCAATTGCACATGTATGTGGCGTCACATGCTAGGCCCTTAAGTGGCACCTTGTAGCCACTTTTCCAAGCCTATTTGTATGTCATATTTCTTCCATTAATTCTCTTAAGGCCCTATCAGCTTAGCTTCCTATTTTGGACTTAAATCTAATAATTTTCTACGGCATTTCCTATTATTCTAAAGTTCACAAACATTCATAAATATGCATTCATACATACTAAGGCATGCTTTCACATTCAATTAAGCAATTATGCATAGGCCATATTTCGGGATATTACAGTGGGAGAGTAATGTGAGAAGGTGAGAGAGATTTTTGGAAACCAAGTTTTCAAAAATTAAAAATATAATATAATATCATAAAAAATCCTAACCTATCATATTTTCCCTTAGAGTTTAAATTTGACTAAATTTCTGACAGAATAAGTGGCACAACAAAGGGGAGTATAAACATTTTTGTTTCACAAGCACAAATATTTGAATACAAGACCAAAGGGTAAGCTGCAGCCTTACCACTGAACTAGCAGACTCGTTCTTGTCAACAATTGAGAGAAAATTAAATATAAGGCAGATATTCAAAGATAGGAGTTTTGGCAAGAATAGCAAAATACAAGGAAAAAATATTCGAACCTAGAACCTCTCACACGCAAGCACAAAAATTAACCACTAAACCAAATCAATTTACTTAACAAAATTTTCACAATCTTAACTCAAAATCAATACGGGACCACTCTTGATTTCACAAACCCAATTTCTACTAACTCGATTTTTGGGATGTGACATTTACTAACTCAAACATCACAAATTGCCAAATGACACACTTAGGTACATGTCATGTGCTTTGACAAAAAGGAAAATTCTCCACATTTTTTGAGTCCTAGGTTTTCTGATGGATGCTGATGTTTGAGATCGTTCACAAGCAAAACCAAACCTGCGTACGATAAATAAAATCATACATTGAGTATAAACTTAATAGTATTTCTATAATCCGAATATTAAAGCATATTATTAATTATACAAAACATGAGTTTAGAATCGTAATGTGCCTATATCAATTTAGTATCAATTCATACAATCCTTTAAGTATTATTAAAATCATAACTTCTAATACATATATTTTTGAAAATAAAATGCCACATTTCTCATTTAATTTCGAACTTACAATTTCAGTGAATATCATCTCATTTTTATATTCATTTCTTTCAAATCTTGTTATTCCATTTCACATATTGAACCTCTTATTAACCTAACTTGGAATCGGATGGATACACAAATCCAACCAATCAGACTAGTTTGACACTTAGTGCCTCATCGGATAAATCTGAAGTAATAGGTTGTGCCCAACACTCATTGGTATAACCAAAGTAATTTGGCACTCAGTGCCTCATCGACAAGTAGTCGAAGTAATCCTGAACTCATCCTATCCTATCGCATGCCAACTATAACTGACTTAGCTCGAATAATTAATAGGGTATCAATTTCTTATTTCCATTTTGTATTCAATATCTCAGTTCATATCACAATCTCATAATCATAACATTGATTCATACATGTGGCAATATTATGCATTACAATATAGCTTCAATTTTTCATTTATAACAATATACAATGTTTTCACATTTATTCAAATTAATCCTTAAGTATCAACTAATCCAAATTGAATAAATTCAACTCATTTTTTATCAATACCAACTCACCATATGATCTTACCAATAAAAAACAATTCTTAATGCAACAATTCAAAGTAGTTTGGATTATAGAGACACAAATCAAACTTTTCGAGCTATTCATCGACGGCTTTGTCTTTTCCTTTCTTATTAAAAGATTCCAGGTTGATGTTAGCTACAGATTAACATAACACAGCAATTCAACAATACACAAACAAATTTAGACACAATTAAAAATTTATAAAAATTTTGCCAGTTGTTCAATTTAGTACCTAAAATCGATACTAGCATAACTTCCAAAATCAAAATTTATTTTTCAATATGATTTCAATTATACCCTTGTAATCTAATCTACTATAAAAATTATAGCATTTACACACCAATTTTGAAATATTCACATCTTAGTCCCTATTGTACATAACTACCAATTGCTTCACAATTTAGTCATTTTTCCAATACTAAGCTTTGAAACGCATCATCAAACATAAAAAAACTCAAGCATTCTTCAATGAAAACTTTTCTAAACTTTAACATGTAACATCTCGAAACTTGGGTCAGAAGTTTTGATTGGATTTCGAAGGTTACATTGGCCACTCAAAGTGGCAGAAACAAAAACTCTAATTTAAACATAGAAAAATTATTTACTAAGCCATTTTGCTTCTTAATTTTAGCAAATGAGATAAAACTTATTTATATTTTTGAAATAGTATTTAATTGGCATTAAAAACAAGTTAGAAATAAATCAAATTGATGTTTCTTGAACAGTATCAATGTAACGACCCGAAATTGGGCCTAGTAGGATTGGGCCCATTGGGCCTTAGGCGTAGGAGTGTTTAATTTTTTTTTTAGAACAAGAGAACGACATTATTTCAAGTTGGGCTTATTAGGAAGGTGATTTTAGAAAGCTACAGGATTCTATGAAGTTTCGGGTTCAAGTTGGGCCTTAGTAAAATTTTTGTGTTTAAGCACTTTAAGGAGAGAAGGTAAATGACATCGGAGCTTAAGGAAATAAGTGTGTATTTTGTTAGCATAAGGGAGTATATGGTAATGAGGTTATGGCGTCTAGTAGAGAGCATGGAGGGAAGTGGTTCAAATCCCATCTAGTGCAAATTTTGATAATTTTTTTTACGCTATTCATCCATAGTGTCGGCCATGATGGTATTTAAGGTAAGGAAGACTTTTTAAATTATGGAAAGGTGGCTAAGGATTATGGTAAGGAGGAAGATAAGGGATAATGAAGGAAAGGATCAAAAGAAAAAGGCAAGAGTAGGGAACATGTTGGCCTTTTACGTCGGTGATGTTTTGGAAAGAATTTTTGGTCAACATTCACCCTTTAGGCAAAGTAACACACTGTTTTGGGAGGGGAGTTGGGAGTCGATTTTTGCTAGGATCATTTTGCTATGTTTTAGTGCATGAGAGATATTTTTCTCTTTGAGCAATTTGTGTCTCTTTTCCAAACTCTTTTCCCTTTTGCTTTGGCCGAAATCTCCTAGTCCATTTGTCCATTTTTTCTCTTTTGTTTTGGCCGAAATCTTCAATGCATTCTTGGTCATTTCTCTATCATCATTAAGGTAAGGGGTTTATTTTTTGATTTTTCGTTATATCTCTATTTGGCTATGTTGCAAATTGGATTGAAGTTCAGACTAATCGATTATGTTTTAGGGACGAAATCACTCGATATATTCTATTTGCTAATCCTTCGGATATAGTGGTAAATGATTCAAGAGTAAATAATACGTTGGGTATGAAATCTGAGGCTAACTTTTGGTTGGTATTGTTCTAGGGTCAACGAAGAGTGGTTCTTTAGGAAATAAAAATCAGGTGTGTAATCCCGTACCCTTCTGAATACATGTTTGAAATGGTGTGTAATCTTATAACTCTCTGAATATTTTCATGAATGTTCTGTGATTTGGTCAAAATACCAAAGAAAAATGGAAACCGGCATCCGTGACCACTCGGGCATGCGTATGTTCGTAGTAGTAACCATATTTTGCAATGAAACAGTCTGGTCAGCAGTAGTGATGTGATTTTGAAAAATCACGAAAAATAGGAAAACATGAATTAGAAAGCGAATAAGATATCAAATTAAAGCCTACTGTGTCTATTTTTATATAAAAGAAACAGAGAAGGAAGAGGAATTTTATATTCTATGATATTTTAATTTTAGTGAGACTGGTTCTGATTGACTTCGTGGTTCCCTATTTTGTCTTGGAAAAATTGTTTAAAATTGTACAAAGTGAATTATGGGTTATAATTTATATGTATAGATTCCTTAGTGAGCCTAATTTCAATAGAAACAAGTGGAGAAACATATGAAAACTGTACAGTGAGATATTTGAGTTTAGGTTAGAAGAGGTCAGAACTATTGGATAGTAAAACAAGGGAAACTTCGATGAATAAACTATACTAAATGGAAAAGCCAAAAATTCTGGAAAAATTGTAGTAATAAGGTATATGAGTCTAGTTTCAAGGAAAATTTACAGATCAAAATTTTGAGTTTTTTAACTCGAGTTATAGTCAATTTAGTTAGTATGATGCAGATGGACAGTTTCAATTTTTATGCACCAAATTAGTAGTTAAGTTTGAGTTACGAAATTACCAAAATACCCTTGAAGAGTAAATTACTGAAATACCCCTGGGTTGCGAGATTGCTGAATTACCCTTAGTGGGTAAAATTACCAATTTATGAAAATGCCCCTATGGGACGAATTACAAAAATACCCCTATGGGTCGATTTACTAAAATGCCCCTTTGGGCCGATTTGCTATAATGCCTTAGTGGGCCGAATTACAAAGTTCTATAATTGGCCGATTTACCGTAATGAATCACTGGATTAATGATTGTTGTTTATATTTGTGAATATTATGTTTTATTATGTATGTTGCATGTTACATATTGCATGGGAAGGGATGGGAAAAATGTTGAAGAGAAGTGTAGCCTGGTGGCTCTACCACAAATTTCTGATAATGGCTATATGCCTAACATATGAATTAACGACTCTGTGTCGATCATATTTACCCAAGGCTGTGTGCCGGTTGTAGTACCCAATTTTTGCCCGGGCCCAATACAGATTAAGGGCCCGAATAAAGTCAAACCAAATACAAAAAAATAACAATAGAAAAAAAATAGTTCTTAAAATGTCCATTTACAAGGAAAGGTCCATTAAAGCCCAAATATTGAAAACCCAAAACCCTTTTCACAAACTGACCAGGCCCAAATCCCAGGCCCGATTACAATGGCCCAAAACACTAAGCAGAGAACCCTAGGGCTCTCTTTGTTCCAGCGCCGTCGCAAGTCCTTCGCACGCGCGACGCTACAGCAACCCACGTGCCCTAGCATCATTCCAGTTCCCCCCACGCGCATCATGCTCCGCCCCCACGCTTCTGATAGTTACACGCCTCACGCGACCCACACACCTCGGCCTCCGTCTCCACCATCGTCCTCTGCTCTATCGCCCATGCCCTGCAAAACGCGTACAACAGACAGAAATGACAAGAAGACAGAGAAATATGGAACGAAACAGTAAAATATTAGGGAGATAGTGTATTTTTTGGCTATAAGGCCATTCGAAATCGGTGTAATAGGGGTTCCTTTTTTTCCCCTTTTGGTACGAATTCTAACAATCAAAAACAATAGGAAACTTCAAGAAATCGAAAACAGAAATACAAGTGTTAGAAGGTTAATCTGCTTTTGCTTTTGATATTATTACCGTCGCTTTATTCTTAGTTCTATATTTTTCCTATTTTCGAACTGTTTTCGAGTATAACAAGCAACAAGGAACGAAAAAGAGAGGGGACTTACCTAGACTATAGAGCCCATCATCGGGATCTTCTCTCCTTCGCCGAGACCGGATCAAGAGTTGAACGGGGGTCGAGGGTCCCTTTCTCTTCTTTCTAAAGGCACCGAAGATCAGAATCTTCGGGTCAAAGAGGGTTTCGAGTAGAGCTAAAGGCCTGGTATTGGGCAATACCGGCCATCGGTGCGATGGTGGTGTGGTGATGCGTGGATAGGGCAAGAGGACCTTGGCAGAGTGGAGAGAAAATGAGAGAAGGGGGAAGGCTGCGACTGCTAGGTTTTGAGAGAAATGAAAACTGAGTTTTTAGGCCAATTTAGGGTTTCTTAAGTGATGAATAAAATGGCGCCGTTCAACTCAAGGAGGGGACCCACGCGTCGACCCGGACCTGCCCCTGGGTCCGCGCGTTCTGGCTATTGCAGGACAATTGCGCGATCAGTACACTATCATGGCGGCACTAATCGATCGAGTCTCACCCACATTCTTTTTATTTTTAAAATCTTGCCCCATTATTTTCTTCGCGTTTCAATCGGGTCCATGACCGCCCCTTCTTCTCGATATTTGTGGTTTTGGTCACTGGTATTTTATTGTGGTTTTAAATTAGTTGTCCGCCTGTATTAAAAGTCTTTTTATTTTTAAATAAAAAAACATTGTCATTATTTTTATTTTATTTTGAGTCATCATGTTTTTATAAAACGTTATATATACACTGCTTATTTTAAGCTCTCAATACTATTTTAAAAGCATCATTTACTTTTTTAAATATGCATTTTCTACTTAAAATTATTTCGTCAATTATTTTTTAAATCGTTTCATGTATTATTTATTTCAAATGTGTTCAATCCATCATTTTGTGACTGTTCTCGTTGATGTAAGTTACGTGCTTATCATTTTTGCATGTGTCATGATCTGCATGTGTGTATTTTCATGTCATTGATGTTATCATCAGCATTATTATTGTTTATATTGTTCCTTTATTATTGTTGTTATTTATGCATGTTAACACTTTAGGGCGATGATACTAAAAATTATATGTGTATTATTATTGTGCTGCCCAAATTGGTGTTATATAATGTGGATTCTGTTGTCATTTTACCGAATTCGTGTTACATCACCATCATTCGTCGCATAACCCTTATTCATGTTTAAATAACACTTTTCTAAAAACATAACCAAAACTTTTGCAGAATTCATCCAAAATTAATAAGTTTCGAAATAAGGCAATATTCTATGTTTGGAAATTCGAGAGATCGTGCCCTATGTGTTGGGTTTTGGTTCTCTCGCTCGGCCAAACAATCGGATATCCTTTTGATATTTTGATGCGCGAGTCTCGGGAATTAAGAGATGATCTTGGATTTGAAGATTAAAATCATCGTGTCCTATGCACTGGATGTGATATTTTATTCCTTCGAAACAAGAAAATCTTGATATTAAACTCGAGGAACTAAAATATTTCAGAAAGACATTGATTTTTAAATTCTTTTCAAAATTTTCAACTTTCGACATTGGGACATTAATTAATCAATTCGGTACCAATTTTGGGCATAACGAGGGTGCTAACCCTTCCTCGCATGTAACCGACTCCCGAACCTATTTTCTCAAATCTTCGTAGACCAAAAACGTTTTAGTAAATCGAAATGTTTTATTAAAACAAAGGTGATTCAATCACACCTAATAAAAGATCGATGGCGACTCCCGTTTTATTTTCAAAATCCAAGGTCGATTCCCGTTCTTTCAAAAAATAATGGTTTCGACAGCTTGGCGACTCCACTGGGGATACCTGAGAGTCAGGCCGTAAATTGATCGATTTTTGTCCCTTTGATCGAAAATTTGGAAAATGGTTTTGACAAATCATGTTTCTCTTTGATGCATTTGCTTGTGCTATAGTATGAGGTCTCGTGAAATACTTTGGCATTGCATTGCATGACCATTGCGGTCACACCCTTAAGTGGGAGTGAGAAGCTACTCTTTCGTGAGGTTTTTACCTCCGTGCAAGATAGTGGATCGCTTCCGGGATACATCCGTACCTATGTCTTCGTGAGGTTTTTATCTCAGTGCAGCCATAGGGAAATGTATTCCCCTGAACTGAACTCAGTCCATGTGAGCCTATAATGGGTGAGGATCGAGGAATCTGCTGGTTCAGGTACCCTTGCTTTAGAACCTAATCACATATAGAGAGACCTAAGAGCCCGTTGTAGATAGAGCCATGTAAACCCTAGTTGCTACCTTGAGTAGGAGTTTGATCGTTTCCTGTTTATTTTAAGTTCTTGTACCTTATACTAACTTGTTGTGTTTTGCTTTTATTGCATGGCATTTCATTATAAAAAGGTGTTGATCCACATTCGGTTACCAGATAGAAAAGCTTAACATGGAAAAAGGGTTTCTCGATAGAGTGGAGGATAATGCGGCCGTTCAGGTGTGGTCCGAAAGAATACAGCGAGAAAAAAGAGATAGCTTGACAGTGGGGTATGAATCAGAGTTATAGGATTTCACTCGTATCAGCGTGGCTCAAAATGACCTGCGAGAATTGAAGGAAATATGGGATTCTTGGGGCGACGAGATCAAACAACTATTCTACTATCATTACGGTGATTTACACCATCTGTTGGACATCAAGGTAGACGAGTACCTACTTCGAGCTATTACCCAGTTTTGGAACCCCGCTTACAGTTGCTTCACTTTTGGAAAGGTGGATTTGGTGCCTACCATAGAGGAGTACACAGCTTTATTCCGATGCCCGAGACTTCAAACTGATAAGGCATATTCAAGGTTTGCTAACGTACCGGCGTTCTCAAAAAGGCTAATGAACATTACAGGGATGAGCGAACAATGGGTTACGGCCCGAATCAAGCAAAAGGGAGATTGTAAGTGCATCCCATGGAAACACTTAAGGGACTTGATCTCGGCGCATCCAGACAAGAAAAAGAAGGCCGACGTCTTCGCCCTAAGCATCTATGGTTTGGTCATCTTTCCCAAGGCGTTAGGACATATAGAGGATGCGGTTCATAGGTTGAACGCCTGTCCCTGCAATTTTGGCCGAAACCTTCAGATCGTTGAACGCCTGCCGAAGAGCGGGCGAGGGGAGGTTCATAGGTTGTGCACCGCTGTTGTTATCGTGGTTTCATTGTCATTTTTGGAAGATAGAAAGGGTCTCATGCAAAGTTTTTTTCGAGAACTATTCTCCTTTAGAGGAATTAGCAAGAACACCGAGACGAGACGACCTATCGGGGGAAAAATGGATAGTGATTCTCTAAAAATCTGCAAGTTAAAGATGTGGAATGGAAGGCTCTGTGGATGATCACTGATGAAATTTTATATCGGTGTGGAGAGTTCGACTGGGTTCCTCTACTCGGAATATGGGGAGCTGTCGGATATGCTCCGTTACTAGTGATGAGGCAGTATCAATCGAGGCAGTTCATACCTGCGACACATGGATTGGCCCAATGTGAATTCTCATACAAGGATGACAACTATAAGAAGAGAGTTCGCGAAATATCGGATGCATGGACCCAAACCCGAAAAATGAAGAAACTCACTATAGGGCCCATAACGACCCTCGAGTACGAACAATGGTGGGACGAAAGAATCAACGATAATGTTCCAAAGCCAATCAAAGGGAGTACTCGACCCATAGAAGAACAGCTGCAAGTAATCCCGTATGAATTAGAGATTATCAAGCAAGATTTCGAGAGAAAAAGCCGAGAATTGGGTAGGAAAATAGAGCAACTAGAAGAGGAAAAGATGCAGTTGGGGTTAGATGTTGACATCCACAAGTTCGAGGCCGAGAGATTGAAAAAAGGGAAGAATAAGGCCGAAGAGGATTTGGATAGTCTAAAGACGGACTACAAGAAGCTACGCATGTCCATCAGAACTGCTGGTTTGGGCAAAACATCGGAGCAATGGCAACAGGAAATCAAAGAAGAAAAGTCCAGAGCTGATCAGTGGGAGAAGAAATTTCAAGATGCTCGAGTACGAGAGGACGCTTTGAAAAAGAGCCTGTTAGAAAGCCAAAGCGAAAAGGAGAGGTTACGTGCCCAAGTACCAGAATTAGAAAGGTCACTGCATCTACACCGTAGTCGCAACTCGGTAGTCGAATTAAGGGCCAGTCAGAACAAAATCGAGGAGATGAGAGGAAGGATAGGGGAGCTCGAAACTGCATTACAAGATAGCAAAATTCGGATTGAGCTCCTTGAAGCGAACAATGAACATTGGGAAGAGCAGCTCCGTCACTCCCAAGGACAGATTAGAAACAAGAGACTATGTAATGGGCGAGGCCGTGAACCAAATTCGAGAGGTGGCCGATCATTTGCAAACCTTGGCGGTTCGGGCTGACACGTTAAGTTTGATATACGAGTCAGGGTCGGAGCGAGGCCAAAGTCTAGCTTGGCTTCTTAGGAAGGTTAAGGATTTAGGCATTAGAGCAAAGTCGTATATGTAATCGTCCGTTCTATGAAAAGAATTGAATCAAATCAACACCTTTTGCATTCATACCACGCATTTGCATAACATTGCATCACACACATCGAATCTCACAAAAGGACCCTAAAATTATGGCAGTTACCCTGGAACATCACTACGGTACGAGAGGCAAAACAAGAATAATGGATCAAAAAATGGAAAGACTAGAACAAATGCAAAAAGAAATCCAGGATCAAATAAAAGAACAAGCGCAACTACAAGAGCAGTTGGCCAAAACCCAGAAGGACATGATGGAGCGGATGCAAAAATCCCAGGACAATATGGTGAACCAATTAATGCAATTGCTGTCTAAAGAACGAGGCATTGCCACTAGCTCAGGGAACGACAGTGATAACCCTTCCCTTCCCCCACTAGATGCCCAAACACCACAAGATACGTATCCTCAAAGGGCATCTGTCACTATTAGGCCACAATATCAGGCTGATACCACGATACCGACGCACCTCCCAACGGGTTCGGGCACTAACCCAGGAAAAAATCTGGTCAATCCCAGCGTCCCAGATCTGGATGAGATGGCTGAAAAGGCAAAACAAGAACTGCCAAAATGGGTGGAGGAGAGATTCAAAGCCTTGGAAAATGCCGGTAAACGTCGGGGAGTAAAAGCCAATGACTTAAGCTTAGTCCCCGACTTGGTGCTCCCTTACAATTTTAAGATGCCGGAGTTCGAAAGGTACAATGGGACAAGCTGCCCAGAGGCCCACATCACTATGCTCTGTAGAAGGATGACGGGCTACACTAATAATGACCCGCTGCTGATCCATTGTTTCCAAGACAGCCTGATAGGAGCAGCAGCCAGATGGTACAATCAGTTGAGTCATGCCAAAATTGGGTCATGGGATGATTTGGCCCAAGCATTCTTGGAGCAATACAGTCACGTAACGGACATGACCCCTGATAGGATCACTCTGCATAACATGGAAAAAAAAGGGAACGAAAGCTTGAGGCAATATGCACAGAGATGGAGAGAGGTTGCCATCCAGGTCCAGCCACCACTTATGGAGAAAGAAACCACAATGCTCTTTATCCGCATGTTGAAAGCCCCATTCCTCATGCATATGATAGGAAGCGCATCCCGGAGTTTCTCGGACATCGTAACTACTGGAGAAATGATCGAAAATATTATAAAAAGCAGAGGGATAGAGACGGGGGAGAGTGCCAAAAGAATGCCCCCAAGAAAGAAAGAAAGTGAGGTGAATAACGTGAGCATAGGACACCCGAGGCCAATCACCAAAATCAGCCAAAAACAACGACCACGGGGCAGCAGGGGTTACCCAAGAAAGAACCTAGTACCTCGAAACAAGATAATGAGAAACTCCAATTCACACCGATTCCAATGACGTACAAGGAGATGTACCAAACCCTGTTCGATGCGCATGTTGTGTCCCCTCACCACCTAAAACCAATACAACGTCCATATCCCAGGTGGTATGACGCGAACGCACAGTGTGAATACCATGCAGGAATCACGGGACACTCAATCAAAAATTGCCTGGCTTTCAAGAAATTAGTGGGGAAATTTATTAACATGGGGGTGATCGAGTTGGATGACATGCCAAACGTAACAAATCCTTTACCCAATCACGCTAAAGGCGGAGTCAATGCAATCAGTGAAAGCGTAGAAAAAAGGATCAAAGTGAATGTTGCAGAGGTCAAGACTCCCTTGAGGTGGGTCTGGAAAGAAATGGTTAAACATGGGCTAATCATTGCGGAAGAAAGTCGAAGAGAACTGACAAACTATTGTGAGCACCATCAAGAGTTGGGACATGAGATTCAGACTTGCGGAGAATTCAGAACTCTGGTGTAAAACTTAATGAACAATAAAGAAGTCGAATTTTATGAGGAAGGCACAGAAGATAGGAGCATATGCGCATCAGAGTCAACAGTAAAAAGTTTGAAAGTTAATCTTCCGATGATCACTATTTCACTTCCCAACAGTGATAAAACAGGGGCGCGGGTAGCACCGAGAGTGGTCATACGGAGGCCCGCTGCCATTGAATATAATAGGGAGGCTCCTTAGAATCATGGGTGTGAGGTAGTAGTCTTCGTAAAGGAGAGTTCAACTAGCAATGAGATAGGAACACGGGTAACACCAAAGATGATAATACGGAAGCCCACTGCATTCGCTTACAAAGATAGCAAGGAAGTTCCCTGGAACTACGAGTGTAATGTAGAGGTCACAAAGAGCTCGACTAATGTGACGAAGGAGGATTCAAATGAAGGCTTCCATACTCGAAGCGGGAGACGCTACGACTTAATAAAGGGGAAAGCTCCAATGGTGGAACAGGAGAAGAGAAAGCCAGCTGAACCCGAGCCGAGGATCAAGGAGCCAGTGACTGAAGGAGAGGCTAAAGAGTTCCTGAAATTTCTAAAACATAGTGAGTATTGTGTGGTAGAACAACTGCACAAACATCCGGCACGCATATCCGTATTGGCTTTGCTCCAATGCTCTGAAGTGCACAGGAACGCGCTGATGAAAGCTTTAAACGAAACCTACGTCACTAGTGACATCTCGGTTAACAAGTTGGATCGATTGATTGGCCATATAAGTGTGGACAACTTCATTCATTTTAATGATGATGAAATACCACCGAGTGGTAGAGGGTCCACCAAGGCTTTGCACATTACAGCTAGATGCAAAGGGCACACACTGCCAGGGGTCTTGATAGACAACGGGTCTGCATTAAATGTGTTGCCCTTATCCACCCTCAACAGACTACCGGTGGATGGTTCACATATGAAGGAATGCCAGAGTGTGGTAAAGGCCTTTGACGGCACCCAAAGAAGGGTCATGGGGAGGATTGAGGTACCCATACTGATTGGCCCAACCATTTACGAAATAGATTTTTTGGTTATGGACATCGAACCTTCCTACAACTGCCTGTTGGGGAGACCATGGATACATTCATCTGGGGCAGTACCTTCATCACTGCATCAAAAGGTAAAGTTAATAGCGGATGGTCGACTGATAACGATAAAAGCTGAAGAGGACATTATTGCCACCGTGACCAGTGACATGCCTTACTTGGAGACAAACAACGAAGCAACAGAATGTTCGTTCCGATCTCTCGAGTTCGTGAACGCAACTTTTGTTATGGAAGGAAACAAGATCTTGAAGCCAAAAATCTCGAGGACCACGAGGATGGGTTTGAAAATGACCATGGGAAAGGGCGCTTTACCGGGAAGAGGGCTTGGAAGACACCTCCAGGGGAGAATAGCGGCCCAAATACTGAGAGAGAAACAGGATCACTTTGGCTTGGGATTCAGACCAGATGCAAGGCAAAAGAAGGAGTGGTTAGAAAGGAGACGGGAAAGAAGACTCACCCGTTTGGGTGGGAAGGAAACCAGGTGGGAACCCATGATAATCCCGCACATATCCAAGACCTTTGTGTCGGGAGGGGTAATCCACTCTGAGCAGGGGACACCGAAGGGAGAGGACATCACGGCAATGTTAGGTAATATCTATATTAGTGCCCTATCTGAGGAGGCGGTTGACGGAGGAGTCTTGCCAAATATCCAGCCTTATGAATCGGAAAACATCTTGAACAATTAGACTGCGGAAGAAATCCCTGTAGAATTTAGGGCTCCTTCAGAGTAATGTCCAGGACACACTTGTTGCTTCGAGCCTAAGAGCAACAAGATTTCTTTTGTGAAATAGGCGCATGTTCACGTATCGTTATATCAATAAAATGCATTTTCACCATCATTCGAAGCAAACATTTCCTTTCTTTGCTTTCCGGTCATTCTTTCAGCATTACCATAACATACAATTGTTCATTTACAAATTCATTCATTCCACCCGTATTTTCTTAAACTGCAACAGGTCCCCAGATGTCAATGACTTGAGCAACGCCGCCTCGGATTCGAAATATCCTTTTGAGCAAGACATGTGCCTAGGAGAATTACAGGATTTTGAAGATGACACGGACGGTGACCTGTCTCCTGATTGGTTAAGAATGGTAGAGCAGGAGGAGAGACAGATTCGGCCCCATAAGGAGGTAGTCGAAACTGTGACGTTAGAGGAAAGGAAAGTGGTGAACATTGGAACATGTATAACCGGGGAAACAAGGCAGAATCTCATCAAATTATTGTAGGAATTCAAGGATGTCTTCGCATGGTCTTATGAAGATATGCCCGGTTTAAGCACCGATATCACAGTACATCGCTTACCCATAAGGAGGGATTGCAAGCCAGTCCAGCAGAAGCTCCGAAGGATGAGACCAGACATCGTGCTGAAAATAAAGGAAGAGGTCCAAAAGCAGTTCGACGCTGGATTCCTGCAAGAAATCAAATATTCAGAATGGGTAGCCAATATCGTGCCTGTCCTGAAAAAGGACAGAAAGGTACGGATGTGTGTGGATTATAGAGACCTAAACAAGGCTAGCCCAAAGGATAACTTTCCTTTGCCTCATATTGATACGCTAGTAGACAATACAGTAGGATTTTCACTATTTTCCTTCATGGATGGCTTCTTCGGATACAATCAGATAAAAATGCACCCTGAAGATATGGGAAAGACCACCTTCATAACACTGTGGGGCACATTCTGTTATAAAGTAATGCCTTTTGGGTTGAAAAACGCAGGAGCTACATATCAAAGGGCCATGGTGACCTTGTTCCACGATATGATGCATAAAGAGATTGAGGTTTATGTGGATGACATGATTGCGAAGTCTAGAACGGAGGAAGAACATATCCAAGTTTTGCAGAAACTATTTCTAAGATTAAGGAAGATCCAATTGAAACTCAATCCTACAAAATGTACCTTTGGAGCTAGGTCTGGCAAGCTGTTGGGCTTCATAGTCAGCGAGAAAGGGATCGAAATCGACTCAGACAAGGTCCGGGCCATACAAGAATTGCCTCCGCCGCGCACTCAAAAAGAAGTTCGAGGTTTCCTCGGTAGACTAAATTACATTGCTCGATTTATCTCATAGTTAATTCAGAAATGCGATCCCATATTCTGTCTTTTGAAGAAACATAACCCATGCGTATGGAATGACGAATGTCAGAAAGCTTTCGATAGGGTCAAACAGTACTTGTCAAACCCTCCAGTACTGTCACCTCCACGCCCTGATAGGCCACTAATCCTATATCTAACAGTGCTTGGTCACTCTATGGGATATGTGCTAGGTCAACATGATGATACGGGGAGAAAAGAGAAGGCGATATACTATCTCAGTAAAAAATTCACTGAGTGTGAAATGAGATATTCACCGATTGAAAAACTGTGTTGTGCGCTGGTTTGGACAACTCGGAGATTGAGACAATACATGCTGTATCACACGACCTGGCTAATCTCGAAGTTAGACCCCCTAAAATACATGATGGAGGCAACCGCTTTGAATGGGAGGATGGCTAGATGGCAAATCCTACTGTCTGAATTTGATATTGAATATGTGAGCCAGAAAGCTATAAAAGGGAGCGCGATAGCCGACTTCCTAGCTAGCAGAGCTTTAGAAGATTACGAGCCATTGAACTTTGATTTCCCCAATGAGGACCTAATGTATGTGGCAGCTGCGGAAGAGGACACTGCGAAAGATTGCCTTTGGAAATTGCATTTCGATGGAGCATCAAACGCTATTGGAAATGGGATTGGGGCGGTCTTGGTATCCCCAAAAGGAGATCACTACCCGTTCACAGTCAGGCTGGATTTTGATTGTACAAACAATATGGCAGAATACGAGGCTTGTATCATGGGACTCCACGCTGCTATAGAACGTAGAGTTAAAACGCTGGAAGTATATGGAGACTCTGCATTAGTGATCTACCAGCTATGGGGCGAATGGGAAACAAGAGACCCCAAATTGATCAACTATCGAAGGATAGTCATGGGATTAATCGAGGAGTTCGATGATATCACCTTTAGTTATCTCCCACGAGAAGAAAACTAGATGGCAGATGCTTTGGCTACTTTAGCTTCCATGATTAAGGCGAGTAGGAAAGAAGATGTAAAGCCTATTCAGATGAGTATTTACGAGGCCCCAGCTTATTGCTGCAACGTAGAAGAAGAAGAAAGGGACGATCACCCCTGGTACCAAGATATATTGCGATATGTGAAAAACCGCGAGTACCCAGATCACGCAACTGAGAATGAAAAAAGGATGCTCAGGAGATTGGCCCTCGAATATGTTTTGGATGGAGACATCTTGTACAAAAAAAGAAAGGATCAAGTATTGTTGAGATGCGTCGATGCTTTAGAAGCCAAGATGATCCTAGAAGAAGTCCATGAGGGCGTTTGCGGAACGCATGCTAACGGATTCACAATGGCCAGGAAAATAATGAGGTTTGGATATTACTGGTCCTCTATGGAAGGAAACTGTATCAACTATGCCAAGAGATGTCATAAATGCCAGATCTATAGAGATAAGATTCATGTGCCTCCATCCCCCCTACACGTCATGACTTCCCCATGGCCCTTTTCCATGTGGGGCATGGATGTTATCGGACCAATCTCACCAAAAGCGTCAAACAGACACCGATTCATCTTCGTAGTCATTGACTACTTCACGAAATGGGTAGAAGCTGCTTCATACACTAATGTCACTAAATCAACAGTCAGTCGGTTTTTGAAGAAGGAAATTATTTGCCGGTATGGGATGCCCGAAAGGATCATATCAGATAATGCATTAAATTTGAACAACAGCACGATAGCAGATGTATGTCGTCAATTCAACATTAAACATCATAACTCATCTCCATACCGTCCAAAAATGAACGGGGCAGTGGAGGTAGCGAATAAAAACATCAAAAAGACAGTGGGAAAGATGACAGAGACTTACAAGGATTGGCATGAGAAATTACCATTTGCCCTTTATGCTTATCGAACATCCGTCAGAACCTCTACTGGGGCAACACCCTTCTCACTGGTCTACGGGATGGAGGCAGTCCTACCTATTGAGGTGGAAATACCTTCTCTTCGGGTTTTAACAGAGGTAAAGCTGGATGAAGCTGAGTGGGTTCAGGCTCGATATGATCAATTGAACCTAATCGAAGAAAAGAGGCTAAAGGCTATTCGTCACGATCAGATGTATCAAAAGCGCATGGTGCGAGCCTACAACAAAAGGGTTCACCCAAGAGAGTTTCGCGAGGGAGACCTGGTACTAAAAAAGATCCTCCCCATACAAAAGGATTTCAGAGGAAAATGGATGCCGAATTGGGAAGGACCGTACGTGGTGAAAAAGGCTTTCTCCGGAGGCGCACTGATCTTAACGAAAATGGATGGGAAAAGCTTGCCCAACCCCGTGAACTCAGATTCAGTCAAAAGATACTTCGCTTGAACAAGCTAAGACAAAAAACCACCAAAGACACTTTGATTCCCTAAAAAGAAAAAAAAAAAAAGAGGCCAAGGTGAAAACCCGCGAAGGGCGCTTTGAGACCAAAAGGAGATTTGAGTCGAAAACCTGAAAAAGGCGGCTTGAACTGTGAAGAAAATCTCGCTGCGCTGGAATGGACAAGGAGGGGGTATACTACGCCTCGATGCATCAACAAAATACTCAAGATTTTCTGAGCACACGTCAAACTCAAAATGGTCTTCCGAATGCTCAGGCAGAAAAGCTTAGGCTGCGATATCTGGGGCACCCAATTCCTGTTTGTAATTTGTGACCACCTTATTCAATAAATTTCTTCCTTGATTGCATTTGCCAATTTGGATTAACCTGTCTTATTTCGAGCCGTACTCCCAATCAATCTCTTCCTTATAATCCTTTCTAGGTATTTTACATTGAAATAGCGATTACGGAACTAATAATATTTTTATAAAAGGAGTCCTACATATTATCCTGAAAACCTCTGAGTAATACAAGGACCTGAAACATGACCATTGTTCAAAATTCATCCCGCCTAAGGTTTGGAAATGTTGGAAAATGACGAATGATCGTCTGTTTGAATAAAGACCAGACACCTCGTCGGCGATATGCCCTTCATAAACAACGAGCAATGCCAGTCTAGGCACATGACGAAGTCGTGTACCATTCTACACCTCAAAGTCGCAGCAAGAGGGTTAGGAAAAGACAAGTGTTACTCTCCTGAGGTGGTAGCGAGAGGTACAAACTTTATGTCTCAAAGAGTACAATGGGAGTGACACTAAAATTGCAGCGGGGCAAGCTCGTTTCTTCGGATTTCCTATACCTGCCGCAATCGTAACGTATCAGTGACAGAATCTTGCTATGAGAAATAACAACCCAAACCATAAATGGGGCCCTTCTCACGCATTCATACGCATCCAGTTAGGAGCATCCGATTTATCACACGCGTTACATCCTAGTCATTTTTACACTGTGAAAAATCATCATTCGCATAACACTCCGCATTCATGTAAATGGCGCACATAGTTAGGAGCATTTGAACCACCTCGATCGTAACACCCTCATCATTTGCATAAGCATAAGCATGTTCTGCAGGACAGGTCCCTTTGAGAATAGCATATCAGCATCGAAGGCCAGACGTTGCTCCCGTAGAGCGGGCTGAGTTTAGTAAGGAGGCAAATTGAAAAGTCCCAATCTATTTCCATGACATTTCGAGGGAACAGGTTGAAGCTGCTAATGCCTCCTCTCTGAGTGTATGGGGTATCAACCATATTTTCGAGAAGTTTCAGCAAGAGGAGCCAAGTAACGGGTCTCTTCTTCCTAGATTCCTATCACCAACTATATTTTCGAGAAGTTTCAGCAAGAAGATCCAAGTTACGGGTCTCTTCTTTCTGGATTCCTATCACCAACTATATTTTCAAGAAGTTTCAGCAAGAGGAGCCAAGTAACGGGTCCCTTCTTCGGATTCCTATCACCAACTATATTTTCGAGAAGTTTTAGCAAGAAGATCCAAGTTACGGGTCTCTTCTTTCTGGATTCCTATCATCAACTATATTTTCGAGAAGTTTCAACAAGAGGAGCCAAGTAACGGGTCCCTTCTTCCTGGATTCCTATCATCAACTATATTTTCGAGAAGTTTCAGCAAGAAGATCCAAGTTACGGGTCTCTTCTTTCTAGATTCCTATCACCAACTATATTTTCGAGAAGTTTCAACAAGAGGAGCCAAGTAACGGGTCCCTTTTTCCTGGATTCCTATCATCAACTATATTTTCGAGAAGTTTCAGCAAGAAGATCCAAGTTACGGGTCTATTCTTTCTGGATTCCTATCACCAGCTATATTTTCGAGAAGTTTCAGCGAGAAGATCCAAATTGCGGATCTCTTCTTTCTAAATTCTTATCACCCCAAACCTCCAGTAGAACGGATCAAAACAAAGAGTTACAGTGAAGTTTGAAGCTATTCGAAGAAAATGCGGAAATAAAAAGGCAGTTGGAGAAGTTCCGGTTTCATCGAAGTTCTAGGGGAGTAATTAGCAGAATGGAACTACAAACCTCTTCGTGAAGTCATGTGGGGGCAAGTTGAAAAATAAACAAGATTGAGGAAGAGCGAATTGAAGCCACAGGTCATGTCTCGCAAGAGCGAATTGAAGCAACAGGGATTGAAGATGTTCGAAAAAAGGGGACTAATGAGTTAAGGCTAAGCCCGGACAAAATTGGTTCTTTTATTGTCTTTGCTCTATTCTCGTTTCACGACAATGAGCAAAGAAGGGCAGCTGTAGTACCCAATTTTTGCCCGGGCCCAATACAGATTAAGGGCCCGAATAAAGTCAAACCAAATACAAAAAAATAACAATAGAATAAAAATAGTTCTTAAAATGTCCATTTACAAGGAAAGGTCCATTAAAGCCCAAATACTGAAAACCCAAAACCCTTTTCACAAAGTGACCAGGCCCAAATCCCAGGCCTGATTACAATGGCCCAAAACACTAAGCAGAGAACCCTAGGGTTCTCTTTGTTCCAGCGCCATCGCAAGTCCCTCGCACGTGCGACGCTACAGCAACCCACGCGCCCTGGCATCGTTCCAGTTCCCCCCACGCGCATCGTGCTCCGCGCCCACGCTTCTGACAGTCGCACGCCTCACGCGACCCACACACCTCAACCTCCGTCTCCACCATCGTCCTCTGCTCTATCGTCCATGCCCTGCAA
The DNA here is from genome assembly GCA_005393395.2 of Gossypium australe. NCBI lineage: Eukaryota > Viridiplantae > Streptophyta > Magnoliopsida > Malvales > Malvaceae > Gossypium > Gossypium australe. The sequence continues at coordinate 14,888,202 of CM016618.1, read as the reverse complement.
AACGCGCACAACAGACAGAAACAACAAGAAGACAGAGAAATATGGAACGAAACAGTAAAATATTAGGGAGATAGTGTATTTTTCGGCTATAAGGCCTTTCGAAATCAGTGTAATAGGGGTTCCTTTTTTTCCCCTTTTGGTACGAATTCTAACAATCAAAAACAACAGGAAACTTCAAGAAATCGAAAACAGAAATACAAGTGTTAGAAGGTTAATCTGCTTTTACTTTTGATATTATTACCGTCGCTTTATTCTTAGTTCTATATTTTTCCTATTTTCGAACTGTTTTCAAATATAACAAGCAACAAGGATCGAAAAAAGAGAGGGGACTTACCTAGACCGTAGAGCCCGTCGTCGGGATCTTCTCTCCTTCGCCGAGACCGGATCAAGAGTTGAAGGGGGGTCGAGGGTCCCTTTCTCTTCTTTCTAAAGGCACCGAAGATCGGAATCTTCGGGTCAAAGAGGGTTTCGAGCAGAGCTAAAGGCCTGGTATTGGGCAATACCGGCCATCGGTGCGATGGTGGTGTGGTGATGCGTGGATAGGGCAAGAGGACCTTGGCAGAGTGGAGAGAAAATGAGAGAAGGTGGAAGGCTGCGACTGCTAGGTTTTGAGAGAAATGAAAACTGAGTTTTTAGGCCAATTTAGGGTTTCTTAAGTGATGAATAAAACAGCGCCGTTCAACTCAAGGAGGGGACCCGCGCGTCGACCCGGACCCACCCCTGGGTCCGCGCGTTCTGGCTCTTGTAGGACAATTGTGCGATCAGTCCCCTATCTTGGCGACACTAATCGATCGAGTCTCACCCACATTCTTTTTATTTTTAAAATCTTGCCCCATTATTTTCTTCGCGTTTCAATCGGGTCCATGACCGCCCCTTCTTCTCGATATTTGTGGTTTTGGTCCCTGATATTTTATTGTGGTTTTAAATTAGTTGTCCGCCTGTATTAAAAGTCTTTTTATTTTTAAATAAAAAAAACATTGTCATTATTTTTATTTTATTTTGAGTCATCATGTTTTTATAAAACGTTATATATACACTGCTTATTTTAAGCTCTCAACACTATTTTAAAAGCATCATTTACTTTTTTAAATATGCATTTTCTACTTAAAATTATTTCGTCAATTATTTTTTAAATCGTTTCATGTATTATTTATTTTGAATGTGTTCAATCCATCATTTTGTGACTGTTCTCGTTGATGTAAGTTACGTGCTTATCATTTTTGCATGTGTCATGATCTGCATGTGTGTATTTTCGTGTCATTGATGTTATCATCAGCATTATTATTGTTTATATTGTTCCTTTATTACTGTTGTTATTTATGCATGTTAACACTTTAGGGCGATGATACTAAAAATTATATGTGTATTATTATTGTGCTGCCCAAATTGGTGTTATATAATGTGGATTCTGTTGTCATTTTACCGAATTCGTGTTACATCACCATCATTCGTCGCATAACCCTTATTCATGTTTAAATAACACTTTTCTAAAAACATAACCTAAACTTTTGCAGAATTCATCCAAAATTAATAAGTTTTGAAATAAGGCAATATTCTATGTTTGGAAATTCGAGAGATCGTGCCCTATGTGTTGGGTTTCAGTTCTCTCACTCGGCCAAACAATCGGATATCCTTTTGATATTTTGATGCGCGAGTCTCGGGAATTAAGAGATGATCTTGGATTTGAAGATTAAAATCAACGTGTCCTATGGACTGGATGTGATATTTTATTCCTTCGAAACAAGAAAATCTTGATATTAAACTTGAGGAACTAAAATATTTCAGAAAGACATTTATTTTTAAATTCTTTTCAAAATTTTCAACTTTCGACATTGGGACATTAATTAATCAATTCGGTACCAATTTTGGGCATAACGAGGGTGCTAACCCTTGCTCGCATGTAACCGACTCCCGAACCTATTTTCTCAAATCTTCGTAGACCAAAAATGTTTTAGTAAATCGAAATGTTTTATTAAAACAAAGGTGATCCGATCACACCTAATAAAAGATCGGTGGCGACTCCTGTTTTATTTTCAAAATCCAAGGTCGATTCCCGTTCATTCGAAAAAACATGGTTTCGACACCGGTTATATTACGTATATGATATTCTGATGGCATTGCCACAATCTGTATATTGGCTATGCCACACATAATTATGCCTCTGGTGGCTCAGCCACAAATATTATAAATGGCATCTTGCCTACAATTAAAAATGGCCACTGACCTGTGAATTATTATATTAAATGGCATTTTGCCTGCGTTTTGGTGTGTTTGGCGGGGTGGGTTGACTTGATCCCTACAGGTGTGATGGGATGGTACGGGTGGTGTGTAGCGAATGGATTACTAGGATGGGTTGGGTTGCATACATTGCACTTATATATATGTTCTGTTATGTAAATGGGCTTCGGCCCAAGTTATTGCTAAATGGATTCAGGCCCAATGGATGACGGTAAGGGGATTATACACTGAGTTCTTGTAACTCACCCTCTTTCTTTCTTAATCCTTGTAGGTAATGCTCTGTGACGAGGACTTAAGGCCATGGATGACTCGGTGGAGGCCATACTTCAGTAATGGTGTTTTTTTGGAACTTTAAATTTCTTCTTCGTTTATTACTTTTACTATTTGGGTTTTAAAGTTGTAATAAGGCCTCTAGGATGTTTTAAATTGTTTTATGTTTTGAAGTATTTATTATTTTGCTTGAATTGTTTTAAATGGGGATTTTCTAAAATCTTAATAAAGGTTTTTCTAAAATAGATATTTAAATGGATTTCAAAACAAACTTTTACAAATAAATTAACATGGAAATTCTCTTTCAAAATTTTTAAAGTCATTTTCAAAAGTCATGGTTTTAAAGTTCACGACCTCGATTTTTGACTCATCAATTAATCTTTCAAAAATAGATGTATTTTATCAAATATTTACATACAAAACTTGTTTATTTAAACACAACCTAGTAACGCCTATTTTAGTAAGTATCATATGATGTTTTACAGTTTCTTCATGTGACATACCAAATCGGCTCGTAATGCATGGGCCGGGTTTGGGTGTTACATTTTATGGTATTAGAGCCCGATTGCAAAACTTGGCTGTGGTTTGGGTTCAAAAGCATTTTCAAAAAGCTGTTTGAATTTTAAATTATAAATACATGTTCTAAAGGAAGTATGGCACCACGGGCATCCGGCACCAAGTCAAGTAAGTATTTGTCTTCATTTTATGATTATTGTGTTAAGAAAATTCCACAAAATAGAATACTCTAGAACTGTTAGCTTTAAGAGTTGAAACTGTTTCTAGGATGCAGATTCGACTCTCGGAAATAACTTTTCTACTCACACTTCATAAAACATTGGTGAATAAACACTGAAATAGCATAATGATTCATAAAACTCTTAATCAGATTAAATCAATTTAGTAAACATGAGGGCTAGAGGATGTAGAAGCGGTAGACGTGGACATGGTAGAGGTCGAGGTGCTAGGACTAGATCTTCAGCATCGGGGCATGTTTTCAAAGGGGAGGCATTGGCATCGCCAGTAGCTGAGACGGGGTCTCATGATCGAGCTGGGGTTGATAAGCTGACTCAGATATTGGAGGAGGTTAAAGGAATCAATGAAGCACTTCGAGTTGGGTGCGAGGACTGTAAGAAGAAAAGAGATCACGGTTCTTGTGGGTCGCAGTCTCATTCCGTAAAGCGTGTTAAGGCACGTCCAAAATTTTTGGCTTGCGATTATTGCAGAAGACGTCATCCCAGGGAATGCTGGAAGAGGTTAGGAGCATGCTTGAGATGCGGGTCTAAAGAGCATAAGGCTCGGGATTGTCTCATCACCATCAAGTCAAGTATGTTTTGGTTGGACGTGATGATTGAATGTAGAAACTTTTAGGTATAAGTGGTAGGTAACTGCTTGCTTCTGTGGTTAGATGTTTGGTTATGTGAAAGAGGATTCAAGATTAAGTTAAAGATACATTAGTGTTATTAAGATCAGAGTGCGCAATGAAAGCATAGTGGTGTAACTTGAGCGGTTCATTAGTAGTTGGTTGGAAATTTCGAGGACAACATTTCTTTAAGGAGGGTAGAACTGTAACAACCCGAAATTGGGTCTAGTAGGATTGGGCCCATTGGGCTTTGGGCGTAGGAGTGTTTAAATTTTTCTTGAGAACAAGAGAACAATACTATTTCAAGTTGGACTTATTAGGAAGGTGATTTTAGAAAGTTACGGAGTTCTATGAAGTTCCGGGTTCAAGTTGGGCCTTAGTAAAATTTTTGTGTTTAAGCACTTTAAGGAGAGAAGGTAAATGACATCAATGCTTAAGGAAATAAGTGCGTATTTTGTTAGCATAAGTGAGTATATGGTAATGAGGTTATGGCGTCTAGTGGAGAGCATGGAGGGAAGAGGTTCAAATCCCATCTAGTGCAAATTTTGATTATTTTTTTATGCTATTAACCCATTGTGTCGGCCATAATGGTATTTAAGGCAAGGAAGATTTTTTAAATAATGGAAAGGTGGCTAAGGATTATGGTAAGGAGGAAGATAAGGGATAATGAAGGAAAGAATCAAAAGAAAAAGGCAAGAGTAGGGAACATGTTGGCCTTTTATGTGGGTGATGTTTTGGAAAGAATTTTTGGTCAACATTCACCCTTTAGGCAAAGTAACACATGATTTTGGGAGGGCAGTTGGGAGCCGATCTTTGCTAGGATCATTTTGCTAAGTTTTAGTGCATGAGAGGTATTTTTCTCTTTGAGCAATTTGTGTTTCTTTTCCAAACTCTTTTCCCTTTTACTTTGGCTGAAATCTCCTAGTCCATTTGTCCATTTTTTTCTCTTTTTTTTTTTTGGCCAAAATCTTCAATGCATTCTTGGTCATTTCTCTTTGATAACCAAATTTCAATCATCTTGCGAGTTGAACACATCTTCTTTGATCGAATCGGTAAGTGGCTCTATTCTATCATTGTATTTTCTTTTTTCCATGCCGAATTTTGTACCCTTGTCTTGGGATGGTTTTCTTAACCGAAAACATAATTTCTTCTATTCTCTCTAAACGTGATCATATTTCCTTTCGTAGTGTTCTAGTGTGTGGTCGTAAAGCACATTCTTGTTGATTCCTTTCTAGTTTTAAGTCAATCGATTGAAGTCGGATCTATCATCATTAAGGAAAGGGGTTCATTTTTGGATTTTTTGTTATATCTCTATTTGTCTATGTTGCAAATCAAATTGAAGTTTCAACTAATCGATTATGTTTTAGGGATGAAATCACTCGATATATTCTATTTTCTAATCCTTCGAATATAGTGGTAAGTGATTCAAGTGTAAGTAATACATTGGGTATGAAATCTTTTGGAAATCCGAGGCTAACTTTTGGTTGGTATTGTTCTAGGGTCAACGAAGAGTGGTTCTTTAAGAAATCAAAATCACGTGTGTAATCTCGTACCCTTCCGAATACATGTTTGAAATGGTGTGTAATCTCCTAAATCTCTGAATATTTGCATGAAATTTTTTGTGATTCGGTTGAAATACCGAAGAAAACTAGAAACCGGCATCCGTGACCACTCGGTCGTGCATATGTTCGTAGTAGTAACCATATTTTGCAATGAAACAGTTTGGTCAGCAGCAGTGACGTGATTTTGAAAAAACACAAAAAATAGGAGAAAGGGAATTAAAAAGTGAATAAGATATTGAATTAAAGCCTACTGTGTCTATTTTTATATGAAAGAAACAGAGGAGGAAGAGGAATTTTATATTCTGTGATATTTTAATTTTAGTGAGACTGGTTCTGATTGACTTCGTGGTTCCTTATTTTGTCTTGGAAAAATCGTTTAAGATTGTAAAAAGTGAATTATGGTTATAATTTATATGTATAGATTCCTTGGTGAGCCTATTTTTAATAGAAACAAGTGGAAGCTACATGTAATATCCAGGATCTAGGGGTTATGCATTTTAACTTGAATGTATGTGGTAGCATGCCTATGTGTGGTTTGAGTGTGTTTTAGGAGTTTCGGGAACTTTAGAATGTAGGTGAATGCCTTAGGAAAATATTGTATTTTAAGTCTTGAAGTGGAGCTAAGCATGTTAGGCTTTAAGAAAAGTTGTATGAGGATTTAATCACAAGAATTCAGTTGGCAAAGTGGCAAGGGAGGCGCCACTTAGGGCCTTAAGAAGTGACGCCACAAGCAGTGTGAGGGGGCTTAGGTTCGAATCCCATGGATAGTCTTAAGGTGACTTTTTATTTTTGCACTTGTATGGCATGTGTCGGCCAAACTTTAATTAAGGTAAGGATGGACTTTTTCTTTTATGTATAGTAGACTAAGGAAAAAGGCAAGTGCTAATTTAAGGTAAGGAATCAAAAGGTTTTGGTAAGTTAGGGGGACATAAGGCATGAATCAAGGACTTTGTTTTGGAAGCTTTGAATGGCCAAATTGTCCATGAACATGGACGGTTTTGTGGACTAAAGGAGGAGCCGAATTTTGGTGGTAAGTTTTGGGAAAAGTTGGTAGCTTGAGAGAATTCTCATTTTTGGTCATTTTGCTCTCCCAAAAATAATTTTTTTTTCTCTCATCTTTTCCTCTTGGCTGAATTTGCTTGTGTTAGGAGGAAAGCAATCTTTGCTTTGTTCCTTTTTGGGTCATTCTTTTTGACCATTTGGTCATTTTTGCAAAACCCTCAAGTAATTCATTTTGTAAATCTCTCCTAGTGCCGAATTTATCAACACCAAAAAGCCATTTCTTTTTCTTCTTTTTCCCCATTGCTGAAACTTCTTCAACCCCAACTCTTCTTTTCTCTTCATAACTCTCAATAGCCGAACCTCTATTGAACCTCCCCAAATTTCTTTGCTTCACTTCTTTTCTTCAAAGCCGAAAGTACCATAGGCTGGAATCTGCTCCAATCGTTTCTCAATAGTGGGTAAGAGTTCTCTTCTAATCGTTTTTCTTCTATCTCTTTTGATTGCCGAAAGTCAAGAAGTCTAACTCCATTTTCTTGTCATGGCCGAATCTATGAAGGGAGATATTGGGATTTCTATAGGTTAACGTTAAAGGAGTAGAGATCTTTCGAGGTTGGAGTGATCAAGGTAAGCAAGGAATATTCTGGGGCCGAAGGCCATTTCATGTGTTCTTTTGGGTTGAGTCGAATCTAACATAAGGTTGTGTAGGAGGATTTCGGCAAGTTTCGGGTGCAATCGTTTAGGCTTTGGGTTTCGGGATTTAGTCGACTGTGCCAAACAGGTGTGTAGTTATCGCACTGCTCTCTTGTTTGTATGTGTTGTTATATATATGTGTATGTGATATGTGTGGTGGCCGAAAATATGGCTAAGATGATGGCTACTCATGGTGGGTAATCGGTTAACCAGGTCAGTGTTTCATGATATTAATTTACCTATGGTATATGTGTGATATTGTGGTAAGCATGTGATGTATGCTCATTAAAATGATACTTCTATTTGTCATGATACATATATATACATGGGGTTGGGACATGACTATTGAAGGACAGGGTGTACATATTTATGTACGTGGTTTGATGTTAGCCTTGAGCTACATTGGCGCTTGATGTTGGCTATGTGCTTCATCAAGGTGGGGTGTTGGCTATGTGCCACATCGTGGGCGGATGATAGGTGTGTGCATCACCGTGGATTGAGGATGACCTTGAGTCACCTCGTGGATACTGACATGTGGGGTCACTTCGGTGATCGGTGGCTAAGCCACGGCCTTGGGCAGCAGGTCTGCCAAGGAGGTGTGTAGCGGTTGGAGGGCGATTTAGTAAATCCCTGGTGTGTGCGGCATGTACGGGGGTGTGTAGCGGATGGACTCTAGGTTGGGTTGGGATTCATTTTGCATGATTACATATGTGGACTGTGTGGATGTGGGCCAATCCCATTTGTGGAGGCATGTGGAATAACTATACACTGAGTCGGTTTGACTCACCCTATTTTTCCAAAAACAATGCAGGTGATACATGATTCTTGGACCGGGCTGGAGCGGATACGAGATGGCCATGCAGAAGATGTTTATTTGTTTTATGCACTTTATATTTTCAATACTTTTGGGTAAATCATTATTGTAATAAGGCCACTTAAAGTATTTTTTTGGGATTTTATTATGTTTACGATGGATTAATTATCGAGCTAATAACTGGGAATGTTTTCTTTCAAACAAATTATCTCTTAGAAACTTACATTAAAGTTTTAAATCCGGGAATTTGTAACAACTTAGTTTTACTTAGAATTTTAAATATACCATGTTTTATAAATGACGAAAAATTATTAAGTTTTCACCATTATGTTAAATTCTTTTCAAACTTTTTCCTCAGTAGCATTCTAAATTCGGCCGTGGTGTTTGGGCCGGGTTTGGGGTGTTACAATTTGGTATCAGAGCCCGGTTCAAAACTCGACTTTGAGGGTTTTAGGCCCAAAAACATTTTTCAAAGATGGTCTTTTCAAAAACATAGACTTTCATGAACTATTTCAGGTTTATTCTGACATGGCACCTGTATCTCCAGCCCGAAGTCCACCAGGTAAGTACCCTTAACTACTGAAGTGATTGGTATGTGAACTTTATAGGCATTATGGGGTCGTAGATTAGTAGATTAGGAGCTATTGAACCCTAGGACTAGTTTACTCCAACACAAGATACATAAGACTTAAGTGCAACCAAACAAACCTGTGAGTAAGTCGCCAAGTTAGGGTGTGGCAATAGTTGTGCGCATGTCTAGGAATGGATTCGGTGGGAGCTTGGTATTTAAGCAGTCCTAGTGACTCACCTCCTCTTCACTCGAATCCTACCTGGTGCGTAGTAACGGTTCACCCTAACCAAGAGGACCCATTCACCGGCTAAACCCGATAATTAAAACCCGAGAGGGACCAGCTACACTGTTTTGTAAAAACTACCTTAAGATTTGAAAATGACCAGAATATCTCGGTTTGAAAAAAAATTTACTAAATTACCCCTGATTTACAAAATTACCGAAATAACCCCGATTTTTGAAATTTTTGCAATACCTTGATTTGGAAAATTTTTCAAAATAACCTCGAGTTTTGAAAATTTCGGAATGCCTTTGATTTATAAAGATTTTTGAAATAACCCTGATTTATTGCTAAAATACCCCTATAGGATGAATTACGAAAATACCCCTGGGTTGGGAACGGGCAAAATGCCCAAGGTAGTGTAATGGATGTTGTGGATGAATGAATGTAACTCTCTGAATTAGGGTAGTAAACTTGAGATGAAAACTTTGGTTGATCGAAAGAACTACTACTAAAAACTTCTTTACATAAAATTGTTCGCGGATAATCAGTGGAACAAAATACTAATGCATAAAATTTCTTAAATCAGATTAAATCGCGATAGTAGACATGAGTTCTAGGGGACGTGGTCGTCGTGGACGCGGCAGAGGCAGAATGGCTGTGTCGGAACCAGTTGGGTCTGGTCAGGGTTCCGAAAATGAGGCTCCGCCACCGGCTGTTGGGGCAGAATTTCAAGAGCAAACTAGAGGAGATGACGAAGTATCGCAGGCTATGCTACGAGTTCTAGAGCTAGTAGCGGGAGCTAGTATAGGTAGTGGAGCTCGAAAGTCAGTAGCTGAGAGACTTAGATCAAACGGAGCCGAGGTTTCTAGCGGAGTATCTAGGGTAGCTCCGAATGTAGCGGAGTACTAGTTAGAGGCAATCGAGAGGATCATGGACGATTTGGACTGCACTGCTGAGGAAAAGCTGAAAGGTGCTGTTTCGCTACTTCGAGATAAGGCCTACCAGTGGTGGCTCACTGTCAAGGAGAATATTCCTACGGATCTAGTGGATTGGGGGTATTTTAAGGATAAGTTTGAAGCGAAATACGTCGGAGCTAGCTACATAGACTCTCAGAGAAAGGCATTTCTGAATTTAGTACAAGGAAATAAGTCGGTAGATGAATATGTGTATGTGATATGTGTGGTGGCCGGAAATATGGCTAAGATGGTGGCTACCCATGGTGGGTAATCGGTTAACCAAGTCAGTGTTTCATGATATTAATTTACCTATGGTATATGTGTGATATTGTGGTAAGCATGTGATGTATGCTCATTAAAATGATACTTCTATTTGTCATGATACATATATATACATGGGGTTGGGACATGACTATTGAAGGACAGGGTGTACATATTTATGTACGTGGTCTGATGTTAGCCTTGAGCTACATTGGCGCTTGATGTTGGCTCTGTGCTTCATCAAAGTGGGGTGTTGGCTATGCGCCACATCGTGGGCGGATGATAGCTGTGTGCATCACCGTGGATTGAGGATGACCTTGAGTCACCTTGTGGATACTGACATGTGGGGTCACTTCGGTGATCAGTGGCTAAGCCACGGCCTTGGGCAGCAGGTCTGCCAAGGAGGTGTGTAGCGGTTGGAGGGCGATTTAGTAATCCCCTGGTGTGTGCAGCAGGTACGGGGGTGTGTAGCGGATGGACTTTAGGTTGGGTTGGGATTCATTTTGCATGATTACATATGTGGACTGTGTGGATGTGGGCCAAGCCCATTTGTGGAGGCATGTGAAATAACTATACACTGAGTCGGTTTGACTCACCTTATTTTTCCAAAAACAATGCAGGTGATACATGATTCTTGGACCGGGCTGGAGCAGATACGAGGTGGCCATGCAGAAGATGTTTATTTGTTTTATGCACTTTATATTTTCAGTAGTTTTGGGTAAATCATTATTGTAATAAGGCCACTTAAAGTATTTTTGGGGATTTTATTATGTTTACGATGGATTAATTATCGAGCTAATAATTTGGAATGTTTTCTTTCAAACAAATTATCTCTTAGAAACTTACATTAAAGTTTTAAATCCGAGAATTTGTAGCAACTTAGTTTTACTTAGTTTTATAAATGACGAAAAATTATTAAGTTTTCACCATTATGTTAAATTCTTTTCAAACTTTTTCCTCAGTAGCATTCTAAATTCGGCCGTGGTGTTTGGGCCGGGTTTGGGGTGTTACACTACATATGAAAACTGTACAGTGAGATATTTGAGTTTAGGATAGAAGAGGTCAGAACTATTGGACAGTGAAACAAGGGAAACTTTGATGAATAAACTGTACTAAATGGCTAAGCCAAAAATTCTGGAAAATTTGTAGTAATAAGATATATGAGTCTATCTTCAAGGAAAATTTACGAATCGAAATTTTGAGATTCCTAACTCGAGTTATAGTCAATTTAGTCAGTATGACACAGATGGACAATTTTAATTTTTATGCCCCAAATTAGTAGTTAGGTTTGAGTTGCGAAATTACCAAAATACCCTTGGAGAGTAAATCACCGAAATATCCCTAGGTTGCGAGATTACCGAATTACCATTAGTGTGTAAAATTACCAAATTACGAAAATGCCTCTATGGGCCGATTTACTAAAATGCCCCTTTGGGCCGATTTGCTATAATGTCTTAGTGGGCTGAATTACAAAGTTCTATAATTAGTCAATTTACCGTAATTAATCACTAGATTAATGATTGTTGTTTATATTTGTGAATATTATGCTTTATTATGTATGTTGCATGTTACATATTGCATGGGATGGGATGCGAAAAATGTTGAAGAGAAGTGTAGCCTGGTGGCTCTGCCACAAATTTCTGATAATGGCTATGTGCCTGACATATGAATTAACGACTCTATGTCGATCATATTTACCCAAGGCTGTGTGCCGGTTATATTACGTATATGATATTCTGGTGACTCTGCCACAATCTGTATACTGGCTATGCCATACATAATTATGACTCTGGTGGCTCAACCACAAATATTATCAATGGCATCTTGCCTGCGATTATAAATGGCCACTGGCTTGCGAATTATTGTATTAAATGGCATTTTGCCTGCGTTTTGGTGTGTTTGGCGGGGTGGGTTGACTTGATCCCCACAGGTGTGATGGGATGGTACGGGTGGTGTGTAGCGGATGGATTACTAGGATGGGTTGGGTTGCATACATTGCACTTATATATATATATATATATGTTCGGTTATGTAAATGGGCTTCGGCCCAAGTTATTGCTAAATGGATTTAGGCCCAATGGATGACGGTAAGGGGATTATACAATGAGTTCTTGTAACTCACCCCCCTTTCTTTCTGAATCGTTGTAGGTAATGCTCTGTGACCAGGACTTAGGGCCATGGATGACTCGGTGGAGGCCTTACTTCAGAAATGGTGGTTTTTTTGTTTTGGAACTTTAATTTCTTCTTCGTTTATTACTTTTATTATTTGGGTTTTAAAGTTGTAATAAGGCCTCTGGGATGTTTTAAATTGCTTTATGTTTTGAAGTATTTATTATTTTGCTTGAATTGTTTTAAATGGGGATTTTCTAAAATCTTAATAAAGGTTTTACCAAAATAGATTTTTAAATAGATTTCATAACAAACTTTTACAAATAAATCGTCATTTTCAAAAGTCATGGTTTTAAAGTTCATGACCTCGATTTTTGACTCATCAATCAATCTTTCAAAAATAGTTGTATTTTCTCAAATATTTACATACAAAACCTGTTTATTTAAACACACCCTATTTTAGTAAGAATCATATGATGTTTTACACTTTCTTCATGTGACATACCAAATCTGCTTGTAACGCATGGGCCGGGTTTGAGGTGTTACAATCAAAATACACCAAAATTTTCCAATTATATCCCAAAATTTTGAATAAAAAATACAGCCAAAAAAATGTTTTTTCTTTATAATAGAAGACCATAGGTCATTTCTCAAAAATATATGAAATTTTGAACAATAACGTAAAACCTAGTTAAAAATCGTGCGTGAAACTTTCAAAATGTCGTTCAAAACTAAAAACATGTAGCTTAATGAAAAGTCCACACCCAAACCCATACCACAGTTTGTATAATCGCCTTACAAATAATTTTAAAACCAACCATACTAAACTTATGGAGTTTTACTTAAACCGACTATCGAAACCATTTTTAAAATCAGTTTTGAAAAATAGGGATCGACTTTAAAAACAAAATGGGAGTCGCCACCAATCCTTTTTTACTTAGGTGTGATTGGATCACCTTGTAAAACGTTTTATTTTAAAACATTTGATTTTGGTCCACGAAAAACAAGAAAACGGGTTCGGGAGTCGGTTACGTATGAGGAAGGGTTAGCACCCTCACAACGCCCAAAAATTGGTACCTAATCGATAAAATCATGTCCAAATGTTTGAAATTTAAAAGTATTTAAAAATATGATTTCTTGAAAAAAACTTCGAGCAATTTAAGTTAAAATTTTAGGCTTTGTTGTTCCGAAGGAATATAAACATCACATCCAGTACGTTAGGACACGATATTTTAAAACTTTCGTAATCAAAATCATCTCAGGATTTGCAAAACTTGTTAAAAGGATATTTAACTATTTAGCCAAACGGAAAATCGCAACCCAGCACGTTAGGGCACTATTTCCCGAATTTCTAAATACCAAAACATTGCCTTATTTACAAAAACCTTACCTCGAGATAACATAATGTCACATCCAGCACTTTAGGACACGACATTTTGAATTCCCGAGAATAAGTTTTTATTTAAAATGAGAATGTATATTTAATATTTGAAGTTCCACGAGAAAAAATTAAAACCCAATAAGTTAGGGCACAATTCTTCTCGAAGTCCCCAAATATCATATATCCCCGTTTTTAAAAAAAATCTTTAATTTAAAAAGTATTTTTATAAAAAATGGTATGAGTAGATACGACAACATATATATTTAATAATAATTTTACAAAATTACAAATCATACTAACAATAAATAATAGAATAATATAACATGAATGAATAAATAAAGAATTATATTAAACAATAATAAAAAATTTAAGAGACATAAATAAATAAATAAGTAACAGTAATTGGGATCTTCACGAAATAACAAAATCAAATGAAAAGAGGATAATATATTTAAACACTAAATAATTATTATAACAAAACAAAAAATAATAAAATAAAAAAAAAAGATAATTTTGTCAAACAGTTATCAAGTACAATAATATAAAAAGGTATATAAAAAATATTATGATAAATATATAATTTAATACATATAAAAGATAATACATAACAAATAATATATAATAATTCTAAAAGATATTAAATAATATAATATAAATAATATAAGTAAAACATATTATACAACATAAATAAATTTTATATAAAAATAAAATTTTATAGATAACATATAATATAATAATAATAATTAAAAATATATAACATATAACTAATATACAAATTATGAAATAAAGTATATAATATAAATAATTATTAAACCAAATAAACTAATACATAGTAGTAATTATATATATAATAAGATCATATAAAAAATTATATATATTTATACTATTAATAGATTAATATAGAAATAAAATATAAAAATTTTAACATGATAAAATATTTGAATATTGTAACACCCCAAACCCGGCCCAAACACTACAACCGGATCTGGTATATCACTTAGAAGATTTTAGCAAAACACGTCGTATTTTGGAAAACAATTACTAGGCTTAAAATATTAAGATATAAATTATCTTGGTCAGGTTTAAACCAAATTGTAATTTGATACAAGTCTTAACTTAAATTAAAACATAGAGCTTAAAAGCTCGATAAATAGAGCCCATAAAAAAAACCCGAAATGTAAATGGTAGTCTGCTGGCCCATGGCCTTATTACAAAGAAATTTAAACCCAATACTTAAATCAAAAATCAAATAGTAAACAAAGTCTTTTGACTGAATCCTTAAAGCTCTGTCGCATGGCCACCTTGCTTTCCTCTCCAGCCCGGTCCGATTCCTAAGTGTCACCTGAGATGGTTAAAATAAAAGGGTGAGTCGCGAGACTCAGTGTGCAACCCTCATGCACCACTAGATTTGGGCCTTAGGCCCATAAAATAGATTAAACAGTTTAACATATATATAATAACAAAGAAACTAATATGCAAGCCCAACCCAAAACCTAAGTGTCCATCCGCTACACGCCCCCGTACCAGCCATTCACACTATTGGGGATTTCTACAATCAACCCACACCACTACACGCCTTGATGGCAGCCGGGCTGCTCATCATCAGATCATGGCCGTAGCCACTACAACAGATCACGGTAGAAACCGCTACAACAGATCACAGTAAGGAACCGCTACAACAGATCACGGTATAAACCGCTACAACATATAACTTCCTCCTTTCTTCAAACCCAACCCATGCAATCACATAAAATCAATTTACTTATATCATATAATCAAAACATTCACTGACCTGGTGATTTGCTTTTACCCTCTTTGGGCTTCCATCATTAAACCGAGATTTCGGCATTTATTGTAACATATAAAACTTATAAACATGTACATAATAATTAGATCTAGATGGTGGGGAACTGTTACACACCTGATATCGCGAAATCCAATATCCCTAGTCGATAACCTTATTATCCGGATCTACTACCCTCAGTGTAAAGTCTTGCTCAAAAACCGGAAAAACACACAAAGATCTAGCTCCTTCAACAATCGACTAAGATTAAACAAATCCCAAATCACACATTAAAATTAATAAATCTCTTACCTTGAAATCCCGAAAATAACACCACTCAAAGGTTACTGAACCTTGACTTACAGATCTAAGCGTTAGACTCCTTTTCAGATCCCAAAATGCCAGAAAAATAAGAAAAACATTTGATTAGTCACTACATAGCCATTCGGCTAGAAACCTTGAAATGCCGGAGAAATATTGGAACTTAAGATCGACATACCTATTGTTTTCTTCAAAATTTCGACACAAGTACGTACCTCAGAATGATTTCGACCCATATATAGAAGACTAGATATCGCGTTTTTGGCTTTTAGAAAAACTAAGTAAGGTGTTTCGGCTTTGATGTAACTTCAGGAAAAATGGGTTGAATCCTTGAAGATTCGGCTATGGAAGGAAGAAATATGGGCAAGGAGAATTCAGCTTAAGTGTTTGAAAAGAATGAGAAAAGAGTTGTCAGAGAATTCGGCCTAATAGAGGAAGAAAAGAAAGAAAAGTTTCAGAGAAACAAGTGAAGATTTCGGCAGAGGAAAGAAAAAGATGAAAGGACCTTGTTAGCAGAATTTTGGCTACTACAAAAGCCTATACTAAACCGATTCTTCCCCCCTATAGTTGAGTTTCGGCCAACTCTGCTAACACCTGATAGCTCTTATCTTTCTTGTTATCTTAATCCCTTATCTCCTTAAAAATAGCCCTATTTCCTCTCTTCCTATTATCATCATTTAATAATCAAAGCAAAAAAATTAAATCCCCTATTTTGTAGCTAGTGTGCATCCGCCCCTTCCCTCCTAAGTGCCGAATTTTTAACCCAAAACTTGGGCCCTAAGTAGCCCTCACTTTGCCCAATCCTTCCCTTAATGACGCCACCTACATGCTCCCCTTACAACTCTTCCAAATTTTTGGGCCACAAGCCCACCTTGAATTTTAAACACAAATATCTATTTAAATAATTTTCTATGGCTCTTTATTAAAACCAACCCAGGTTTCAGCCCAAACCTGAGCCCCCCTTTTTGTACCTCAAAGTCTCAAATTAACATTTTAAGCGAGCACCACATAAAATGCACAAGCCCTTAAATTTAGGGTGTTACAGTTCTGCCCCCCTTAAAATAAATTTTGTCCTCAAAATTTACCTGATCAAAAGAGATGGGGATACTGCTGTCGCATAACATCCTCTGGCTCCTATGTCGCCACTTCTGCGCCATGATTTTGCCACAGAACTTTGACCAAAGGAATGGACTTCCTTCTCAACACTTTTACATCTCTATCCAAGATTTACACTGGCTCCTCCTCAAAAGACAAGTCTGGCCTTACCTCAATCTCTTCTACCAGCACTATGTGCGATGGATCAGATCGATAATGTCTCAGCATCGAGACATGGAACACCTCATGTATCTGCTCCAACTCCGAAGGCAACTCCAAATGATAAGCCACTGGGCCCATACGTTCTAACACCCGATAAGGCCCAATAAATCGAGGACTTAGCTTACCCTTCTGTCCAAACCTTATTACCTTTTTCCATGGAGAAACCTTTAAGAAGACTTGGTCTCCTTCTGTAAATTCCACCTCCTTCTGCTTTAGATCTGCATAAGACTTTTACCGATCAGACGCTTCTTTCAATCGGGCCCGTATTATCTTAACTTTCTCCTAAATTTTCCAAAACTAGTTCTGGACCCAACACCTGACGTTCACCCAACTCCGTCCAACAAGTTGGAGTACGACATCTCCTTCCATATAATGCTTCATACGGCGCCATTTGAATACTAGCTTGATAGCTATTATTGTACGCGAATTCAGCCAAGGGTAAATACTCCTCCCAACTACCCCTAAAATCAATGATGCAACCCCTTAACATATCCTCCAAAATCTGAATTACCCTCTCAGACTGACCATCAGTCTGTGGGTGAAAAGCGGTACTAAAGTCTAACCTTGTTCCCATTGCTTGATGAAGAGCCTTCCAAAATCGTGACGTGAACCTAGGGTCCCTATCAGATATGATCGATACTGGTACACCGTGTAATCTTACAACCTCAGCCACGTACAACTTAGCCAACTTTTATAGAGAAAAGTCCACTCGAATCGATATGAAGTGAGCAGACTTCGTCAGCCGATCCACAATTACCCAAATTGAATCTTTCTTAGTGGGCGTAAGGGGTAACCCACTAACGAAATCCATCGTAATTCTTTCCCATTTCTATTGGGGAATATTCACCGGTTGCAACAACCTTGAAGGCAACTGGTGTTCAGCTTTGACTTGTTGACACATCAAACACTTCCCCACATATTTCGTAACTTCTCGCTTCAACCCTGGCCACCAGAACTGCTCTCGCAAATCCCGATACATCTTAACTCCTCCAAGATGCATAGCATAAGGGCTACTATGCGATTCCTGGAGAATCATCTGTCTTAACCCCACATCTTTTAGCATACAAACCTTTCCATGGAAACATAAAACTCCATCATTGTTCAGACTGTGGTCCTCTACCTCACCCTCCTGCACTTGTTGGATTCGAGTACTTAAGACATCATCCAAAAGTTACTTCTCCTTGATTTGACTTGTCCACGTAGGTCTTACTTGTAGTTCAGCTATCAAACTACCATCCTCATACAGACTAAGATGTGCGAACATTGCTCTTAAATCCATTATCGCCTTCCTACTAAACGCATCCGCCACCACGTTAGCCTTGCCTGAGTGGTACTCAATCGAACAGTCATAGTCCTTTAACAGCTCGATCCACCTTCTCTGCCTTAGGTTCAACTCCTTCTGAGTAAGGAGATACTTCAGACTTTTATGGTCAGTATAAATAACTGAATTTTCCCTATACAAGTAGTGTCTCCAAATCTTCAGGGCGAACACTACTGCCGCCAACTCTAGATCATGCGCAGGGTAGTTTAGCTCATGAGGTCTTAACTGTCGGGATGCATATGCCACAACCTTTCCATCTTGCATCAACACATACCCCAACCCTGTGTGTGACGCATCACAATAGATAGTAAATTCCCTTCCTGCCTCTGGTTGAATTAGCACTAGCGCCTCCGTCAAGATTCTCTTTAGCTTCTCAAAGCTCTCCTATTGTTTGTTAGTCCAAATAAACAACTCTCCCTTCCTCAACAACATGGTTAAAGGTGCTACTATGGAAGAGAACCCCTCAACGAGCCTTCGATAATATCCTCCTAATCCTAAGAAACTTCAAATCTCTGCCACAGGCTTCGGCAGTTTCCAATCCAATACTGCCTCTATCTTTCGAGGGTCCACCCTAATTCCTTCTGCGGAAACCACATGCCCTAAGAAGGTCACTTCCCTTAACCAAAACTCACACTTGTTGAACTTAGCGAACAACTGCTTCTCCCTCAGGATTTGCAACACCACCCGAAGATGTGCATCATGCTCCTCCTCAGACTTGGAGTATACCAGGATATCGTCGATGAACACTACGACAAACCGATCAAGGTATGGCTGAAATACCTAGTTCATCATATCCATAAATGCTGCTGGCGCATTCGTCAAACCGAACGGCATTACCAAAAACTCGTAATGACCGTAGCATGTTCGAAATGTCGTCTTATGAATGTCCCCTTCCTTCACCTTTAACTGATGACAACCCGACCTTAGATCAATCTTTGAAAAGGCCGAAGCTCCTTTGAGTTGACCGAACAGGTCATCGATTCTTGGTAATGGGTACTTATTCTTAATCGTCTTATTCAGTTGACGATAATCTACACACATACATATGGATCCATCCTTCTTCTTCACGAATAGGACCGGCGCTCCCCATGGAGACACACTCGGTCGAATAAATCCTCGATCTAAAAGCTCTTGAATCTGAGCTTTGAGCTCCACCAAATCCTTCGGTGCCATTCGATAAGGAGCAATGGACACCGGAGCTGTACCCGGAAGCAGCTCTATTCCAAACTCCACTTCACGATCCGGGGGTAATCCTGGCAATTCTTCTGGAAAGACATCCGTGAAATCCTTAACTGTTCGAACCTCATCGACAGTCACCTTCTTAGCATTCAACACGCTAATAAAAGCTAGAAAGACGTTACACCCCTTCCGAATCATCCTAACAGCTTTCAACGTCGACACTACGTTGGACAGATAGTTCCTTCTCTCTCCTAACACAACCACCTCCCTGCCTTCCGGGGTACTTAACACCATTCGTTTAGACCCACAATCCAACTTAGCACGATGCTTAGTCAACCAATCCATTCCTAAGATAAGGTCAAATTCTCCAAATGGTAATTCCATTAAGTCTGCTGGAAACACTACCCCTTGGGTCTCTAAAGGTACATCCTTAAATAGTTTGTCCACTACCCTAGATTGTCCTAGGGGACTAACAACAGTCATCATCCTAGTGGTAGTTTCAGAGTCTATACATAGGGTCTCAGATACCGAACATGCAACATAAGAGTAGGTTGACCCAATATCAATCAAAGCAAGGTAGGGATTATCAGAAATAAGAAACGTACCGGTTATAACATCCGGTGTGTCACCATCCTCTTGTCGTCGAATTACATAAAATAGACCTGGCTGTCTCGCCTCTACATTACTTGCACCTCTTCTAGGTGCTTCACGACCTCGACCAGATCCATTTCCTCCTCTGACTGCACCACGACCCCTTGGTCCAGGCTGATCACCTCTCCTAGTCTGATCAGCACCTCGGCCCGTTGGCTGTACCTGATTCATCCGAGGACAGTCCTTAATCAGATGTTCTGTGGACCCATACCTGAAGCATCCATCAGTTTTCATTCTACACTCCCCATAATGCGTCCTTCCACATGTAGAACATGCTCGATTTTGACCCGTCGGAGCATGGCCCGGCTCATCAGTCCTAGGCTTTTTCTGTAAATTCCCAGATGCTCTTGGTGGTCCAAAACTCCTCTTACTCTTACCCCGATCCTTATCCCACTCTTGTCTCTCGACCCGTTTCACTTCCTCAGCTATCTTAACTTTATCTACCAAAGCAGCAAAAACCCTCTCTCCCTGTGGTGTTATCAGCACCCTTAACTCACTCCACAGCCCATCCTCAAACCGAACACAACGTTCATACTCCGTTGCTACCATTCCTCGAGCGTAGCGGCTCAAACACAAAAACTCCGCCTCATATCCAGCCACAGACTTACTTCCCTGCACCAAGTTCAAGAATGCCTTCCTTTGGGCATCCATATAGCTGGCCCCAACATAGTTCCCCTAAAATGACTCCTTAAAGAAGTCCTAGTCAATCCGATCTGCGGTAGTACCTTCTTTCACCATGAGCCACCACTGGTAGGCCTCGTCTCGGAGGAGAGACATGACCCCTTTCAACTTTTCCTCTACCGTGAAGTCTAAGTCATCCATTATCCGCTCAGTCACTTCCATCTAGTACTCAGCTGTGTTAGGGGCTACTCTAAAAACTCCCCTAAACACTTCTGCCCCATTAGCCTTAAGCCGCTCCGGCACAGATTTCTAGGCTCCTGTGCCCATGCCTACTCCAGCAACCCTTTCCAAAACCCGCATCATCGCCTGAGATACCGCGTTATCACCAGCAGTCTGATCTTGAAATTCTCCCTTCACAGCTGGAGGATCTGGCATTTCGTTTCCTGATCCGTGACCAGACCCTACTGGCTCAGACAAGGTGATCCTACCCCTACCGTGTCCACGCGACGGACGTCCTCTACCTCTCGTACTCATTCTTTCGATTGACGTTTATCTGATTAAGAGTTTTATGAATCATTAATTCGTTCCACTGATTTATCGCGAACAGTCTTATGAATAATAGTTTTAAAAAGTAGTTCTTTCGAATTCACACTCACAATACAGTCTCAAGTTCATATCCTCTAATAAACACATACATTCGATCAACATTCATGAACTTACGTTCACTACAGAAAAGTGTTGTTGTTGTTGTTTTCACTACCAGGGGTATTTTAGTAATTTTGTCCTACAGGGGTATTTTCGTAATTTTTCAAAATAAGATTCCTTGGTGATTTTGTAAAATAAGGGTATTTTTGGTAATTTTATAATCCAGGGGTATTTCGATAACTTTAAAATCTGGGGGTATTTTGGTAATTTTAACATTCGAGGTATTTTGGTAAATTTAAAAATTCAGGGGTATTTCGGTAATTTTACAATCAGGGCAATTTAGTAATTTTACAAATTGGTGGTATTTTGGTTATTTTGCAAAGCAAGGGTAGTTTGGTAATTTTTTAAACTTTGATGTTGTTGTTTTTTTTAAACAGGGGTACTTTGGGGAAATCTGGTTTCATAATCTGGGTTACTCTTGCAAACTTGAGATTTTCGGATAATTTTCAAAACATAGGTATTTTATGAGTTCATGATTGGTTGAAAGTTTTCACAAATAAAATGTATTTTGAAAATTTTGCAAAACTTGAGAAGGGTTTTTTTTAAAAAAAAAATAGAGTGGCTGGTCCCTTTCAGGTTTTAATTATAAGGTTTAGCGCATCAACAAGTCCTCGTAACTAGGGTGAATAGTCACTACGCACCAGGTAGGATTTTAGTAAAGAGGAGGTGAGTCGCTAGGACTACTTAAGTACCAAGCTCTCCCTGAATCCACTCCTAGACATGTGTATGCCCATTGCCACACCCTATCTCGGCTAAGGTGAACGGTCACTATGCACCAGGTAGGATTCCAGCGAAGAGGAGGTGAGTCACTAGGACTGCTTAAATACCAGGCTCTTTCAGATCCTTCCTAGACATGCGTATGACGGTTACCACACCCTAGTCTTGCGGCTCGTTAACGGGTTTGTTTAGTGAAATTAAGTTTTATGAAATTTTTAGAAGTGGTTTGAACTAAGCCTAGAGTCCATCAAGCCCTAACCTAATTAATCTACGTCCCACTAGGCCCATTAAGCCCACATATATAAAGATCACACAACGGGTTAGAGTACCTACCTGGCGGACTTGGGCCGGAGACGCAGATGCCATGCTGAGCTAACAGACCTGATATCACTTAAAAACATCCATATTTCAAAAGCCCATTTGAGAAAATGTTTTGAGCCCAAAAACCCTAGAGCCAAGTTTTGAACCGGACTCTGATACCAATTTGTAACACCCCAAACCCAACCCAAACACCACAACCGGATCTGGTATGTCACTTAGAAGATTTTAGCAAAACACGTCGTATTTTGGAAAATAATTACTAGGCTTAAAATATTAAGATATAAATTATCTTGGTGAGGTTTAAACCAAACTGTAATTTTATACAAGTCTTAACTTAAATTAAAACATAGAGCTTAAAAGCCCAATAAATAGAGCCCATAAAAAAAACCGAAAATGTAAATGGTAGTCTAGTGGCGCATGGCCTTATTACAAAAAAAATTTAAACCCAATACTTAAATGAAAAATCAAATAGTAAACAAAGTCTTTTGACTGAATCCTTAAAGCTCTGTCGCATGGCCACCTTGCTTTCCTCTCCAGCCCGGTCCGATGCCTAAGTGTCACCTGAGATGGTTAAAATAAAAGGGTGAGTCGCGAGACTCAGTGTGCAACCCTCATGCACCACTAGATTTGGGCCTTAGGCCCATAAAACAGATTAAACAGTTTAACATATATATAATAACAAAGAAACTAATATGCAAGCCCAACCCAAAACCTAAGTGTCCATCCGCTACACGCCCCCGTACCAGCCATTCACACCATTAGGGATTTCTACAATCAACCCACACCGCTACACGTCTTGATGGCAGTCGGGCTGCTCATCATCAGATCATGGCTGTAGCCACTACAACAGATCATGGTAGAAACCGCTACAACAGATCACGGTAAGGAACCGCTACAACAGATCACGGTATAAACCGCTACAACATATAACTTTCTCCTTTCTTCAAACCCAACCCATGCAATCACATAAAATCAATTTACTTATATCATATAATCAAAACATTCACTGACCTGGTGATTTACTTTTACCCTCTTTGGCTTCCATCATTAAACTGAGATTTCAGCATTTATTAGAACATATAAAACTTATAAACATGTACATAATAATTAGATCTAGATGGTGGGGAAGTGTTACACACCTGATATCGCGAAATCCAATATCCCTAGTCGATAACCTTGTTATCTGGATCTACTACCCTCAGTGTAAAGTCTTGCTCAAAAACCAGAAAAACACACAAAGATCTAGCCCCTTCAACAATCGGCTAAGATCAAACAAATCCCAAATCACACATTAAAATTAATAAATCTCTTACCTTGAAATCCCAAAAATAACCCCACTCAAAGGTTACTGAACCTTGACTTATAGATCTAAGCGTTAAACTCCTTTTCAGATCCCAAAATGCCGGAAAAATAAGAAAAACCTTTGACTAGTCACTACATAGCCATTTGGCTAGAAACCTTGAAAAGCCGGAGAAATATTGGAACTTAAGATCGACACATACCTATTGTTTTCTTCAAAATTTCGGCACAAGTACGTACCTCAGAATGATTTCAGCACATATACAGAAGACTAGATCTCCCGTTTTCGACTTTTAAAAAAACTAAGAAAGGTGTTTCAGCTTTGATGTAACTTCGGGAAAAAGGGGTTGAATCCTTGAAGATTCGGCTATGGAAGGAAGAAATATGGGCAAGGAGAATTCGGCTTAAGTGTTTGAAAAGAATGAGAAAAGAGTTGTCAGAGAATTCAGCCTAATAGAGGAAGAAAAGAAAGAAAAATTTCAGAGAAACAAGTGAAGATTTCGGCAGAGGAAAGAAAAAGATGAAGGGATCTTGTTAGCAGAATTTTGGCTACTTCAAAAGCCTACACTAAACCGATTCTTCCCCCCCTGTAGTTGAGTTTCGGCCAACTCTGCTAACACCTGATAGCTCTTATCTTTCTTGTTATCTTAATCCCTTATCTCCTTAAAAATAGCCCTATTTCCTCTCTTCCTATTATCATCATTTAATAATCAAAATAAAAGAATTAAATCCCCTATTTTGTAGCTAATGTGTCGTCCACCCCTTCCCTCCTAAGTGTCGAATTTTTAACCCAAAACTTGGGCCTTAAGTATCCCTCACTTGGCCCAATCCTTCCCTTAATGACGCCACCTACATGCTCCCCTTACAACTCTTCCAAATTTTTAGGCCACAAGCCCACCTTGAAATTTAAACACAAATATCTATTTAAATAATTTTCTATGGCTCTTTATTAAAACCAACCCAGGTTTCAGCCCAAACCTGAGCCCCCTTTTTGTACCTCAAAGTCTCAAATTAAGATTTTAAGCGAGCACCACATAAAATGCACAAGCCCTTAAATTTAGGGTGTTACAAATATAATATTAGAATAATTTAATTTAAAAAAAGGTTTGAAAAATAAATAAAGAAACCCGGATCAAATAACAATGAAAATAAATATAAAGGGGTTAAATTATAAATAAAAGAAAATAAACGGGCTTAATTTAAAATATATGTAAATGCGGAAGGGTCATTTATGCAATAAGACCAAAATAGGAAAACACGTGAATCTTTCTCCTTGCCCATCGGGTCGGGGTCGGGTTCGGGTTATAGGCCTTATACGGTGCCGTTTTGAGGCCACTAAAACAGGCCCAAAACGATGCCGTTTTAACTCATTATAAAAGGAAAAATTCCCTTTGGTTTTTCATTTCTGCCATGTTATTTTAAAAATAAAAAATAAAAAAGAAGAAGGCCCTTCCTCTGCTAGGGTTTTTAAACCCCGCGTCGTCGCTGGACCGCTTCCATCCAATGCCGTTTTGTACGACAGCCAATACTTGAAACAGGTGAGTTTTCTTTCTCCTTTTTTATGTACTATATTTTTGTATTTAAAAAAAACTTTATAAATGTATATATATAGCTTTGAAAGAAAATAAAAGAAAAATAAATAAAAATAACAAGGAAAAAAGAAAACCTTTTAATCTAAATCTTTGTATTTCGTATGTATTCTTTGTATTCTGTAAAAAATTATGTATTCTTTTATATCTTCTCTGTACCGTGTATCCCCCCTTTTTGTTATAGGTTTTTGGGGCTTTTATAGCCTCCGAAATAAACAAAATAAAAGGAAATAGAAAAGTTTGTCATTGTTTTCCATTTCTACTGTGATTCCTTCCTTTTCTATGCAGGTCGAAGGCGGAGATCGTGGCGATGAGGCACGTTAATGGCGGCGTGACTCGCGGGCAGAGGCGTGATTGAAGGCCAGACAAGGATTACGACACGACGATCGATTTGGGTGTGAGGCTGCGGTACGAGGGTTTCCTGAAACCCTAAGTTGCTGAGACTGTTTTAAGTTTGGGCCCTTTTGGGTCGGTTTAGGTTCTGGGCCTGTTTAGGGTTAATGGGTTATTAGTCTGGTAGGGTAGGTCTAGTTTGGGTATTGGTGGGGGTAATGGGTTTTTGGGCTTGTTTAATTTGTAAAAGGACTGTACAAGGGACATTTTCGTTATTATTTTTTTAATTTGGGCTTAGTAATGCCCGGGCCAAATTAGGTACTTACACCGACCAAAACCA
The DNA here is from genome assembly GCA_005393395.2 of Gossypium australe. Lineage (NCBI taxonomy): Eukaryota > Viridiplantae > Streptophyta > Magnoliopsida > Malvales > Malvaceae > Gossypium > Gossypium australe. The sequence goes on along the minus strand of CM016618.1, from coordinate 14,862,268 downwards.
AAACTTTCTGAGACCTCTGATGTGTTGAATCCAAAGCTTAATCATGCAAAATACCTAAAAGGAAGAAGCTAAAAGGGAGTAAGCTATGCGAGCTCTATGTGAGTCTTAAAAATAAACAATTAGATCAAGTTGGAACATAAATTAACGATCGTAAATAGATGTAACATCCTAAAAATTGAGTATCGATATGTTGCATGTTTTTGGTGCTTAGCTTGTGAATGATTTAATTTGTGTGTTTAATATAGTCTTGAGAAGGCTCGGGATTTATTCAGAATTAGAATAAATTTTAGTAAGGAGTACTTTATTGAAGTGGAACAAGTGACCCTGATGTTTAAGGAAATTAAGTAGCAAAAGCTAGCATAAGATGAGCTAGTAGTAAAGTGGAGTTGGCGCCATAAGTGTTGCTTAAGGGAAGATGATTGAATCCCTTATTATGCATGTGGAATTTTTATTTTTGGTTCCCATCTTTATAGTGTCGGTCAAGCTAGTATTTATGGTAGCTTGGACTTTATTTTTATGGCAAGTTGGCTAATGGTTTAAGGCAAGAATTGAACATAGGGAAGGAAATCAATGGGATAAGGTATGTAGGGGAAAAAGTGGCTTACATTGAGGGATGTGCTATGGAAAGTAAAGATGGCAAATGTTGACTCCTTTTTGGCTTGAACATAGACGGTTTTGGGGGCTGGGGGTGGCCGAATTTTTGAGGTAGGCTTTGGTAAGGATATGTAGCTAGTGTTTACTCTCATTTGGTCATTTTTGTTCTCCCAAAACACTCTTTCTTTTCATCTTTTTCTCTCATAGCCGAATGCACTTTAGGCTTTGGGTAAACATCTTGGTTTTTCTTCTTTTGGTCATAATTTTCCAACCTCTCAAGTTCTTTTCTCCTAGTTCCGAAAATACCAAAACACAAGAGCCATGTCTTTTCTTTCTTCTATTCCCCATTGTCGAATGCTCCCTTGTCCCAACTCTCTCTATTTGCTCTTTTCTCACCTTTGAAAACCGAATCACAAACCTATCATTCTTTATCTCTTTCTTTCTCCATTTTGCTTATTCTACAAACACATTTTCTCCCTTCTCATTTCCTCCATGACCGAATGTTAGTACCATCTTCTTAGCGGAATCTTCCCTTTCTCATATATCATAGCCGAATTTTCCATTCCTCATATATTTTTCTTCTCAACCTTTTTCTATTCAAACTTTGAACAATCAGTAAGAACCCTCTTTGATTGTTTTAATTTTGTTATTGTTTGCTTAATTACTGAATCCATAAGTTGGCTTGGGAGAGCCTTTTTGACCGAAATCATCATCCATTTCTCTTAGACAAATCCTTTTCGTTTTATAGTGAAACAGAGAAAGGCCGAAACTCGAAGTGTTCATAAGCATCGTGAATCACTAGGATTCGGTCCAAAGTGTTAAGGTAAGGGTTTCTATCAGGGACTCCCATATTACTTGTTATTTCGTCATAGACGGGTTACTAATTGATTTTATCTTAGGGATGTTATCGCTCGATTTTCATCATGTGAATGCAAAGATAATTTTTGTGGTAAGCCGACTTTGCCCTTAAAACCAATAGTCTTAAATTCCGATATAATAGTTGGACTAATAATCTTTTGTCAATGGAGGCAAACAAAATAGGGTCGAAAAGGATGGTGAATAGTGTTTAGAAGAGGGGCAGTTTTTCTATTCCCTCTAGATTCAAACGAACGGCTGTTTTGGCAATCCGAGATTTTCCACCAGGTTGTGGACCCTCATCTGAGGAGAAATGATTATTTGAAGTTGTTCGTAGTTTGGATCCATTAACTGTTTGGGATTTCCCATCAGGTTGTGAACCGTCAACCGGGGAGAACCGACAAATAGTTGTTGTTCGAGATTCCGAGGGTAAAGATCTAGATCGCTTATCTTAAGTATAGATTTATATTAAGTATTAGTGTTCTAATCAAGCGTGACACGTATTTAGGTGTCGACGAGCGGGAAAGTATAGTTCTCACCGTAATCAGGTGTGTAATTTCACACTTATCTCATGGGTTATATGTTATACCGTAATTAAGCATTAGACTAATAATCGCAAAGTTGGTAAAATCAAAAGAAAAGATTTTATTAACACTTTAGTGTAAGTGCATGAAATCGGTATTAAAATCGTGAAAGTTACGAAATCGCCCTTAATGGGCTAATATGATAAAAAGTGCTATATGGGCCTCATGTGTTAATAGGCCATTTCGATATATTGTTATATGGGCCTCATGTGATAATGGGCCGTTTTGATAAATTGCTATATGGGCCGATTTGTTATACTGCTTAATGGGCCAAATTGTGAAATGGGCCAAATTGTAAAATGGGCCAACTTGAGTAATGGGCCAAATTTTTAATATGGGCCTGATGTTAAAATTATCATAAGAATAAATTGTTGTGCATTGTATATACATGATTGCATGGGTTGGGATATATTGATGAAAAGAAGAAGGCTTCGTGCCTAGTTTAAATGGCTTAATGCCTGCATATTAATGGCCACTGGCCTGCAAAATATTATTCTAAATGGCATTTTGCCTGCATATTAAATGGCTTAAAGCCTGCGTTTAGTGTGTTGGCGGGGTGGGTTGACTTGATCCCCACAGGTGTGCTGGTAGAAACGGGTGGTGTGTAGCGGATGGAAATTTAAGCTTGGTTGGGAATTGCACTTCACATGCATTTTTTCTAAATTACTATATTGATATATTGATAAATGGGCTCAAGCCCAATTAAATGCTTAAATGGTTTGGCCCAGTAGAGTTGGTAAATGGGTTACACACTGAGTTCTAAGTAACTCACCCCTTTTTCTTACCCTTCCCAGGTAATGATAATTGATGGAGGCTTGGGCCGGGGATGACTTCGCGGGGGCCATACTTCAAATGATGGTTTTTATGAACTTTGAACTACTCTTTAGTATTTTACTTAATTAATTTTTTAGTTGTGATGTAAGAAGGCCTCTGGTATTATTTTTATGGATTTTTAATCGTGGATGGATTTTAATATGTTTTAGATACTAAAAGGGGTTTTTCTTAAATATCTCAAACTCGTAAAATTTCTGTGAAAGCTCTTTTATGAATTTTGTTTTCAAATTCCTTTAAATTCTTTTAAAACTTCTTTAAAATTTTAACCAATTATTTCTCTGAGATCAAATTATAAACTCTTATGTTCTAAAATCATAGATTTCAAATTAACCTCGTTTTTTGATAAACTCCATCTCCAAAATAGTTTTTGAAGATCTGTTTTCTTTAAATCATTAGATGACTAGATGTATGTTCGATTTGTGTGGCATACCAAGTCTGGTCTTAACGCATAGACTGGGTTTGGGGTGTTATATTTAATGGTATCAGAGCCAGTTTCAAAACTCAGCTGTGGTTTGGGTTCAACAAAGATTTTCATTTAAAACTATTTCAAATTTATAGAATTTATGTTTTAAAGGTAGTATGGCACCACGAGCATCCGACACCAAGTCAAGTAAGTATTCGTATATTGAATGTTTATTATTGTGATAAGATCATAGGAACACTCTAGAACTTCTAGTTTTAGGTGTTGAAACTGTAGAGATTGAGACTATAGGATATGATTGCGAAAACAACTCTATCTCTTATATCTCATAAAATATCGTTAATAAACACTGAAATAGTTTTCTGATTCATAAAACTTGTAATCAGATTAAACCGAATTAGTCGTTATGAGCGCTAGAGGACATGGACGTGGTAAACGTGGCCGTGGTAGAGGCCGAGATGCTAGAGCTGTGTCTGAGGCATCGGGACATATGCCGGAAATGAATGCACCGGCAACACCGGTGTCTGAAATTGGATCACAAGACCATAGGAGAGAGGACAATGCTTTGACCCAAGCAATGTTGCGAGTCCTAGAAAGGGTCGCTGGGACTAGAACTGGACCAGTAGCTCGTGGATCAATAACGGAACGACTTAAATCAAGTGGTGCTGAGGTTTTTAGAGGTGTCTCTGGTGTAGCTCTGAATGTAACGGAGTATTGGCTCAAGGCTGTAGAGTGGATCATGGATGATCTAGAGTGCACCGTCGAGCAGAAACTAAGAGGAGCGGTGTCCTTGTTAAGGGACGAGGCGTATCAATGGTGGCTTACTGTTCGAGAAGGCACTAAGGCTGCATTTGTTACTTAGGATTTCTTCAAAGCTGCTTTCCAAGGGAAGTTGTCGGGACAAGTTATGTGGATTCCCGGAGGAAGGAATTCCTGAATCTGGTTCAAGGAAATAAGACGGTGGCAGCTTATGAGGCAGAATTTCTATGCTTGAGTCATTATGCTCGGACAATAGTGCCAACTAATCTTGAGTGCTGTGTACGCTTTGAAGATGAGCTGAATGATGAGTTACGGGTACTGATAGCCCCACAACAAGTAAGGACTTTTGCCACACTTGTGGAGAAAGCCAAGATAACCGAAGAGGCTAAGAACTCAGAACGCCAGAACCGGGAAAGAGTCAGAGGTAAAAGGGACTTTAAGTACGTGGGTTCTTCTAAAAGGTTCCAAAAGAGGCCTCAAAATGATAAGCCAGCTCAAGCTAGAGCACCTGTGGCTACCAATCAGAGTCGAGACTGTGCTGACTGTGGGAAATGACACCCCGGGGAATGCTGGAAGAGAACTGATGGTTTTTTTAAATGTGGTTCCAAGGATCATCAATATAGGAATTGCCCTCAATGGACTGCTACGACTCAGGAAGCTCGAAACTCTGATGCACAGCCAGCTAGAGGCACTCAGCAGCCACCGAGAGGCCGTGGATCAGGTCGTGGTGGAATGGTGCTAGACGTGGTCAAGGTGCACCGGGTCGAGGTAATGGCTTTAAAGGTAACGTGGAGGCAAGACAGTCGGGGTTGGTCTATGCAGTCAGGTGCCGTGAAGATGGCGATACACCTGATGTGATAACTGGTACGTTCTTCATCTTTGATGTACCTACTACTGCTTTGATAGATATCGAGTCTACCCACTCGTATGTCGCTAGTGCCATATCTGGAAACCTGAATATTAGATCTGAGATTACCGATAGAGAGATGACGGTAATAAGTCCTTTAGGATAGTCTGTAATCGTGAATAAATTGTATAGAGACGTGCCTTTGGAAATTCAAAGAGAAATATTTTTAGCGGATTTGATGGAATTGCCTTTCGGCGAGTTCGATCTTGTTTTGGGCATAGATTGGTTGCTGAAGCACCTGACGCAATTGGATTGTGCTGAAAAGTGGATGTCAATAAGGACTGTGAATGATGAGGAGGTAGTAATGATAGGCGAGCGAAGAAACTTTTTGGTAAATGTGGTATCTACTTTAAAGGCAGAAAAGTTGGTGCGAAAAGGGTTTGGAGTGTTCCTAGCCTTCATTAGTGCTTTGGATGCCAATGAATTATCAGTGGAAGGTGTGAGAATGGTGAAAGAATTTCCAGATGTCTTTCCCGAAAAACTTCCTAGTCTACCTCCAGATCGGGAAGTAGAATTTGGCATTGAGCTTTTTTCCGGAACGGCTTCAGTGTCCATTGCTCCTTATAGAATGGTGTCGAAGGAGTTAGCGAAGCTTAAAGCTCAAATTCAAGAATTGTTGGATAGGGGATTTATCCGACCGAGTGTGTCTCCGTGGGGAGCAGCGATTTTGTTCGTCAAGAAAAAGGATGGGTCGATGCGTATGTGCATTGATTATAGGCAGTTGAATAAATTGACGATCAAGAATAGGTATCCTTTACCGAGAATCGAAGACCTGTTTGATCAATTGAGAGGAGCTTCAGTTTTGTCCAAGATTGATTTGAGATCGGGTTATCATCAACTCAAGGTTAAGGAGGTAGATATTCATAAGACGGCACTCCAAACTCGTTATGGACATTATGAGTTTTTACTGATGCCATTCGGGTTGACCAATGCACCAGCTGCATTTATGGACATGATGAACCGAGTCTTTCAACCCTATCTAGACCGGTTATGGTGGTGTTCATAGATGATATCTTGGTATATTTGAGGAATGAAGAAGAGCATGACTCACATTTGCGCATAGTATTGTAAATACTGCGAAATAAACAACTGTATGCCAAATTCAGTAAGTGCGAATTTTGGTTGAAGGAAGTCACTTTCTTGGGTCATGTGGTGTCAGCCGACGGAATAAGAGTTGATCCTCGGAAGGTAGAGGCTGTGTTGGATTAGAAACCACTGAAATCAGTGGCTGAGATTCGGAGTTTCTTGGGTTTGGCTGGTTATTATAGACGCTTTGTTGAGGGGTTTTAGTTGATTGCTACACCCCTAACTAAGCTGTTGTGAAAGGGAGTACCGTATGTGTGGACCGATAAACAACAAGGGAGTTTCGAGAAATTGAAGATGATTTTGACGGAAGCACCAGTAGTGATTCAACCTGAGGCTGGAAAAGAGTTTCTCGTTTACTGTGATGCGTCGCACACGGGTTTAGGATGTGTGTTGATGTAAGGTGGAAAGGTGGTAGCTTATGCATCTCGTCAGTTGAGGCTATACGAAGTAAACTATCCCACTCATGACTTGGAGTTGGTTACGATAGTATTTGCTTTAAAGATTTGGAGGCATTATCTCTATGGTGAGAAGTCGATCATTTATATGGACCATAAGAGTCTTAAGTACCTCCTTACCCAAAAGGAGTTGAACTTGAGACAACGGAGATGGGTGGAGCTGTTAAAGGATTATGACTTCTCAATCGAGTACCATCCTGGAAAGGCTAACGTGGTGGCGGACGCGTTGAGTCGTAAGGTAGTATCAGAGTTAAGAGCAATGTTTTCTCATCTCAGCTTGTATGAGGATGGTAGTTTGCTGGCGGAACTTCAGGTGAAGCCTTTGTGGTTAGAACAGATCAAGGAAAAGCAGTTATCAGATGAAAAGTTGGGTCCGTTAATGCAACAAGTTGAAAGTGGTGTAATAGGGGACTTTGGAATGAACAAGGATGGAGTGTTGTGTTTCCGTGGAAGAGTTTGTATGCCCATGATTCTGCGGGAGGCGCATATTAGCTCTTATGCTATGCACCCTGAAGGAAATAAGATGTATCGAAACCTCCATGAACAGTATTGGTGGACAAGGTTAAAGCGGGAGGTTGCTGATTTTGTGGGTAAGTGCTTGACTTGTCAACAAGTGAAGTTGGAACATTAATTTCCATCAGGCTTATTGCAACCAGTAAAGATTCCTTTATGGAAATGGGAGCGGATAACAATGGACTTTGTTAGTGGGTTACCCTTAACACCTACTAAGAAAGATTCCATTTGGGTGATAGTAGATCGATTGACGAAGACTGCTCATTTTCTACCAGTTCGTATAGATTACTCGCTGCAGAAGTTGGCTAAGTTGTATGTATTAGAGATCGTGAGGTTGCATGGGGTACTAGTGTCTATTATATCAGACAAGGATCCTAGGTTTACATCACGGTTTTGGAAAGCTTTGCATGAGGCTTTGGGAACAAAGTTAAACTTCAATACGGCTTTTCATCCTCAGTCAGATGGTCAGTCAGAAAGAGTAATTCAGATTTTGGAAGACATGTTAAGAGGTTTTGTGATTGACTTCAGAGGTAGTTGGGAAGATTTTCTACCGTCGGCAGAGTTTGCGTAAAACAATAGCTATCACTCCAGCATTCAGATGGACCAGTAACTTATCAGCTTGAATTACCTCTAGAGTTGAGTCAGATTCATAGTGTCTTTCATTTTTCTATGCTGAGGCGTTATAGATCGGATCCGTCTCACATAGTACCGGTAGAAGAAGTGGAGTTAAGGCCAGACTTGTCTTTCGAGGAGGAACCAGTGAAAATCTTAGACCGTAATGTTAAGGTGCTATGAAAGAAGACTGTGTCGTTGGTTAAGGTTCTATGGCGTAATCACGGAGTGGAGGAAGCTACGTGGGAGCCTGAGGATGCAATTCGGCAACAATATCCTCACCTCTTTTAACCAGGTAAATTTCGAGGACGAAATTTTCTTTAAGGGTGTAGAATTGTAACATCCTAAAAATTGAGTATCGATATGTTGCATGTTTTTGGTGCTTAGCTTGTGAATGATTTAATTTGTGTGTTTAATATAGTCTTGAGAAGGCTCGGGATTTATTCAGAATTAGAATAAATTTTAGTAAGGAGTACTTTATTGAAGTGGAACAAGTGACCCTGATGTTTAAGGAAATTAAGTGACAAAAGCTAGCATAAGATAAGCTAGTAGTAAAGTGGAGTTGGCACCATAAGTGTTGCTTGAAGGAAGAGGATCGAATCCCTTGTTATGCATGTGGAGTTTTTATTTTTGGTTCCCATCTTTATAGTGTCGGTCAAGCTAGTATTTAAGGTAGCTTGGACTTTATTTTTATGGCAAGTTGGCTAATGGTTTAAGGCAAGAATTGAACATAGGGAAGGAAATCAATGGGTTAAGGTATGTAGGGGAAAAAGTGGCTTAAATTGAGGGATGTGCTATGGAAAGTAAAGATGGCAAATGTTGACTCCTTTTTGGCTTGAACATGGACAATTTTGGGGGCTAGGGAGTGGCCGAATTTTTGAGGTAGGCTTTGGTAAGGATGTGTAGCTAGTGTTTACTCTCATTTGGTCATTTTTATTCTCCCAAAACACTCTTTCTTTTCATCTTTTTCTCTCATAGCCGAATGCACTTTAGGCTTTGGGTAAACATCTTGGTTTTTCTTCTTTTGGTCATAATTTTCCAACCTCTCAAGTTCTTTTCTCCTAGTGCCGAAAATACCAAAACACAAGAGCCATTTCTTTTCTTTCTTCTATTCCCCATTGTCGAATGCTCCCTTGTCCCAACTCTCTCTCTTTGCTCTTTTCTCACCTTTGAAAACCGAATCACAAACCTATCATTCTTTATCTCTTTCTTTCTCCATTTTGCTTATTCTACAAACACATTTTCTCCCTTCTCATTTCCTCCATGACCGAATGTTAGTACCATCTTCTTAGCCGAATCTTCCCTTTCTCATATATCATAGCCGAATTTTCCATTCCTCATATATTTTTCTTCTCAACCTTTTTCTATTCAAACTTTGAACAATCGGTAAGAACCCTCTTTGATTGTTTTAATTTTGTTATTGTTTCCTTAATTGCTGAATCCATAAGTTGGCTTGGGAGAGCCTTTTTGACCGAAATCATCATCCATTTCTCTTAGACAAATCCTTTTCGTTTTATAGTGAAATAGAGAAAGGCCGAAACTCGAAGTGTTCGTAAGCATCGTGAATCACTAGGATTCAGTCCAAAGTGTTAAGGTAAGGGTTTCTATCAAGGACTCCCATATTACTCGTTATTTCGTCATAGATGGGTTACTAATCGATTTTATCTTAGGAACGTTATCGCTCAATTTTCATCCCGTGAATGCAAAGATAATTTTTGTGGTAAGCCGATTTCGCCCTTAAAACCAATAGTCTTAAATTCCGATATAATAGTTGGACTAATAATCTTTTGTCAATGGAGGCAAACAAAATAGGGTCGAAAAGGGTGGTGAATAGTGTTCGGAAGAGGGGCGGTTTCGCTATTCCCTCTAGATTCAAGCAAAGGGCTGTTTCGGTAATCCGAGATTTTCCACCGGGTTGTGGACCCTCATCCGAGGAGAAATGATTATTTGAAGTTGTTCGTAGTTCGGAGCCATTAGCTGTTTGGAATTTTCCATTGGGTTGTGAACCGTCAACCGGGGAGAACCGACAAATAGTTTTTGTTTGAGATTCCGAGGGTAAAGATCTAGATCGCTTATCTTAAGTATAGATTTATATTAAGTATTAGTGTTCTAATCAAGCGTGACACGTATTTAGGTTTCGACGAGCGGGAAAGTATAGTTTCACCGTAATCAGGTGTGTAATTTCACACTTATCTCATGGGTTACATGTTATACCGATATTAAGCATTAGACTAATAATCGCAAAGTTGGTAAAATCGAAAGAAAGGATATAGTTTATTAACACTTTCGTAAAAGTTACGAAATCACCCTTAATGGGCTAATATGATAAAAAGTGCTATATGGGCCTCATGTGTTAATGGGTCGTTTCGATATATTGCTATATGGGCCTCATGTGATAATGGGTCGTTTCGATAGATTGCTATATAGGCCGATTTGTTATACTGCTTAATAGGCCAAATTGTGAAATGGTCCAAATTGAGTAATGGGCCAAATTTTTAATATGGGCCTGATGTTAAAATTATCATATGAATAAATTGTTGTGCATTGTATATACATGATTACATGGGTTGGGATATATTGATGAAGAGAAGAAGGCTTCGTGCCCAGTTTAAATGGCTTAATGCCTGTGTATTAATGGCCACTAGCCTGGGAAATATTGTTTTAAATGGCATTTTGCCTGTGTATTAAATGGCTTAAAGCCTACGTTTGGTGTGTTGGCTGGGTGGGTTGACTTGATCCCCACAGGTGTACTGGTTGGTACGGGTGGTGTGTAGCGGATGGAAATTTAAGCTTGGTTGGAAATTGCACTTCACATGCATTTTTTTAAAAATACTATATTGATATATTCATAAAAGGGCTCAAGCCCAAATAAATGATTAAATGGTTTGGCCCAGTGGACTTGGTAAGTGGGTTACACACTGAGTTCTAAGTAACTCACCCCATTTTCTTACCCTTCTCAGGTAATGATAATTGATGGAGGCTTGGGCCGGGGATGACTTCGCGGGGGCCATACTTCAAATGATGGTTTTTTTTAACTTTGAACTACTCTTTAGTATTTTTACTTAATTAATTTTTCAGTTGTGATGTAATAAGGCCTCTGGTATTATTTTTATGGATTTTTTATCGTGGATGGATTTTAATATGTTTTAGATACTAAAAGAGGTTTTTCTTAAATATCTCAAACTCGTAAAATTTCTGTGAAAGCTCTTTTATGAATTTTGTTTTCAAACTCCTTTGAATTCTTTTAAAACTTCTTTAGAATTTTAACCAATTATTTCTCTGAGATCAAATTATAAACTCTTATGTTCTAAAATCATAGATTTCAAATTAACCTCGGTTTTTGATAAACTCCATCTCCAAAATAGTTTTTGAAGATCTGTTTTCTTTAAATCATTAGATGACTAGATGTATGTTCGATTTGTGTGGCATACCAAGTCTGGTCTTAACACATAGACCGTGTTTGGGGTGTTACAATAGATTAACAGAATTGTTTGTAAATTGGAATCTTCACTGAATTAACTTACTCGCAATATCAACATTCATAACAAATATACGAATGATAAACCTTAAAAGTAACATATTTTAATCCCACATTTGGCATACTTTTGGATGATTTATCCCTTGATTTACGTAAAAAGGTGCTCTTAATCCTTTCTTTCCATGTTTTATACTCAGGAAAGCACCCGAGGATGAAAAGAACAAGAAACGGGCTTAAAACAGACCAAATTGGGCCAAAATAGAAATCAACACGGCCTGGGCCCAAGACCATACAGCCGTGCCTCATTAAAAGTCCGAACACGGCCTAAGGATGACTCACACTGGCGTGTGACATGGTCGTGTCCCTGTCATGGAAAAGAGCAATTTCACTCGGAAAAGGATACTTAGGGGCAAAGAAACCTATCTCAAAAGCCTATATAAACACCCTAAGTATAACCTAGAAGGGGGCGGTTAGCTAGGCCAATGAGCCGAGCCAGAAAGGTCAGATTTGTGGAGATTACTCGAGGATAGCCAGTTGATCCATCTCAAGAAGCTAGAATTATACTCAAGACGGCGGATCTCTCCTTCAATTCCTTCAGGGAGTTTTAGGGATTTCTTATGTTTTGTTTTATCTTTTCTTTTGAGATGTATTCTTTTATCGCTATGAACTAAACCCTCAAATACCTGAGGGGGATGAAACCTAAGATGAATCTTGTTATCGTTTGCTGAACTATATGATAAATATTTGACTTGTTCTTAATTATGTATGCTTAATTCTTGTGCTGATATTTCCGGGATATTTATTCAAGAGTGATGTGCTTAGGTGGAAGAGCAAAAGTCCCTGCCTAAGAGTAGATCTAGCATAGTTAAGCGGAGTTGATCGCGCGCCTAGAGATAGGGTGACAAGATTTTTCCGGATTAGGGTGAAACCTAATATGGGAGTCCATAGATCGAGTTAATGTGATTCTAGGGGTTTTAATTAGAAAGAGATTTCAATTAATCAACCTAGGGTTAGACGTTAGTCGCCTTGAGAGAGGGATTAATATAACTTAGGGAATCTTACGGTTCAAGTCAAGTGAATAAATCGTCTGGTTCAGAGTTAGATAACAAGTGAAGTCTAGGTGGATTCTTCCTTGGGTGTCACCTTAATCAATTGGTTTTCTCTCAAGTTATTTTCTCAATTCATCCTCTTTGTCTTTGCATCTTTAGTTTAGTTAATAGTTAATTTAGATTAGATAAACAAATCCCTTGTCTCTTAGGCTAAATAATAAAAAGAGAGTTAGTATTAATACTTTTGGTTCCTTTGGGATTCGACATTCCAGTCTTGCCTAAACTATACTATTGTTTGATAGGTGCACTTGCCTCAAATCATTGTCATAGTTAGTTTCCAGGTTCGATCATTCTCATTTATAAATTTTAAGACTCTGACAGACACGATCAGCGAACCAAAATACACAGAACTACAAAAATTCATAACATGCATATTACCTTACCACAATAACTTAACAACTTAATTACTAATATTCTAACATTCATATTCAAATATAAACACAAAGAATCATGCTCAGATAAGGAGCACTGAACATTAAAACCTACCCAACCAATTGTGCACACAACATTAGGGCTACAATAGGCCCATCCACCCTGCACATCACATAGGACCATAATAGGTCCATCCACCTTACACACCACAAATGTGGAACTAAGCCACTCGAATAAAAATATGCAGCTGAGTTGACATATGTATAATATAATACATTAAACTGTTGTATAGTAATATTGCAGTTAAACTGCCAAATTAGTCTTCCTTCTCTTAACAACCAAAATCCAAGTTTTTTATGCAAATGCAGGAATGCATACAATTCAATAACAGACTCACAGAAACATAAATACATATTCAGTCAAACAAATTCATAATCAATGACACTTGTATACACTTCCTAAGTAATAATAGCCAAAAAATAAATCAAGCTCATTAATCATATCACATCAATTCTTTTCTTCCGATGAACTAAACTTAACACCCATAAGAATAATACATACATGAATCTGAGCTGTAACGGAGTCCCAAACACAATTACAAAGGCTTGAACAAGGGTCGAATTACACAAGAACTAAACCAAGTCAGTTTTTTAACACAGAATAAATTCTGCAAAATAGAGCCACACGAGAGTGTGCCTAGGCCATGTGGAGGAGTCTAAACCATGTGAGCGGTCTACACGATCGAGATATAAAGGCACATGGTCGTGTGGCTGAGACACACGCCCATGTGACAGAGTTACATGGTCGTGTGGTTATCCCGTATAACTCACCATGCAATTGTACAAATTTTAGCATAATTTGATAAGCAGAGTAGACACGACCGTGTGGCTAATTCACACTCCCATATGGCTGAGGAACATTGGAGAGTGTTTAAGGCACACGCCTATGTGAAAAATGATAAAATCCCTAAACAAAGGCCACACAGCCGTCTGGCCAGCCCGTGTAGAACACCCTAGACCGTGTGACTCAAAAATACCCTAATTTCCACCGCGACACATAGTTGTGTGGACCGCCCATGTGAAACACACACCCGTTTGGCTACTTGTGTGGTCACGAAACCATACTAAATAAGGCTGAAAATCATATATTTTGACAGCAAAACGATCTCTAACCACTAATTATTCAGAAACACACCTGATAAATGAGATCTCAAGCACCAAGAACTGACCTATTTGCCTCTACAAAATCTTTCTGAAACTCAATTTCACATGCAAACTAAACTATAAGAACTTCAATTAAACAACATAAAAGAAATAGAAGCAAATCTTTCCTTAATCCCAATAGACAAAACCTACGCGATTCAACATCCAATTAGATGGAAAACACGAGAATAATCAACCCTTTAACAATAGAAAATAATGAAAATGTAGAAATAGATAGAGAAAACAAGCAAAAACTGAAAATTAGGGAAAACAAAAGAAAATAGATGAGGGAGAACGTGAAAGAAATTTTGGGATAACTTCCTACTTTCAAATTAAAATAAAACAAATAAATAATTAAAAATTTAAAACAAAACAAAATAAAACTTAAACCAAAAATAGAATAAAATCAATTCCTCTTTTAACACATAGGAGGACACAAAGCCGAGACCCAAAGGTAAACTAACACACCCATTACCACTAAACCAGTAGGCTTATTCTACTCCCAAATTGCAAGGAAAAACATAAAAATCTATACGGAACCATTGACTTATTAGCAAATCTAATGTAACATCCTAAAATTTAGGGTTATAAGTTTTGAGGTTTTTAGTTAGGGTCAATGAGTAGGCCGAGTAGTTGAAGTTATTGTCACGCTTTAATGTCAGAACGAGCCTACTAGTTCGGTGGTAGTGGGTGTGTTGGTTTACCTTTGTGTCCAGGGCTCGAGTTCTCACGTGTGCTTTGAGGAATTAATTTTATTATAGTTTTGATTTTGTTTAGTTTTAAAGACTTATTTATTTTTATTTTATTTTTTAATTGGAAAGAGGAGGTTTTCTTTCTCACTTTCTTCCTCCCTCAGGTTCGTCCCTCTCCCTAACTCCTAAATTTTTTATTTCAGATTATTTAGGGTTCATTTCACTTCTCTTTTCTTTTGTTCTTAAATTCATTTCTTTTGTTCTTCGATTTTCTTCTTCTGCTTCAATTTCATTGTTTATTTTTGTCTCGTTGGAGGTTAGCGTGTTTTTCATTCTCGTTTCAATTTAGATTCAAGTAGAAGTATTGTTGAGTTTTTCAAAATCAAGTTTAGAACGATAAGTTAAGGCACGTCAGTCGATTGTTAGTGCACATGAAGCGTATATCAGGTGTGTGTTCTGAAACTGTTTAACTTCGGTATCGAATTACTGTTGGATTCTATATAATTTGGAAATGTTTTGTGTGTTTTAGAAATTGATTAATTGAAGTATTGTATTGCTATTAAATAGCATGAAATTCTATCTATTTCGGGATATTTCTGACTTACAAAGGGTTGGGGACCGTTTCAATATCAAAAGCACAATTTTTAGCTTGTTTCGGGTGGTTTCGTGACCACACGAGTGGCCACATGGGCGTGTGTTGTACACAGGTTGTAACATCCTAGATTAGGGGTTATGCGTTCGTGCATAATTCATGAGATAGTGGGCTCAGTGGGTGTGTTGGATGTATTTAGAGGAGTTTTAGGAACCCTAAGATGTAAGGAAATGTAAGGAAATGTAAGGAAATGTCTTGTCTTAGAAATGTAGGGAAATGTCCTGGAAATGTAAGGAAATGATTTAGAAATGATTCAAAAGAGGAAAGTGAACATTTCTGGAAACTTGGAAATGTAAGGAAATGTCAAGTTTACAGAGCCGAACGAAAATTTTTGGAAACTTAGAAATGACTTAGAAATGTCGTGTTTTAAAGTTTAAAAGAGGAAATTAAGGCAAGGTGGCCTTAAAAGAAAAAGTTTGTGAAATTTGACACACAAACAGGCTTGGAAAAGTGGCCTGGAGATGCCACTTAGGGCCTCTGGAAATGGCGCCACATGCAAGGTGTTGGGCCTGGGTTCGAGTCACTTGGGAAGCAAATAAAAGGAGTTTTATTTTTGCTTCCAGAAGCAGAGGAGTGGACGGTAAGGCTTCTAGAAAAAGGGAGTTTTATTCCCTTTAAATTTCGGCAATTAATGGGATAAATAAGGGATTTAAATTGGATTATTTTTTGAAGAGATAATAGATGGATAAATATGGATTTATCCCTTTTATTTTGATAGATAAGGAAGAGATAAAAGAGGATTATTATTAGTATTATTTTTATTAAGAGATAAGAGATAATAAAGGATATTTCTTTAATTATTTTAAATTAAAGAGATAAAGCTATCAAATAAAGAAGAGTGGTGGCCAAGTAAGGGATTCTGAGTAGTAGTTCGGCTATAAAAGGAGGAAAATAGGGCTACTCATCAATTTTTTCTTCCTTCTCTTCTCTCTGCCGAAAATTCCCTAAGACATTTCCCTCTCTCTGCCGAAATTTTCCTAGCCAATTCTCTCTTTTCTCTACTATTTTGTTAAAATCAAAAACCCTAGTAAAGCAAGCCAATCTCTTCATCTTTCTTTTCTTCCTATTTCTCCTTACCAATCCATTCAAAAGCCGAATCTTGGAAAGGCTTCAAGCATAGGTGTTGTCGATTTCTTCAAAGGTAAGAGCAAGTTTGATTTCCATTCTTTTCTTTTAGATTAGCCGAGAGATAATCTAACCCTATACATATTTTGGTTGCCGAATATGGAAGGATCTTTCGGGATTATCAGAGTAGTCGACTAAAAGGAGGAGTATTCGAGATTTCTAAGATTAAGGTAAGACATGTGAATATTCGGCCAAAGGCCTTGATTTATGTTTCGATGATTAAGATTAAGTCTAACGTAAGGTTTTAAGGATTTCGACATTCCTAGAGAAACAAGGAACAGTTTTGGGATTTGTTGGTGATCCAACCGGCAACAAGGTAAGAATACTAATCCCACTAGGATTTGGAATTTTGGTCGAATGGCTTTTTATTAAGGTAAAAAGTGATTAATCAATTGTAGGAACTTGAGATCTAAGGCAGTAGATCAGATTTCGGGATCTCAAGGAATCTGTTAAGTGAATCAGGTGTGTACCCCACACTATTTCATAATACGTTTTATGGCTGTGTTTAAATAATATATGAGATATTAAGAATATGAAAGTGGCTAAGGTACCATGATATGGCACTAAGTACTCAAGTACGTTTCCTACTTCTACTAGGAATATGAAAAATATTATTCGTAACATGAGAATATGATAAGAATGTGAACTTGGGCATATAATTGCATAATATGTTATGGGCATATGGGTTTGTTTGAAAGGGGAAGTGAAAAGTGGTGACCTAAGACCACAGTAATCTGAAAATGGTGACCTAAGACCACAGTAATTTGAAAGTGGTGACCTAAGACCACAGTAATCTGAACGTGGTGACCTAAGACCACGAATGCGGTGACCTAAGACCGCAATTTGGAGTGTAGCGGAAGGAGGGTCGACTTAGTAGTCCCCACGGTGTGACTGGCAGGTACGGGGGTGTGTAGCGGATGGACAATTAGGTTTGGGTTTGGGAATGCATCATAACTTGTATTTTATGTTTTGAATGTGTAACTATTGTATGCCTGATTCTATTATGATTTAGTGTCGTGTACACATTGAGTCTGTTTGACTCACCCAGTTGTGGGACTATGTTTCAGGTGATGAACAGTGATGGACCGGGACGGCAGTACTTGTGGTGGCCATGCTCAACATGAAGTTTATATTTTTTATGGACTCTTGAATTTATTTTAGTACTTTGAAATATTTGGAAACTATTTGATGTAATAAGGCCATAAGGCCATGATGAACGATTTTTATTTCTACTTGTTGTTTTATTGTGTTACAAATTTTTTATTAAGTTAAAGACTAAGTATTTTATTTTAAAATATACTCGATATGTTTATTACTTAAAATTAAAAAAAAAGGTTTTCTAATATAAAAATCCAGTTTGTTTTCAACACAAGCCCAACCCAAACAATATTTTTTTAAAAATCACACAAGTTTTTTCTAAGTAACAAAAGAATTTGAAACCGGTTTACTTGAGGAACATACCAAATCTGGTCAAAGCTCGTGGGCCAGGTTTGGGGTGTTTCACGGGTGGTCCACACGGCCATGTGCAATTGGGAAATTAGGGTTTTTGATGATTTTTGGCACCACACGATCGTGTGGCTACTGTTTGGGGATTTTTTTCAATTTTCACATGGGTGTGTGCCTTGGACACACAACCGTGTCCCTTAGCCACACGGGTCTGTATGATTTCCACACAATCGTGTCTACTCTACTCCTTATTTTGGCACTTTTGGACAGTGAGTTGTATGGGCTACTCACACGGCCATATAACTCGGCCATGTTGTTCTACACACAGTCTAGACCTTTCCACACGGTCGTGTGGCCCTGTTTTGCATATTTTTGTTATGTGTTTTAAGTTGACCCGTTTCAATTCCTATGTAGTCCAACGTTTGTTGAGGCCTCTGTAAATGTGTTGGGACTTTGTTTTCCGCTTAGATACGAGTTTGTATTTACGATTACAGGATTTAAGTTAATTGTTTGTTTATGTGCTTAAGTGATGTGATAAATGAATTTAAGGTATTTTTGTTATCATTATATATTAGTTGTGATACAAGTAAAACTGATTCTAATATTGATCGACTGAATATGAGTTTCTGTATACATGAGACTGTTAGTGTTTGGTATGCATCCATACATTTGCATAAAACTGAGGTTTTTGGTTGCGAAGAGAAGGAAGACTGATTCGGTAGTTCAACTGTAACACTTCTGTACAACGGTTCACCACACTATACTATACGTATACCAGCTCAACTTTACACATTTACTCGAGTGGCTTAGTTCCACATTGTGGTGTGTAGGGTGGATGAGCCTATTATGGTATGTGGTGTGCGGGGTGGACGGGCCTATTGTAGCCCTTATGTAGTGTGTAGGATGGACAAAGTGGTGTTTGGTACTCCGTTTTGTCAATTTTTTTTTTATTTCTGACTCACATTGAGCTCACGTAGCTCACCTCCCCTCAGTGTTTCTTTCTTTCGGGTACTTTCCATGTTTGGAAGCTAGACTAGACATAGCGGAGGTCTCGAAGTTCTCTGATAGGTTTGATTTCAAATAATATTGTAATAAATTATTCAAGTTATGCACTTTTGTTTTGCACATAAGTCTAAGTGCATTGTGGTATGGGGAATTTTGTGTTACTTTGAAATTTTTCAAGAACGCCAATTTGATTTACTCCTAACTATTTGTAAACGCCTATTGCATGTTGTTTCAAAAGATAACTACGTTTCATTTCACTCACTAAAATTACGAAGCATAATGGTTTAGTAAAGAATTTTCCATGTTTATAACAGAGTTTTATTTCTGCCACTTTGGGTGGCCCATGTAATCTCTAAGATTCGGTCTAACTTTTGGGCTGGGTTTTGGGATGTTACACCTAAATCCTTCTAAACCCTAATTCTGAGATGTTACATAACATTTTTGAAAACTAATACACATATTAGCTAAACTGAACTATAACAATCTAAAATACATAAAAAAATTATGAAAAATATACCTTAAATTCCTCCACATACAAGGGTCAAATGTGTGAAGAAATTTTGAAGCTTCTCCCCACTTCTTCAATGGTGGAATCCGTTAAGGAAGAAGAGAATGACCAACATTTCTCTTTCCTTCCACTTTTATTAACTTAAATCTTATTATAATATATAAAATCTAACTAAAATTCTACCTTACATCATGCAATGCCGTCCATTAAAACCTAGAAGGGTAAAATTTCCATTTTAATCCTCCAACCATAAATATTTAAATCTCATAACTATTAGAAATTAATAAAATTAACTTTTGTGATTTTTACGATTCAGTCTTTGTACCTTAATTTATCACTAATTCGTTAAAATTACTAATCCAAATTTCAATTTATTCCTAGCATAGCTCCGTAAGTATTTAATAAAAATATCTACGAGCTCAGTTTATGAAAACGAGGTTCCAAAACCACAATTTTTAACACCACTAACCTTCGAGTCATTACAAATTTAAATTTGTTTGGTTAGTTTTCTTTTTTTAAATTTCTTAATTAAAAGATTTCTTTTATAATTTTTTCCATTGTTATTTTCTAATCGTTCAGCATAATTTAATATCAATAAAATTTGATATTAGATGTGTGAGATTTGAAGTTGTGTTTCCCTCTTTTTATTGGTATTCGTTAATTTTTCAAATTTTTGTTTTCACTCCTTATATTGGTTGTAACACCCCAAACCCAGCCTAGACGTTAAGCCCGAATTTGGTGTGTCACATGGAAGTTTTTTTTTTTTTAAACCATCTTTGAGATTGTTAAAAACTTGTTTGAGAATTACAGCCTCTTTGTTAAAACCCAAAACACTTAAGCAATTGTTATTTACTTGAAAACGTAATTATCTTTAAAAACCTTTTTGGTTGTGAAAATATATTTGAAATAAACAATTTACGAAAATGGGACGTTTGGGAATAGAGTTACAGAAGCATATTGAAAGAAAATCCGAGTCCTGATTACAACATTTAACCCTAAAGAGTAGAGTAATAAAATAAACAAGAAAAAAGTCTGAAGTCCAAATAAACCATTTTTGAAGTATGGTCTCCATCGAGTCATCCATAGACCAAGTCCACGTCACTGAGCATTACTTGAAAAGGTTAAGAGAAAGGGGGTGAGTTACAAGAACTCAGTGTGTAATCCCTTTACCATCATCTACTGGGTCGGAACACACATAGCAATATTTTGGGCCTAAGCCCATTTACAATTATAACATAATAATATGTATATAATATGCATATGATATGCAAATCCCAAACCAAACCTAATTTCCATCCGCTACACACCACCCGTACCAACCAACACACCTGTAGGGATCAAGTCAACCCATCCCGCCAACACACCAATCGTAGGCATAAAGCCATTTACAATGTTTTTGGCAGAGCCACTGAACTAGATTGTGACAGAGTCACCGAACTAGATTGTGGCAAAGCCACCGAACTGGATTGTGACAGAGTCACCGAACTAGATTGTGGAAGAGCCACCGAACTGGATTGTGACAGAGTCACTGAACTAGATTGTGGCAGAGCCACCGAACTGGATTGTGACAGAGTCACCGAACTAGATTGTGGCAGAGCCACTGACACTTCTCTTCAATTTTATCCCAACCCATGCAATCATGTATGCATATACAAAGCATAACAATATTCATAGAATAATTTCATCATAAAGCCCATAATACAAGTTGGCCCATTAAGCAATCTAGCAATTTGGCCTATTAATCAATCTTAACAATTTGGCCCATTAAGTGATCTAGCAAATTTTGGCCCATTAATCGATCTAGCAAAATATCAGATTGGCCCATTTATCAAAATATCAGATTGGCCCATTTATCAAAATATCAGATTGGTCCATTCATCAAAATATCAAATTGGCCCATTTATCAAAATATCATATTGACCCATTTATCAAAAGATCAGATTTGGCCCATTTATCAAAATATCAGATTGACCCGTTTATCAAAATATCAGATTGGCCCATTTATCAAAATATCAGATTGGCCCATTTATCAAAATATCATATTGACCCATTTATCAAAATATCAGATTTGGCCCATTTATCAAAATATCAGATTGGCCCGTTTATCGAAATATCAGATTGGCCCATTTATCAAAATATCAGATTAGCCCATTCATCAAAATATCATATTGGGCCGTTTATCAAAATATCAGATTGGCCCATTTATCAAAATATAAGATTGGCCCATTTCAAAATATCAGATTGGCCCATTTAGCAAAATATCAGATTGGCCCATTTATCAAAATATCAATTGGCCCATTCATCAAAATATCAGATTGGCCCATTTATCAAAATATCAGATTTAGCCCGTTTATCAAAATATTAGATTGGCCCGTTTATCAAAATATCAGATTGGCCCATTTATAAAAATATCAGATTGGCCCATTTATCAAAATATCATATTGACCCATTTATCAAAATATCAGATTTGGCCCATTTATCAAAATATTAGATTGGCCCGTTTATCGAAATATCAGATTGGCCCATTTATCAAAATATCAGATTGGCCCATTCATCAAAATATCATATTGGCCCGTTTATCAAAATATCAGATTAGCCCATTTATCAAAATATAAGATTGGCCCATTTCAAAATATCAGATTGACCCATTTAGCAAAATATCAGATTGGCCCATTTATCAAAATATCAGATTGGCCCATTCATCAAAATATCAGATTGGCCCATTTATCAAAATATCATATTGACCCATTTATCAAAATAATTCATATGGCCCAAAATATCACTTTTTAACAAAATAACCCATTAAGGGAAAATCCGTAATTCCCACAACCTTAATACCAGTTTCATGCATTTACACAAAAAGTGTTATTATACCGTATTTTTCGATTTTACAAATTTTATGATTTATTCTAATGCTTACGGTATAATATCTAACCCATGAGATAAGTGTGAAATTACACACTCTGGCCCATATCACAAATATCAAACTGCCCATATATATCAAATATCACATTTGGCCTATAAAGGGCATTTTCGTAATTCGGTCCATAGGGACATTTCGTAATTCGGCCCATTAGGGGCATTTTCGTAATTCGGCCCGTAAGGGCATTTTCATAATTCGGTAATCGTACCCACTAAGGGTAATTCGGTAATTTACTCTCTAAGGGTAATTTAGAAATTTTACCCACCAAGGGTAATTCAGTAATTTACTCTCTAAGGGTAATTTAGAAATTTTACCCACCAAGGGTAATTCGGTAATTTACCTTCCAAAGGTAAATTCGGTAATTTACCCTCCAAGGGTAATTCGGTAATTTACCCTCTAAGGGTAATTCGGTAATTTACCCTCCAAGGGTAATTCAGTAATTTACCCTCCAAGGGAAATTCAAAAATTTTACCCACCAAGGGTAATTCGGTAATTTACCTTCCAAAGGTAAATTCAGTAATTTACCCTCCAAGGGTAATTCGGTAATTTCATATTCAACAGTGTTTCCGAAGGCCTACTATCACCTCGAGTGGCACAGAATTCTATTTGGGTTTTTACGGAACTATTGGGTCAAAATTCATTTTAGGCCCAAACGGGGTAATTTCGCAATTCTGGACTTAACTACTAATTTGGGCATAAAAATTTAAGACTGTCCATCTGCATCATACTGACTAAATTGGCTATAACTCGAGTTAGAAAACTCAAAATTTAGATCCGTAAATTTTCTTTGGAACTAGACTCATATATCTTCTTACTTTAAATTTTCCAGAATTTTTGGCCTAGCCATTTAGTACAGTTTTTTCCTTAAATCTTCCCTTGTTTCACTGTCCAACAATTCTGACCTCTCTTACCTTAATTTCATATATCTCGCTGTATGGTTTTCATATATTAATCCCACTTGTTTCTAATAGGCTCATTAAGGAATCCATACATATAAATTATAACCCATAATTCACTTTGTACAATGTTATATGATTTTTCCAAAACAGATCAGTGAACCCCAAAGTTAATCAGAACCAGTCTCACTAAAATTAAGATATCTCAGAATATAAAATTCATTTTCCTTCTCCATTTCTTCCATATTAAAATAGACAAAGTAAGGTTTAATTTGATATCTTATTCACTTTCTAATTCCTTTTCTGCTATTTTTAGTGAGTTTTCAAAAACACATCATTGCTTCTAACCGAAACTATTTTATTACGAAATACGATTACCACTACGATCATATGCACGCCCGAGTGATTATGGATGCCGGTTTTTAGTTTTCTTCGATATTTCAGCCGATTAACAGCATATTTCATACAAATATTCAGAGAAGTGTGAGATTACACACTATTTCGGATATGTATATGGAAGGATATGAGATTACACACCTTATTCGGAATCCGTAACGCGATGCTCTTCGCGACACCAAAAATTCGAGTCACCTATTACGAGGGATAGGTTTTCGATTGAACCTTTGATAAAGTACTTTGAGACCTTGCAACCAGCATAAAATCTCTCATGGCAAGTCCCTAGACTCTCAACCATGTTACAAATTAGTCCCCTCATTAGCTAGCTTAAGCTTTGGGGATTCCAAAAGTACAATTTTTATCAAGAAAGATCACCAAAATTACTTACTTGCTAGAGGATTTGTTTGCTGAATTTTTTGAGCTCTCCAACCCTTGTTTGCTGTCAATTTTTTGTGGTGATGAAGAGAAGAAAAGATGATACTTCTCTTTTTTTTTATTTTTCTCTTATTCTATTCATTTCTCACCTAACACACCAATTCATTTCTCACCTAACACACCAAAACATTGACTAATTTAAAGATCTATCCCCTATGGCCGGCCATCACTCCACCCATGGCCTATTTGTACTTTAAGGACCTCCAATTAATATTCCTTAGTCAATTTGCACCTCTAGCAATTAAAATTAAACTTTAGCACTTTATGCGATTTAGTCCTTTTTCGAAATTAAGCCCTCAATCGCTAAAATTGAGACACCAAAGTTTTCATGCATTTTTATAAACATGTTATAAAACATAGAATAACATGAAAATAATTTTCTCTATCCTCGGTTTAGTGATTCCGAGATCATTATTCTGACTATCCCCTAAATCGGGTTATTACACCCTCTATGCATTTTTTTGCACCTATTCCATTACCTTTCAAATCCCATCATTATATTTTGTTTTCACCTACTCCACTCCTCAAACTCTTTTATTTCTTCCCTTTCTTTTTCCTTATTTTCCTCCTTACATTATCTTTTTAGTCATCATTTCATTTTTCTTTTATTTCATTCCTTTAATAATGTCATGGTTGACACTTGGAAGAGCATACAAAAATAAATCTAAAATTTGAAAAAGATGGGATTTGAACCCCTTCCCTCAAGGTACTTCACTTGATGCCATAACCTCCTTGCCATATGCTCATTTATGCTAGCAATTTACTCTTTTATTCCCATAAGCCTTAATGCCACTTACTATCTCTCCTTAATAGGCTTAAACACAAAATTTTACTGAGGCCCAACTTGAACTCGAAACTTCATAGAACCCCGTAACTTTCTAAAATCATCTTCTTAATAAGTCCAACTTGAAATAATGTCAATCTCTTGTTCTCAAAAATTTTAAACACTCCTATGCCCAAGGCCCAATGGGCCCAATCCTACTAGGCCCAATTTCGGGATGTTACATTGGTATTCACAATTTTTTTTTATTTATGAAAAAGATAGGTCTGTCTCATAAAATCATTATATATAAAAATAATATTATAAAGAAGAAGATATATATATATATATATATATATATATAACTCTTCTACTAATAATATTGTTTGAAATTTTCAGCATAAAAAAAGAACATAAGCACAAAATTATGAGTTTAATTTAAATTAGAATTATATTAAAAAAATAACGTTTTAAGCACCCTACAGTAACATGTCACATTATATTCTTTTAGGTGCATAAATAATATAATACATCAAGAAACATCAAATTAACTCATATTACTATTTTTGACTCTAAAATTAAATTATTTTTAAATAAAAATGTAAAACCCTAACTCTAAACTCATTTAAAGCTTATTTCCTTATGTAACCCTTTCCCTAAATTATAAATCTAATTGAAAAAAACTGATAAACGTTACATTGCTATTATTATTAATTTTATTAAAAGTTTTTCTCTAATTTTATCTAATTAATTAACACAGATTTAAATATTGTTAAAAGAGAATTAATCTAATTTTAGAAAGTATACATTGATTAGAAATTCCATTAAAAAATAAAAAGTGACACATTATTATTAGTGGTCTAAAAATTGATTTTTATAATTTAAATTCTTAGTAATTTTATTAAAAGTTTTACATTAATTTTATCCAATTAATCAACACTAATTAAGATTTAAATATTATTAAGGAGAAAATATATGATATTAATTAAAAATTCTTTTTAAAAAGATATAAAACAGTAAATTATTAGGGTAACTACTAAAGTAGTCACTATTGTTTATCTCATGTTACATTTTAGTCAGTTATGTCGAAACTATTTTTTTATATGGATTTTTAAAAAAACGTGTCGATTGTAAAAAATAAAAAACGGAGTCGCCACCAATCTTCTTTGCTTAGGAGTGATCGGACCACCTTATAAAACGTTTTATTTCAAAACATTAATTTTGGCCTACGAAATCCAAAAAAACGGGCTTGGGAGTCGGTTACGTACGAGAAAGGATTAGCACCCTCGTAACGCCCAAAATTCGTACTAATTGATAATTTTATGTCTTAATGTCGAAAATTCGAAAAGATTTGAAAAAATGATTTCTTTAAAAACATGAACAATTTGAGTTAAAATTTGAGATTTCTTTGTTCCGAAAGGATACAAACATCACATCCAGCACGTTAGGACACGATATTTTAAACCCTCGTAATCAAAATCATCTCATGATTTATGAAATTTATTAGAAGGATGTTTAGTTATTTAGTCAAACGGAAAATCGAAACCCAGCACGTTATGGCACTATTCCCCGAATTTCTAAATACAAAACATTTCCTTATTTTAAAAAAACCTTTAGATGAAATATGGTAATTTTACAAAATATATTTTTATTTAATAATATAGGATTAAATATAATACTAAATATAATATAATAATTAATTTCCATAAATGAGTAAAAATAGAAGTATATATGTGAAATAATGTAAGTATAAATAGATACATGAAAATTAAAAAAATAATAAGACATAAATATAGATATAACTATAGATATAAATATAGTAATAATAATACTAATAATAATAATAATGGTAAAGAAATAATAGTGACAACAATAATGTTGATTAATAATGATAATAATAAATATTTAAATAAATAATAGTAAAATAGTAACAAAGATAAAAAATAAATAAATAAATAAATAAAAATAATAGTTAAGGTACTAATAAAAATAACAATAATGTTAAATAATACTAATAATAATAACAATAACAATAATAATAATGACAATGAAATATTAAATAATAGTGATGGTAATAAAAATTTACAAAATAACTGAAAAAGGACCAAATTGAATTTAAAACGGATGTTTGGGGCTTAGTTTGAAATAAATAGAAAGAAAAAGGACCCCATTGAACTCGCAAATAACATGGAGGGACTAGAAAGAAAATTTCTCTTCTCCTCCAAAATGCATAGCTTCAGGGGACCAGATTGAAACACACAATAAATTGTTGGGCCAATTAAAATAATACCATGAACTTAATCGCAAAACCATAAAAATCGGAAGGACTAAAAGTGCAGTAAATCCCTTTGCTAAAAAAGATGCGAATCCTGAGGCGGGTTGGATCGGGTCGGGTCGGTAAGGGGTAAAATGATGTCGTTTTGGGCGTTTAAGGCCAACCCCAAAACGACGTCATTTTGGGAGGCTATTTAAAGCCCAAAATTTAAAAAAAAAACATTTCATTTGTTTTTTTTTAAAAAAACTAACTCCTCTTTCTTTTTTTTTTCTCTACAGGGTAGGGAAGCTCGGTCGGAATTCGGCCGCCGGACCACCGCGTCTCAGTCGCCGGTGCCGGCCACCGTGGAACTTCAAAAAAAAGGGTAAAATTTGTATTTTTTTATTTGTTGTTTTGTATATATATATATGCTATTTTAGCGAACAAAAAGGGAAAAAGCTTATGCATTTATACATTCGAAGAGAAAAAAAGAACAAAATGAAAAAGTATGAACCTTCCGATTGTATTGATATATTCTACTGCTTGTTTTTGGTGTTTAAATGTTCGAATCTCGTTGTGCTTTCGTATTTGCGAATCTATTGCTCAGTATTGATGAATCTGTTTTTATATTGAAAGAGAAAAAAAAACCCTGTTACAATTGTTCAAATTGGCTTATATAGCCATTTTTTAAAGCTTTCTGTCACTTCCATTTTTAATGCTGCAGGTGCTCTTGGGACGGTACTGAGCACTGTAGTGGTGGACAAGACTTGCGGCGTAGAGGGCAAGTGGAGGGCAGGGTTAGAAGGCCCTAGGTGCGGCGCACCTAGGGTTTGTTTTTTTTCTGATTAGGTTTAGTCTTTAGTGGGTTGTAATGTTTGGGCTGATTAGTTTTTCGGTTAAGTGGGCTGTAATGGGTTTGGGTAGATTTAGGTTGGGTTTGTCTGTTTGGTTTAAAAATAGGCTGTTAATTGTTTTGGGCCCGGGCAAAATTTGGGTTTTTACAACTTATATTTAAAATGTTACGTTTTAGTCACTTACGTTATCATGTTGTAACATTTTAGTCACTGAGCCATTAATTGCTGTTAACGGTGTAACAATAAGTTGATGTGGCACGTTAAATCATAATTTCAAATAAAAATTTTAGATTAATTTATACAATCGGCCTCCATATTTTTTTTAATTTTGAGCAATATAATTTTTTCTTTTATTTTCTTTTAACATAGTTTTTCTATGTTTTACATTTGTTAAAACTAGTCCCTATACTTCATTTTTTTGAACAATTTAATTTTTTTGAGTGAGGCGAGCTTGTGGACTAGTTTTAACAAATACAAAACATAGAAAAACTATGTTAAAAGAAATAAAGAAGGGAGGAAAATAGAGGGAGAAGCAAAAGAGAATGGAAAATAGAGGGGGAAAAAGGAAAGTTAAAAAACCGTAAAAAGAAAAAATTAAATTGCTCAAAATAAAAAAAAAATATAGGGACCAATTTTAGAATTTAACCTAAAATTTTCGTTTGAAATGATGATTTAATGTGTCAGGTTAGCTTATCGTTACATCGTTAACGACAATTAACGGCTCAGTGACTAAACTGTTACAACACAATAACGTAAATGACAAAAACATAACATTTCAAACATAAATTATTAAAATATAACATGAGACAAACAAAAATGACAATGTTAATAATTTGCTCAAACTATTATTGGACCTCTAAAAAGTAACTTTTTAGTATATCCTAATTTAATTTAAACTTTAAAATAAATTTGAGTTAACGTATTGATAATTTTTTAAATCTAAACACATGTAATTTAATAAATTAATCTATTAAATATTACATTATAATCCTAAAAACATAACTACACTTTGATATTATAAAAATTATGGTATATAATCAATAATTTATTTTTATACCATTAAATATCTATCACGTACTGTTATAGCTACTGTAATGCTATTAAGAATTACAACTATTTAACAATTATTTTTATAATTGCTTATTTTTTCAGTTAAGAAGTTCATTATATTTTATGTATAAATTACATTGATAACAATTTAATGATTCGAGGAGTTTAGACTCAATCATTAAACTGTTAAAAATATCAATTTGGACATTAACATTAGTGTACAGCCCAATTATTGCCCGGGGCCCAACAAAAAAATTCAAACAAAACAATCCAAATAAAGACAGTCCAATAAAGTCTATTTACAAAGCCCAGGAAACCCAAAATGTGAAGAGCCCGAAAGGCCCAAAATTTTAACCCCTTTTCCAGAAAAGCTAGGGTTTCAGAAACCCTAGCGCCGCAACCCCACTAGCGCAGTAACCTCCCACGTGCGCCTCGGCGCACTACCGCTCCTCCACCTCCCTTTGTCGGCCCTGATCTGCAAGAAGACAAGCACAACGAAAGGAGAAAACAAGTGTATTTTATTTTATTTTTTATTGATCTTTAGATCGGTTATAAAACCGAGAACAAATTTGTACACGGGGGATCCTTTTTTCATATTCGCAATCAATACAAAAAAATACAAAAGAATAGATTCAAAAACAGTTACGAATACCTAAGATTATAGCTACAGTCAATCGGAGAAAATAATCAACGACGTTAGAATGTTTTCTTTTTTTTTATTTTATTTCTTTCATTTTCGAAGCAATACGCATATAAACTCGCATCGTTTATTTCTCTTCTTTATATTTTAAGTATATACAATATCAAAAAAAAAAGAAAAAAAATATACCTTTACGAGCGGTGGCCGGCGCCGGCGCGTTGGGGTGGTCCGGCAACTGGACTAGGGCCTGAGATCGAAAAGGGGGAGAGCATTTTCAAACTTTTTTTTCCTCCCCCTTGCTGAAATGAGAAATGAGTGATTTTGTGAAAAAAATTGTGCTTTTATACTATAACGGAACGACGCCGTTTCGAACGGCCTCCCCAGACGTCAAAACGACGTCGTTTTGGGGAGGTCAACCCGAATCCGACCCGACCCGAAGCCAGGATCCGCGTGTTTTTGAACGGAAGGGCTAATTGCGCTTCTAGCCCTTCCGCATGTTTCATCTTTCTAATCCAATTTTTTTTATTTTCACATTTGCCCCAATATGTTT
Source organism: Gossypium australe (assembly GCA_005393395.2). Classification (NCBI taxonomy): domain Eukaryota; kingdom Viridiplantae; phylum Streptophyta; class Magnoliopsida; order Malvales; family Malvaceae; genus Gossypium; species Gossypium australe. The sequence goes on along the minus strand of CM016618.1, from coordinate 14,832,301 downwards.
CCTTCTGTTCCAAATTGGTCCTGAACCAAACGCAGCGCATAGGAGCAAGGGATAATTTCCCGAATGGTCCCTTCTCTCTTCACGCGCTTCATCTTAGATCCCTTATCTTTTTTTTTCTTTTTTAAAATTAGATCTGTAGTTTTATTTCTTTCTCAACTTAGTCCTCTTTATTATTTTCATCTTCTTACTAATTTCACTATTATTATTATTATTATTATTATTATTATTATTATCATTAATGTCATCATTATTGCTATTATATTATATGCACGGTGTATTATTATTATTACCTTATTATTATTATACTAATTAGTATTACTATACTATTATGTTATGTATATTTTGTATTATTATGATTATTATTCTATTTTATATCATTATTGTTATTCTATTATTATGGCTATAGTTATATTATTATCTTGTATATGTTTTATAGTATTATTTATTATTATTATTATTATTATTATTATTATTATTATTATTATTATTATTGTTGTTGTTGTTGTTGTTGCTATTATTATATCTCCTATATTACTATTATTTTCACTATTATTGTTATTGTATTGTATATAACTCTATTATTATTATCGTTACTATATTCGTGTTATTATATGGTGTATATATTGTGCATTTATTATTACTACTATATTTATTACTTTGTGCATATATTGTATATTATTATTGCTATACTTATATTATTTTTTTTGTACATATTTTATACCATCGCATATTATTATTATTATTATCGTACATATTTTGCATTATTATTATATATTATTATTATTACTATTATTATTATTATTATTATTATTATTATTATTATTATTATTATGTTGCTTTATTACCATCATTGTTACTACTATTATTATCGTATTATTATTTGTACATACTAGCTGTATCACTATTATTGTTTCTGATTCCACCTTTATTGACTTCAATGTCATATATTACGTATATTATGTGGTCGTTATGTCAAATTCGTGTCACATCATCATTATTCATCGCATGACCCCATTCCCGTTTTCAAATAACGTTTCTTTAAAACATAGTTTTTCATCAATTTCACCCTAAAAGCTAAAAATTTTTCGAAAATAAGGCAATATTCCGTATTTGGAAATTCGAGGGACCGTGCCCTATGTGTTGGGTTTCGGTTCTCTTGCTTGACCAAATAATCGAATAACCTTTTGTCATTTTAATAAATGAGTCTTAGGGATTAAGAGACGACCTTGGATTTGAGGATTGAAATTATCGTGTCCTACGTATTGGATGTGATATTTGGTCCCTTCGAAACAAGGAAATCTTAATATTCTAAGAAGACTCAAATGTTTCCAAAAGGACCCAAATTTCTAAATTCATTTCTAATTGTGTTAAATTTTCGACATTGGGACATCAATTAATCAATTTGGTACCGATTTTCGGGCGTTGCGAGGGTGCTGATCCTTCCTCGCACGTAACCGACTCCCGAACCTATTTTCTCAAATATTCGTAGACCTAAAAACATTGTTTTAGTAAATCAAATGTTTTATTAAAACAAAGGTGATCCGATCACACCTAGTAAAAGGTCGGTGGCGACTCCCGTTTTTATTCATTTTCAAAACCCAAGTTCGATTCCCGTTTTCGTCGAAAAATGGTTACGACAGCTTGGCGACTCCACTGGGGAGCCTTGAGAGTCAGGCCGTAAATTGATTGATTTTTGTCCCTTTGATTGAAAATTTGGAAAATTGTTTTGAAAAATCATGATTCTCTTTGATGCATTCGTTTGTGCTATACTGTCGAGTTTTGTGAAATATTGTGGCATTGCATTGCATGACTGCGGTCATACCCTTAAGTGGGAGTGAGAAGCTACTCTTTCGTGAGGTTTTTACCTCCGTGCAAGATAGTGGATCACTTTCGGGATACATCCGTACCTATGTCTTCGTGAGGTTTTTATCTCCGTGCAGCCATAGGGAAATGTATTCCCCTGAACTGAACTCGGTCCGTATGAGCCTATAATGGGTGAGGATCGAGGAATCTGCTGGTTCAGGTACCTTTACTCTAGAACCGAACCGCATATAGAGAGACCTAAGAGCCCGTCGTAGATAGAGCCGTGCAAACTCTAGTTGTTACCCCAAATACGAGTTTGATTACCTCCTGTTTGTTTTAAGTTCCTTTTGTACCTGGTACTAATTTGTGGTGTTTCATTTTCATTGCATGGCATTTCATTATAGAAAGGGTGTTGATCCACATTCGGTTGCTAGATAGAAAAGCTTGACATGGAAAAGGGGTTTCTTAATAGAGTGGAGGATAATGCGGCCGTTCAGGTGTGGTCCGAAAGAATACAGCGCGAAAAAGGGGATAGCTTGACAGTGGGGTATGAGTCAGAGTTGTGGGATTTCACCCGCGTCAGTGTGGCTCAAAATGACCTGCGAGAACTAAAGGAAATATGGGATTCCTGGGGCGATAAGGACAAGCAACTGTTCTACCATAATTACGGTGATCTGCAATATCTGTTGGATATCAAGGTAGACGAGTACCTACTCCGAGCTATAACCTAGTTTTGGAACCCCGCGTATAGTTGCTTCACCTTTGGAAAGGTGGATTTGGTGCCAACTATAGAGGAGTACACAGCTTTGTTTCGATGTCCGAGAATTCAAATTGATAAGGCATATTCACGGTTTGCTAACGTGCCGGCATTCTCAAAAAGGCTAATGAATATCACAGGAATGAGCGAGCAATGGATTACGGCTCGGATCAAACAAAAAGGGGAGTGTAAATGCATTCCATGGAAACACTTGAGGGACTTGATCTTGGCACATCCTGATAAGAAAAAGAGGGTCGACGTATTTGCTCTAGGTATCTACGGTTTGGTCATCTTCCCCAAAGCACTAGGGCACATAGAGGATGTGGTTTCGGACCTATTTGATAAACTTGACAAGGGAATCACACCTGTCCCTGCAATTTTAGCCGAAACCTTCAGATCGTTGAACGCCTACCGAAGAGCGGGCGAAGGGAGGTTCATGGGGTGTGCACAACTGTTGCTATCATGGTTCCATTGCCGTTTCTGGAAGATAGAAAAAGTCTCATACAAAATCTTTTTTGAAAACTACTCCCCTCTAAAGGAATTAGCGGATACGCCAAGGCGGGACGACCTATCAGGAGAGAAATGGATAGTGATCCTCCAAAATTTGCAAGTGGAAGATGTGGAATGGAAGACTCCATGGATGATCCCTGACGAAATCTTGTATCGATGTGGAGGGTTCGACTGGGTCCCTTTGCTCGGGATATGGGGAGCTGTTGGGTACGCCCCATTGTTAGTAATGAGGCAGTATCAATCAAGGCAATTTATACCGGCAACACATGGGTTAGCCCAGTGTGAATTTTCGTACAAGGACGATAATTATAAGAAGAAAGTTCGTGAGATATCAGATGCATGGACTCAAACTCGAAAAATGAAGAGACTCGCCATAAGGCCGATGATTACGCCTGAATACGATCGATGGTGGGCCAAAAGAGTCAATGACAACATCCCAAGGCCTATCCAAGGGAATGCTCGACCAATAGAAGAACAGCTGCAAGTAATCCCGTCTGAATTGGAGATTATCAAGCAAGATTTCGAGAGAAGGAGCTGAGAATTGGGTAAAAAGATAGAGCAGCTAGAAGAGGAAAAGATGCGGTTAGGGTTAGATGTTGACCTCCACAAATTTGAGGCCGAAAAATTGAAAAAAGGAAAGAACAAGGCTGAAGAGGATTTGGATAGTCTAAAGACGGACTATAAGAAGCTACGCATGTCCATCAGAACTACTGGTTTGGGCAAAACGTCAGAACAATGGCGACAGGAAATTAAAGAAGAAAAGTCCAGAGCCGATCAGTGGGAGAAGAAATTCCAAGATGCTCGAGTAAGAGAGGATGCTTTGAAAAAGAGCCTGTTAGAAAACCAAAGCGAAAAGGAGAAATTACGCCCAAGTAGTAGAATTAGAAAGGTCACTACTTTTGCACCGTAGTCGCAACTCGGTAGTTGAATTAAGAGCTAGTCAAAACAAAATCGAGGAAATGAGAGGAAAGATAGAGGAGCTCGAGACTGCATTGTAAGATAGCAAAATTCGATGTGAGATCCTTGAAACGGGCAACGGACACTGGAAGGAGCAGCTCCACCGTTCCCAATAACAGATCAGAAACAGAGACTACTTAATGGGCGAAGCCGTGGCTCAAATCCGAGAGACGGCCGATCATTTGCAAATCCTGGGAGTTCGGGCTGACACGTTAAGTCTGATGTACGAGTCAGGATCAAAGCGAGGCCAAAGTTTGGCTTGGCTTCTTAGGAAAGTTAAGGATTTAGGCATTAGGGCAAGGTCGTATATGTAATCGTCCGTTCTATGAAAGGAAATTCGTTTTCTAGTAAAGTTTATCTAATGGGATTGAATCAAATCAACACCTTTTCTTCTTGCATTCATTCCATGCATTGCATTCCATCCATTCGCATACATCACACCATTTGCATCAAAAAGGAGCCTAATTGGTTAAAAACGTGACAGAAGTTACCCTGGAAACCGACGAGGATCAACCTATCGTACATTACTACAACACTCGTCGTAAGGCAAAAGCGATGGACCAAAGATACGAACAATTCCAGAAGGACATGGAAGACCAAATGAAGAAGTTTCAGCAAGAATTGAAAGACCAGATGGAAAAGGGTCAAAAGGATATGGTGGCCCAAATGACTCAATTAATGAATGGGATAACAAACAAAGGAAAAGACCCTACAACTAGTACCGGGAAAGAAAGCGAAGGCCATCCTCCAGGATTTACTCCACCCCATGGAGTCTGGCCTCAAAAGGAATTTACAGGCCTAGAACACCCACCTGTACTCCCACCTGCCCATCTAGGGCAAGGAGTATTTGCATCAAGTCACGGAACTAACCCAGCTGACCCTATTGTCCCAGATTTGGATGATCCTGTGGAACTAGCTAAGTTAAGAATGAAGGATCAGGGTGCTCAAGACAAGTTTAAAGATCTGGAAGAAAGACTCAGGGCAGTAGAGGGAACTAGAGCCTCTTCCGCAATGAGCGTCAAAAAGCTCAGTTTGGTTCCTGGTCTGGTCTTGCCCCCAAAATTTAAAGCACCAGACTTTGAGAAATACGATGGAACAAGGTGCCCAAAGGCGCATCTCATCATGTTTTGTCGGAAAATGGCTGGTTATGAGGACGAAGACAAGTTGCTGATACACTGCTTTCAAGAAAGCTTGATAGGGTCAGCTCTCCGATGGTACAATCAACTAGGAAGAGAAAAGATCCAATCATGGGATGACTTAGCTGCAGCATTCTGTGAACAATATAAACACGTCTCTGACATAGCGCCTGATCGCCTAACATTGCAGATGATGGAAAAGAAGCCATCTGAGACCTTTAGGCAATATGCTCAAAGGTGGAGAGACGTCTCGGTTCAAGTGGAACCTCCACTAACCAAGACGGAGATCACAGTCCTTTTTATTAACACTTTAAGAGCCATTCTATGACAAGCTGGTGGGGAATGCCACAAAGGATTTCGCAGATGTCGTAATATCTGGAGAGCTCATCGAAAACGGCATCAGGAACGGGAGAATGGAAGGGTCTGAAAGCTCTAAAAGGCCATTTAAGAAGAAGGAGCCAGAAACCCATATGGTAGGGACCGAGAATCACTACACCTAATCCATACCCTATCCAACCTCGACCTCAATTCCGCCAACTCCAAACCTCTACTTTCCTCCTCAGAACCTCTATTATCAAACCCTCCCCCTTATCCCGTCTATACCGCTGATGCCCAAAGACCACTCACCATCTTCTCACCAAATACCACGCCGCTCCGAGCCAACCCAGAAATGAACCAAGGCCGACGAGACCCAACCCGAAAAGCCTCAGTTTGCCCCTATTCCCATGACATACGGGGAACTGTGCCCAAAGTTGCTAGAGAAACAACTAATAGCACCACATTACATAGCACCTTTGAAACCTCCCTACCCTAAATGGTACGATCCTAATGCTAGCTGCATGTACCATGCGGAAACCGGGGGCATTCCACGGATAATTGCCTAGCCTTTAAAAGAAAGGTTCAGAGTCTAATTGATGCGGGCATTCTACGTTTTGATGGGATCAGTACGGTGGCCAGAAATCTCCCTAACCATACTGAAGGGAACGTGAACATGGTGACAAATGAAGATGGCCGGCGAGCTAAAAGTCGTGTCGCTGAAATAAAGACGCCATTGGGGAAAATATGGGAAATAATGATGAAAAAGGGTTTGCTTGGTCCGCTTGACAAAAGTTCCAAGGAGGAAGATACAGAAGGTCAAAGTTTTTGTGTCTTTCATGGCATAGAAGGCACCGCATCCAATCTTGTGAGAAATTTAAAGAATTGCTCCAAGATATGATGAACAATAAGGAGCTTGAGGTCTATGATAAAAAGGAAGAGATCATCGAAAAAGATGTATGTGCATCCGAAGATCAATCATCAGGACCCCCTTATAGTGCTGACCGACCTTTGATAATCTACTACGAGGCAAAAAGGGAAGAGGTAAAACGAATGATAACAAAATGCCTTCTCCCTTCCCTTACAAGGAGCAAGGCGGTGCCATGGAAGTATGATGTAGGCATTACCATGCCCGAAGCTGGTACTAGTGACATTAGCGAGGTGGGGCATTTCACCGTAGCGGGAGGTGTTATTCTCCCAAGATGGTCGAACCGGAAAAGAAAGTCGTAAACGCGAGTCAAAAGGGGAAAGCGCCGATGCATGAAACCGAGGCTGAGGTTGAAGTACAATCTGGACAAGAATCTAAAAGGCCCGTGAGTGAGGACGAAGCACGAATTTTTGAGGTTCATCAAGCACAGCGAGTATAACATGTGGAGCAATTGAACAAGCAACCAGCAAAGATCTCAGTGTTATCTCTACTGTTAAACTCAGAACCACACCGAAACGCTCTATTAAGTGTGTTAAACCAAGCATATGTACCGAGTAATGTACCCGTGGAAAAACTTGATAGGTGGGCAAATAACCTAAACGCAGATAATTTCATCTCCTTCAGCGATGATGAAATACCACCAAATGGAAGGGGCTCCGTCAAGGCACTACATATCACGGCCTATTGCAAAGGATATAGTACCAAGTGTACTCATTGATAACGGGTCTGCGCTTAACGTCATGCCTTTAGCAACACTTCCAGAATGCCGGTGGATATGTCTTATTTGAGACCTTGTCATTCCACGGTAAGAGCGTTTGATGGGACGCGACGAAGAGGTCATGGGAAAGATAGAGATCCCTCTAGAAGTGGGCCCATGCACATACAATATTGAATTCCAGGTCATGGACATTGCACCTTCATACAATTGCCTCTTAGGGAGACCTTGGATCCATTCTGCTGGGGCAGTCCCTTCATCTCTCCACCAGAAAATGAAGTTTATCATGGATGATCGCTTGATCACAGTCGCTGGTGAGGAAGACATCGTCGCGTCTATCTCGCTGATGCACCCTACATCGAAGTGAACAAAGATGCAGTAGAATGTTCCTTCCGCTCCTTTGAATTCATCAATGCTACTTTCGCTGAAGGAAGTAAAGCTCCCACGCCCAAGTTATCAAAAAGTACCAGGATGGGAATCAAACTAACGGTTGGAAAAGGAGCCCGAGCAAGGAAAGGCTTGGGGAAATACCAGCAAGGGATGGCTAGAGCGCTAAAACCGGTACCCCACAAGGCTCGATACGGCTTAGGATTTTAAGCCCGACATGCACAAAGAAGGAAACAATTGCAAAGGAGCAGAAAGAAGGATCGCAAGAGTCACAGGTCGGGAATTAGAGTGGGAACCCATAACATATCCGCCTTTGTCGAAAACATTACCTCGGCCGGAATTATTCCCGGGAGAAGAGGACCCACAGAGTATGGTGTCATGGGTAGAAAAGGGTTACAGGGACTTCAGCATAAATGTCATTGGCAAAGGGAATAATGCGATTGGAAATCTTCGATGATACGCCCTTGTCCTCCAGGATTCACTTTGAACAATTGGACTGCTGTGGATCTCCTTGTAGTTTCCACATCCCCTCCGGAGTAATGCTCAGTATTAACTTTTGTATACCCCTAAGCTGTAGGGGAATATGTTGTGAGAGTTTATTTTGTCTATCTAGCTTTTAAAATGAAACATGAATAAAGATGCATTTTGTCGCGTTCTTTCATTCTCATTGGTTTCTTATTTCCCTATCATATTCTTTATCCGATGTCCCTATTTGTTCTTTTTTTATTTACTTTTCAGGTGCTCGGATATCAACGATGAACAATCCTGTTATGAGTCCTAAAATCGACTTCGAGAAGGCTATTTGTGTGGGAGAATTCGAGGCTGAAGAAAGACGCGAGATTATGCTCTTCCCCAGACCTACTGAAAATGGTAGAACAAGAGGATAAACAGATTTGCCCTATCAAGAATCGGTCGAGACAGTGAATTTAGGAAGTGAAGAAAAGCAAGAGGTAAAAGTCGGGACCTCCATATCTGAAGACACCAAACATGATCTAATCACCTTGCTTCATGATACAAAGACGTGTTCGCATGGTCGTATCAAGATATGCCAGGTTTGAACGAAGATATAGCGGTCCATAGACTCCCACTGAAACCTGAATGCAAGCCTATCCAACAGAAGTTAAGGCGGATGAGAAATGCTCTTAAAGATAAAGGAAGAAGTAAAGAAACAATTTGATGCTGGATTCCTGCAGTTCTAGATATCCAGAATGGGTAGCTAATAGTCCCAGTACCAGGAAGAAAGATGGCAAAGTACGAATGTGTGTGGATTACCGTGATTTGAATCGACCAGCCCTAAAGATAATTTCCCGCTGCCACACATTGATACATTGGTAGATAACACGGCGAAGAATTCATTGTTCTCCTTCATGGATGGATTTTCGGGCTACAACCAAATCAAGATGGCTCCCGAGGATGGAGAAAACTACGTTCACGACGATGTGGGGGACATTCTGCTACAAAGTGATGCCGTTCGGTTTAAAGAATGCCGGGGCAACATATCAAAGAGCCATGGACACTGTTCCACGACATGATGCATAAGGAAATAGAAGTCTATGTCGACGATATGATC